>WOUA01000033.1:0-117705 GCA_021397985.1 Sporothrix dimorphospora
AGCAGGGACGGCACAGGTGCACGTCCAAAGAAGGAAATTCCCAGTGAGGTTTTTCGGTTTCTATAATGGGCTGTTATCAGAATTATTACGCATCTCATTTGGGCTTATTCCTTGGCAACTTGGACGGGAGGAGCATCTACAGTACCTACATGGAACAAAACAAAACAAATTGTCACAGTCAACCGTGTCCAGTCTGGTTCTTCTTCGTCTGGCAGAATCTGCCGTCGGAGGTCCCTGGCCTGCTTTACCCAGCGCTCTCCCGCCTCGATGTCCTCTTCCCCGCCGCTCATGGACAATAGGTGAATCCCGAGCAAGTAGGAAGAACGAGCGGACTTGTTCCTGTACCACTGCTGCTCTCCCCCGATGCTCAGAGCTCGGTCGAGGCAACTCCTATGCAAACACGAGTATTAATTTTAGACTCGGCCCTCCACTTAAAAAATGACACTTTTCTTGTAATCCGAAATACCCAAGGAACGAGTGCGACCGTAGCTCTGCATAAGGCTACAAGTCAAGTTACGTTAACCCATTCGCCGAAGGCTTTTACGCATGGAAAATCACACTGCAAGAAAGACCTGTGTTGCAGCGTCTGTAGGGGTACGCCATGCGTCACGACCGAGTATGCACGGTACACAAGATCTCTGGTAGATAGCCATAAAATATAGAATTAGATTAATTTTCATTGACAGCAGCAACGTACATTACAAGAATACAAATTGTTTCTCCGAGGAAACCTCCAACTAGCTAAGAATACTTTTCAAAAATACTGACGTCCACAAACACACCCTCTAAGCAATGACCGAGTCCTCGTCGTCGCTCTTGGCCAGGGTCTGCTGGTCGTTGAGCTTGGGGTTGCGCAGGGCTAGGGCCAGGGCAATGAGCGGCACACACAGGGAGATACCCGTGATGGTCAGCAGGCGCTGCACGTGCTTGTAGGACTCGATGATGGCGGTGCGCTCGACGGTGCCAATCGGGTACTCCACCGCCAGGGCCAGGGGATTGGCGTAGACGAGGGCGGCCAGAGTGCTGTTGATAGGGTTGAGGTTGGCCTCGAGAGTGGAGGGCAGGACCTGGGTCCAGAGGGCGCCGGAGACGGTGTTGCCGAGCGCCGATCCAATGTTGTAGGTGGCAAGGTACAAACCGGTCATGACGGCCAGGTTCTCGTGCTTGAGGGAGGACTGGATGGAGGCCTGGGCGGGGTAGGGGAACATGCCACCGGCAATGCCCAACAAGACCTCGGCGCCGATGATGCCGGAGCGGCTGGAGGAGGTAGCAGAGCCGCGGTAGTTGATGAGCAGACCAAAGGCCACGAGGAACAGCACGGTACCAAACAGGATAAAGTACTTGAGACGGCGGACGCGGAACACCACGAGGCCCAGCAGGAAGCCGGTGATGACACTGCAGAAGGAGTACAGCGAGGTGATGCGCGTGGCGGAGGCGATGCTAAAGTCGAACGCGACAAACAAGACGGTGTACAGGTAGTCGCCCTGCATGTACCAGGCAAAGTTGAGCAGCATGGCAATGCCGAGCGGGGCCCAGACGCCGCGGTCCTTCATGAGTGCAAAGGGCACCAGCGGGTGCGGCGCCTTCATCTCCCACACGACAAAGACGGGAATGCAGACGAAGCCGACGACGAGGGGCGCAATGATGTGCGCCTCGTGCCACTTCGACGTAATGCCGCCGGCCAGCGTAAAGGGCACGAGGATCAGGGAAAAGACGGCAGTCATCAGGATGATGCCGACAACGTCGAGGCGCCAGAACAGATCCACAAAGAACGCACGCCAGCCCTTTTGCGTCTGCACCGACGCGTTGTAGGGGCTGATCAGGCCCATCTTCTTGGCGCGGCGGCCGATGACCAGCAGCGTGATGAGGAGAGGCAGACAGCACACGGGGTAGATGATGCACCACATGCCGATGCCCCAGCGCCAAGTGGTGGCGGCCAGCACGCTCGACGTGACGTTGCCGCTGATCCAAGTGTTGATGATAAAGGGCAGCGCGGGGATGTACGAGAACAAAAGGCGGGCACGGGTCGACGTCAGATCGGCAATGATGACCTCGATCAACAGGATGACGGTCGTGTAGCCGATCTGGTAGAGGACAGCACCGCCAGCGAACGCATTGACGCCGTTGGACGAGGCCTGGATGATGGTACCCACGACGTAAAAGACGATCGAGACCAGCACCAGCTCGACACGACCGAAAATGTCGGCGACCTTGGCGGCGGTGGGCTGGGCGGCGGCGGCAATGACGGAGCGCAGGACGTTGATGGCGGCGAGCAGCGAGTGCTCCGAGTAGGAGGCAGTGGCATAGGTCTGGAAGGTGTAGCGCACGGTGCCGTCGAGGCCGTAGGCGTAGGCGACTAGGAACACACCAAAAAAGAGGAAGATGCGGTCGGTCAGGGTCAGGACCGCGGCCAGGGCCTCAATGCGGGTGACACCGGCGGACTGGGCGGCGAGGCCGAGGGGCTGCTGCGGCGGCTTCTCGTCGTCGTTGTTGTTGTCCACGTCGTTCTTCTTGTTGTCGAACTGGATCTCGAGGTCCGACGTCGGCGCGACCGGCTCAACGGTGTTGATCTCCTTTTCGGCCATGTTGGGAACAGTTGCGTTGCAGTGGGAAACAACAAGATGGAGAAGGAAGGAAGCATGAAGATTGCAGAAGAAAAGAAAAAAAATTAAGAAGGACGAAAAAGATCAGCGCGGGATGGACACTGTTTTAATACCAGAGATGCAGCACGCGTTTTCTGTACGCTTTGCGCGGCTCCGATAATTTTTATCTTTTCCATCAGTGGCCACATTTTTCCCCCCCGTCTCCCTCTCATCAATCTAATCAGATGGCCAAGAAGACCAAGGAGACCAAAGAAGGCCCAAGTTCGCCCAAGGAAGGAGAGAAAACTAGTGGGAAATCTGAGAGAGGAAAAAGTAAAAAGTACGAAAAATGGACACACCAGAAGCTCCAAATGGCACCTGAGGGTGCCTCGAAAACAGGGTCTAGGCCCGAGGAGGCAAAATGGACCGTCTATCGACAAGGATGTGGAAACCATGGCGGACTTGGCAGGGCCGTCGCTTGCGAGCTTTTCGTACGGCGTTTGCTGCGTTTTTCGCAGCTCTCGTCTTCCTTCCTCTTGTTTCCTTCTGGTCTCCCCATCTTCCTCTCGCCGTCTTCGCACCTTCTTGGCCAAGCCGCAAATTTTTTTCCCTTCCCGAGCTGCCCACGCTCTGCCCATGCAACCCACGCAGCTTGTGGATGCGTCTTCGGTCTTGGGTCTCCTCTTTGGGCATGGCCATGCTCTCGATGGAGGAAAAAAGCCAAGAAAGAACGCAAATTTTACGGAACGACAAGTAAACCAAGAAAACGACGAGGAAGACAAGGAAAAACGCCCAGACAATAAGTCAGGAAAGAGAACATCCAGACGAGGGAGGATCCAGCCAGGATCCAGACGAGGTCCAGACCGGCCCGGACGACAAGAAGCCAAGACACGATTGTTTGCTTTTGTGATTCAAGAGCCGAAATGAATACACTGCAAGTGCCGTGGGCAGAAGGGGGAAGGGGGGGAGAAGAAGAATAAATGGAAAAAAAGAAGAAAATCGTGCAAGCGAGGTCGTCGTCTGCAATGCACCGCGGTAGGACCCGTAAATGGCGCTCTCTCCAACCCATTTCGCGCCACGAAAAGAAACTGCCAAAAAAGCGAGCTACACGGAGCCGCACAATGCAATATTTTTGCAGGGCGAAAGCACCGCGTCCGCGATGAGGGTCTACGATGTACATGCATCACGAATGCACGGCATCCCGGGCAACGACGGGATGCCACGTTTTTGCTAGAAATGGTCAAACTGGATGCCCCGCGGGGTTTTTTTCGTCGTATTCCAAAATGCAGACAGAGATCATCGTTGCCATCGATGGGACCAGCCGTGAGAACCCTCTTGTACGGGGGTCGTGTCGTACTTACGATTTTTTGGGAATGGACCTCCGTTAGCGGCGCGCCCGGCTCTTGTATCTAACAACCCCCACTTTCAGTGAACCAGTTCAATACGAGGAGACCAATCGCTAGAACGCCCAAATAGTTCCCTGACGCCGCTTCTGCTGGACGCTTTGTGAGCGCTGTGGGGGTGGTGTGGTCGAATTGAGGGGGCGCTGTGTAATTAATTTTTGAAGCCTTTTAGCAAGAATTAAGATTACCATTCTTTTTGCTCCTTCTGTTCCACTCTTTCGACCCGTTTGACAAAGACGCAATGCACGATTTTGAACTGTCCGCATGGCAACGACATCCGGACAATCGTTTGGTTGACAATGAGAAACAAAGCATACGACATGCATTTTTTGTCACTGAGAAGCGAAGAGCAATGTCTACGTCATCACATGTGGTCTTTTTGTTCAGCGAGGCCAAAAAGAGAGTTCGAAAATAAGTAAAGGAAGAAGCAAATTGTTGTATTTCGTACCAACAGACACAGAGGTCCTTACTTTCCTTCTGGCTTCCAATTCATACCCTACGCTATGTTTATGTAACCCTCCAATTTCCTCGGAGCCTCCCAGCTCCCGGTTATCAATCTTTGCATCTTTGGCATGACTCCGCACCTGATAAAAGGACCGGCGAAATACTGCAGCAGGAAAGTGGGTCAAGGCGTCATCGGCCATGTATTACTCCGTACCTTCCCGCTACAGAGCACAGGGTGATGCAGTGTTATCAATCAATCCAAGATTGATAAACAACATTGGAAGGGACATTAGAAACTACGTTGTTTTGACGAACAAGCATACGCACGCCGACTCTTTCATGCTCTTGGGCATCAAAGCTTGCCAAATGCACGCAAGCGGCCAGAAAACATACAAGGATGGATTACATCACCTGGTCACTTGGATGGAAGTAGAAGTCTGCGAGCGTACTTATGGTAACAGTGTGAAACCTTTTTGTTTTGGTGTTTTTTTCTGTCCCGCATTCCGTTATCTTTTTCTATCTTTTAATTTTTTTTTTCATCATTTTGTTCATTTATTTTCTTTATTTTTGGGGGTTATTACTGCCTCCATTTTATTTTTTATTTTTTATTGCTAGTTTAAAAATTTCATTCTACGATTGTCTCCAGCTTCGTTTTATCAATTCCTGCCGTGATCTTAAGTTTTCCAGTTCCAGAACCGTAGAGTGAACGGACAGCTCATCCTCTTGTTTTCCCCCTCGAAATACAGACAAAGGAGTAAAAACACATCCTCAGAGTCTCGTGAAGCACAGTCAAGGTCTTCCTCACACCAAACCAAAAGCCAACCAACAAAAGAATATGTGTCCTGGCATCTTTGGCGGTCGTCTTCATTTGGATTTAGCTGCTGCAGTTGCAGAGCTTGCCGAGTGTTATGAGCGCAAATTCGTCGTACTTGCCCGTCCCGTCGCAGTTGCGGCAGTCCGGGTGCGGACCGCGGCAGTCTGTGCAAGGAAAGGACAGAGGTTCCCATAGGTCTGGAATGGTGCCCGTTCCGAAGCACCGCTCGCACTTGGGGTCGAACGCCGGCTGGACCATCCACCTAGCCCGGAGCCGGGCCGTGAAATATTCCACTGACGGCACTATCATAATGTACGTTTTTATCTGCGTCGATGTTAATAACATTTGTTTTCGAGATGCATGGCAAAACACGGACTTCTTACCAAATAGTAGGGCGTGGTTTTGATATATGTATCGTGAACAAAGAGAAATAATACTCTTGTTTTCAAAAGCTAGAATGGTCTGATCATCTTTTGTTTGAAAAAAGATCATCTGGGGTTCGCAATCGATTTATACCAGTAGAAAGCCTGGTCACTAACGCTCTCAACAAGGTTCCAAATGACCACTCTCGTTAAGGTTCCGAATGACGAGAATAGTCACGAAGAGAAAATGCGTTGTACACAGTGCGAAACAGACACCTGGAAGATGATAATTTACGTTTAAAGTTTGATGCCATGGCGGCGGCCGTCCAGGCTATGAACACATAATTATCACAAAGTAAACAGAACGTATTTTATAAAGGGATGCTGAATGAAAATGCGGGGCATTGTATTTTTTCGTTATGATCTCTCACAAATTTTGTTTTTTATTTTTACCACCTATGAAAATGGAGAAAACAGTAAAAGATACGAGCCAAAAAATAATGTCAAATAAAAGCAGAAACAGAAAAAAGGCTACAATGGCAATTGCAGGGCTTCGGTACGCAACACAGACGTCGACCACCATCAACAAGCACCACTTTAAGTCCGTCCTTCGTCTGTCTCCTTTGGCTCGATTGCTTCGTCTGGCTCGTTGGTCTTGTTTGACGAATTTACCTCGTCTTGTGATATGTCCACGCCTCCCGCCTTCTTTTCCTTGCCCCGAAACCGAAAGCAGAATAGATGGCCCGCGCGGGTGCCAACGACAAGAGACGTGCCGTCGTGCACCCCGCACGTGTAGCTCGAAAAGTGGTACCGCAAGTACGGAGCGTAACTCTCAGGGAGCTCGGCGACCAGCCGGTCCTGCCAGAGAATGGCCATGTGGGAGCCTGTGTGGACCACGGTGCAGGGGTGGTGCGGCGAGGACCGGAGGCCTACTTTGTCGATTTTGATGCTTTTGTCGTCCGCGTCCATGGGCCACGGCGACGATGGCAGCGTCCAGACGCCAATCTCCGTGTGCAGCAGATACTGTCCGTCAGTTCCCGAGACCGACAGGCGGCGGGGGCCATGGGCCCAGAGACTGGAGCGACCCGGGATTGCGAAGCCATGGGCGAGCACGGCAGCCCGCGGCTGCCAGCGGTCATCACGGCCATCGCGATCTTCACGACCATCACTCGAGGAAGACGAGTGAGACGTGCGCGTCCAGACAAGAAGCTGGCCGTCTCCACAAAACCCAAAGAGGGAGCGGCTGTCCGGCGAAAAGACGAAGCTGGAGCAGATCAAGTTGGCACTGGCACTGTTGTTGTCGTCGTCATCATCGTCATCGTCGTCATCGTCATTGTCGTCATCGTCATCGTCGCCACCGCCGTCGTCGTCTTGTGAGCGCTGTCTGCCTCTGCCTCGCTTCTGTGTGGCCGGGTCCTCCCAGGACAACGTGGTGCAGGGCGTCGTCGGTCCCGCGGGGAGGATGCTGTCGGGTCCAGGCGAAATGTCCCAGATGTGGCCGAGGCGGCCAGACGTGGCGAGGAAACGGCCGTCGGGCGAAAACGCGACCGCTCCGGCCGTCTCTGGCGTCACGTCGTTGAAGGATATGAACATTGGTTTGGTTGTGCGGGCTGTATTATTGTCGTCGTCGTTGCCGCTGTCACTGTCGTCGTTATTATTGTCAAATTTGCGGTCGTCCTCCACGAAACTAGCCTCCACGTCCCCGTCCTTTTCCAGATACAGTGCCCGGCACACGGCCAGGTCCCATAGGCGGACCAGTCCGTCGTACGATGTGGTGGCCACGAGCTTGTCTCCCGGCGCAAAGACGGCAAAGTGCACCCAGTATGTGTGCCCGCCCAAGACGGCGACACGCGCGCCCGTGTTCGTGTCCCAGACGTGGATCTGGCCGTTGTCGTAACACGAGAGCAGCAGTGCGTCGTCGCTGGAAAAACTAAGCCAGTTGATATCGGACTGGCTGCTCTTGAGGGTTTGTAACAACGTGGCACCCGAAGCCCCCGACGCATCAGAGACCTCGCTAGGAGTCACATTTAAATTCCAGAGCTGGATTTTCCCCTCGTTGTTTGCCGTGGCCACCCGCAGGCCGTCGTGGGAGAGAAGGGTGCACATGAACGGGTCCATCAGCGCCCGTCTCTGTGTGGCCCCAGTGCTGCTGGCGCCACTCGCACGTTGGGCACTGGCAGCATCGTTATCGACAATGTCGACGGTGTCCGCGTCCATCTCCACAACTTTGTGCATCTCAATGACGCTTCGGAAGGTCAAGACGACTTCATCCCGGTCGCGATAGAACGCATACGCTAGCGGAGTCGACCCTGGGGCTCGGTAGGACCGGATGAGCGGCTTCGTGGTCCCCCAATCCTCTTTTTCTTCTTGTTCTCCACGTTCTTGGACACAGTGAAACGCCAAAGACCCATTCTGGTCGGTGGTAAGAAACACACGCCAAAGTGCATTGTACGCCACGTTGGTATACATACTCTGCACATAGCGCAGCGTGTGCAGCAGCGCCGCCGAGCGCGTGTCGTAGATCTCCACATGGCCGTTGGTGCGGAGGACGGCGGCCAGTCCCAGCTCGGTGGCCACTTCGGCGTCCTTGCACTCGGACGCCAGGAGCTTGCTCGCCAGGTTGTCGGGTAGGCTGTTGTAACCGTACGTCCTGCGCCGCACCTCTTTCAAACGCAACCCCGGCATGGCCAAGACCACTTCGAGCGTCTGGCCTGTGTCTCCGTATGCATCACAGGTGATAATGACGTCGTTGGAGCCGTCCTCGGCGAAGCGCAGGCTGGAAAACGCCAGAAGCTCATCGTCGGCGGCGTCTTCATCATGCCCACTACCTCCGCCATCTTCACCATTCCCGCTCTCCGCTTTTTGCGCCAGCATCTCCGCCACAACCTCTTTATGGGATTTTTGCGTGGTGAGGACGGCGCCGGCGGCGAGATCGAAGTGCACGACGTTCCAGTTGTCCATGGCGACCAGAATACTCGGATCCGTGTGCACAGCCATATGCTGTGGGTATTCCGGCAGCTCGTGGCTCGCGACGTGCTGCATGCGCAACGACGCGCGATCCCAGCAGCGCAGCGTGCCGTCGTCCGAGATGGACACGAGGAGGCGACCGCCATAGGCCCAGTACACGTCGCGCACCCAGTCGGTGTGCCTCTCGAGCGTGGCAATGTGTGCTGCCGAAGCGGTCATCTCCACACTGTCTGAGGACGGCATGTCATGCAGCGGTATCGGCGGATCTTGTGGGAGGACGGGCATATCGTCGCCGCCGCCGCCGCCGTTGTCGTCAAAGTCGTTGGGCTTGTGGCCCGCCATGCGCAGAAAGCGGTTGGTGTCGGCAAAAGGCATGCCCATCGTCTTCTGGCGAACGACGCTCGCAAAGATGGTCTGCAGCGCGGACTGTATTGGCGACAGCGGCTGGTGGGCTGACGGGAGCAGGTCCTGCAGCAGACTCCGGACGATGGCAAGCACGCCGAGCGCCTCCAGGTCACGGAGCCATGGACCGGCGTGCCGTCCAGCGAAGCGGCACACGTCGTCCGTCAGCGGGTCATCTGGGCGGTCGAGATCCACACGGTCCAGGTGGCGCAGCCACGCGAATTTCATGTACAGCGAAAGCTGCCCATGGCCGGTCTCCTTGCCGTCATCGTTGCCACTACGGGCAGTGCGGGCCTCGTCGTAATGCCGCACAAGACAGCGTACGTGCCGGCGGGCCATATCCGCGTGTAGATTTGCGTCCGGGTTGGGCGTGGCCGTGTCCTTGGCCAACCGTGCGCGCTGGGCTTTCAACACCGCCTGGCTCGTAAAGTACACGTACGTCTGTGCTTTATCCCGGCCGTCGTCCACCACCCGGAGCTCGAGCAGCGACCGTGCGAGGACGGTGACGAGAATGGCGGTGTCTACGGTGGCCGGCAGCTCGGCGAGCGCCCCTAGCTCGGCGACCGTCAGGGGTCGGAAGGCACGCGCGGCCACAGACAAAACGGTGTCCACGTGGGCCTGGTCGCTGCCAGTATTCTGGACGACCCAGTCTAGAAGAGGGCCCAGGCCCGTGCGGCTGTCTGGCAGGCGCTTCAGGACGGTTAATGCGTTCCACGGCAGGCGTAGTGCGTTGAGCAAGTCGACGGCGAGGTGGATCCAGGCGACATTGCTGCTGGCACGGTGAGCAACCTCGCTCGCGAGCTGGTCCAGCATGTCCGATGAGTAGGTCAGACTGAGCCGGTTTAGTAATAGAGCGCGGACGTAGCGATGCGTGATTTCGCCAAGCGTGGGATCCTCGGGTGTGAGATGGAGGCGGCAGCCACCCGATGACGACGACGACAGAGTCGACGACGACGACGACGCCACAATCCAGGCCACCTTGCCCGACAAGCGACACGTCGTGTGTATCAGCGCAAACAGGTCGCGGAGCGTCCACGCCTGCTTCAGCGCGGTGCGGCTCGGGCGGCACCGGCCGTCTTTGTGGGTCTCGTCGCTGTCTTCGCCCAACAGCACGTCCATGTGGTCGACGACAAACCACGTCGGCGTAAACAACGGGTCGCGCACGATGCTGCACAGCAGCGCTAGCAAGGCATAGAAGTCACACGACGTCCCCAATGCGGCGTACCGTGCCTCCGTGTCGTTTTCGTTGTCATCGACATTCCCGCCGCCCAGCAGTGTGCCCCGTGTCGCCTCCTCAACCGCATCCGTCAGATGGCGCTGCAGCGTCGGCTGGGCCGTGAGCAAAGACCACACGAGGTCGCGCACGACCGACACCACGGAGGTGCCGTGCGCGTCGCGCGACCAGTCCCAAAAAGCATGTGCCACGACGTGACGCGGCAGCCCGGCATGAGCTTCATTCTGGCCCTTTCCTTCTACCTGGGCGAGCGCGTGCAGCACCATTGTCATGCCAAAGCCCTCTGGGCCGCAGATCCAGAGGATGCGGTCGTCCGGATCGGCATCCTCGGTACTACGTGCCTTGCACCACCGCCGGTACGCGTCCTGTTCCAACACCCAGTCATGCAGGCCTTCGAGCATGCCCGGTGACCCATCGTGCGGTGGCGGTAGCGACGGCGGCCGCAGGGGTGCTACACACAGCAGTTTCTGGACCTCGCTCGGCGAACTCGGTAAAGCGTCGTCCTGGCCGTCGTCATCGCGGTTGGCGTTGGCATTGTCGTTGCTGGCACCGTTTTTGTTTCCATCGTTTTGGTTGGCGTCGCGTTGGTCGCGATCGCTGTAATTGTCGTCATCGTCGTCATCGTCATCATCGTCGTCATCGTCGTCATCGTCGTCATCATCGTCGCCATTGTCGGCGGCGGCGCCCTCCTTTAGTGTGTCGTTCGCTGTCTCGCCAGCATCTCTGTCATCCCTGTCCGACAGAGCCAGGGGCGGCGCCCGTAGATGGACCAGATCGGTGATGCTCTCCTCCAGCGCCTTGTCGCGGGCATGCTGTCCCAGGGACGACTCGAGCGCGATAATGCGCTGCACACCCGTGCTGTCCACGCCAGAGTTGTCCCACGTCTTCCGTTTCTGCTGCTGTGCACGCGTCTCGCGCGGCAGATGGCCCAAGGCAATGATGACAATGAGTTGCTTGAGAACAGCTGTGTACAGATCGACGAGTGCTTCGCGGAGGGGGTTATCGTCTTCTTCGTCTGCATCTTCCGTAGATGCTCGGTTCGCAGCATCCTCGGGCACCTTTGACGCAAGCCACGCCAGCCGGTCGTAGAAGACGATGCGCGCGACAATGTATGCGAGCCCCGAGGCTTCGGACGGCGGCCGCGTTTCCTCAACTAGTTTCTGAGACTGTGGTTAAAAAGAAAACAATGAAAAAAAAGCAATGCACAGCATGCAACGTACCTGGATGCACAGGCCGGCTGCGACCCACGCCATGTGCGCACTCGGGCTCTCTTGCATGTTTCTGCTCAACAGCGCTTTGGTTGACGCCAAAGCACGGCGCACCTTGTCCTCCTCTTCATTCTCGTCTCCATCGGGTTCTCCTTCGGAGATCCAGCGGCGGACGGCACCTAGCACCATCTTCGGCGCCATGTTGTGCCAGCCCGGTGCGACGGAGCGGCCCAGGGCATTCGAGCTGTTGCTTCTCTGCAAGGGCCGAAAGGCAATGCGCGCTTCGTTCTCAAAGGTTTCCAGCTCCTTTGTGTGCTCCGTCCGCAGGCGCGCGTACGCTGCATGCCACAGCGCGCGCGTGTCCTTGCCGGTAGGTCCATCGTCGGATGGCGGCGTGGTTGCGATCGTAATGGTGATTTTGCCGTCGGCCTGGTCGATGGTCACGCCCGGTGCTGGCTCTGCCGGAACGGTGAGCTGCACCATGGCGTTGGCGTTGTTGTTGTTGTCCTGCTGTGTTCGCTGTGGCTGTTGTCGTGCCTTGGCCTATGTAAAAGGGCCCGGTCTGTAACGAAAAAACAGCAAGAAGAAGCGAAATCAAAATTGCAATTTTTGTTCGAACAAGCAGCAATGTTTCCGACCCGTGGGGAAAACAACATGGGGGCGCGCAGTTTGGTGTACATGGCAGGTACATGGAAGGTACGGTGTTAATTGTGATTGCAGCATGCAGTCGCATGAGCTTGTCCCAAACGGGATTCTGCAGCAGCTCAGCTGAAATGCAACTTGGTGCCCGGTTGCGACGTTGTGAGTTGTTAACGGACGGGGTGTATGCTCGAGTAAGCTTCTCGTATCTTGTAGAATTGTGTTCTCGAACGGAGGACGGGTCTCTGCAAATCGATGCGTCGTACGGTTTACGTTGTATTTAATCCGTTTATAGATGGAGTAAATGAATGGGTAAGTAGGAAACAGGAAACACAAGACGAAGAAAACTTGAAAAGAGAAGAAATCGAAGACGACAAAGAACGACTAATACGACTACGATTTGAGGAAAAAAAAAAAAAAAAAAAAAAGCAATACGATGGCTGGCGTGTTCGGCAACAGCTTTTTTGGCGATGACTTGTCTGAATTTTCGGCAAAGTGCAGCCCCATCACGCAAGCCGAGCTCGAGGATGCCGATTCCTTCGACGCGATGGTGGAGAGCACCACAGTCAAGCTGTTCGCGCGCATCGAGGAGAGCCGCGAGGGCGACGCGCGCACCGAAAAAGTGATAAAGATTACGGGCGACGGGCCGGTGCTGTTCTCGACCGAGGTCTTCTCCATGCACCGGCTGCTGTGGGCCGACGGGGCCATGCAGGCGCAGCACACGGACAACAAAGGCAAGACGACGACGACCACCACCAAAGCTACGTTGGCGGTGTTCAAGATGAACCTGGAATCGCACACTAAGAGCAGCGGCATGGGCAAGGACAAGGCCGTGCAGTCGGCGCGCATCCAGGTCGAGTTCCACGGCACCGGCCAGGACGCGGACACGGTCGGAGCGCAGCGGCCTGTCGTTGTCGGCTGGGCGCCGTTTGCCACCATGGAGCGCCCCAACGAGACGACGGCAAAGAACACCCGTACGCGCAGCTTGAAAGCGAGCCTCCGGGGCGGCGCGACACAGGCTGGGGCAACGCTCGAGGGCTCGGCCAGCAACACGCGCGCATGGCAACAGCGCTACTTTGACAAGTACCGCTCGCGGCCGGTGTCCGTTTCGGGGAGCACCGGCGAGAGCAGCAACTACAATGGCGTAGTGTGGACAATGGAGCAGAACAGCCTGGCGCGCGAGGGCGTTATACCCGAGCTTCTGGTGTATCTGCTGGTGACGCGCCAGGACGACCGCGAGTACGCCGTCAAGATCACCGCCAACGTGGATACAGCCCAGCTCCTTGGGCACAAGGAACACAAGTGCGTCTTGCGCGTGACGCCCCGGGAGCCGAGCCACACGAGGCCGGCCGTCTGCTACTTGGAGGGCGAAAAAATGTGGAGGTCGTTGGACGTGGACCACTTCGAGGCGCTACTGTCGCCAGACATGGACTCAAGCCTGGCCCTGCCGTGGGACGTGGAAGAAACGGCAGGCACGAAAAGGGCTAAAAGTGCCGCGGCGGGCACTAACACCAAAGCGGGCGCTAAACACGGGAAAGACCCTGAAAACGAGGCTGCAGAGGGCGACGAGGAGGCCGAAGAGGCCGAAGAGGGCGACGAGGAGGGCGACGAGGAGGGCGACGAGGAGGGCGAGGGAGAGGGCGAGGGAGAGGGTGTGGGAGAGGGTGAGGACGGCGACGATAACAAAGACAATGCGGACGAAAACGAAGATGCTACAGAGGCGGAACCGAATGCGACGCTGGACGTGGCAGTGTCGTTGACGACAGAGCGTCCAGCTGAGCGGGTGACTTCAGTACCAAGAACTGGACGAGACGCAGCAACGCCATTGGCCGACAAGGCCGTGTGGGACGCCCTGCTTGGCCTGCACGAAGGCGGGGACAGCCACGACAACGACGACATGGAGGAGGACCTGCCCACTCGCATGGCGATTCTGGAGAGCCGCATGGAGGTAATGGAGCTTCGGATGGCGCGCCAGGCACTGGTGATCCGTGCGCTGCTGAAGCACAAGGGGCGATAGCGAATTTCAGCGAATGTTCGTGCACGTCACTTGCAAGTCACTTGCCTGTATGTGTTTGGTACACAGAAATGAGAACCAGGCTGTTGAATGTGGGATCCCGGGGGGAACACATAAATTTGAACGAGCCGTAAGAGAGACGAACAATGTGTGGACGTGGAATGACCAACGAAACTATCTTTTTCTAGGTAGACAGAAACAAAACAAAAAGAATAATAAAAAATAAACCAAAACCAAAACCAAAACGACCAAAAGACCAAAAGACCAAAAGATTGGAAAGATAGAAAGACCAACGACAGCACGCAAAGAGCCGCTCTTATGGACGCAAAACTCAAGACGGCCATTGAAAGATGGCGCAAGGCAGACAGCACTGCGTTCCAAAAGGAGCTTGAACTGCTCTATAAGAGCCTCATTGAAGCGTTGCAGGACATGCCCGGCCCCATCGACGAGCCGGGATGGGAGACGCAGGAGCCGCCGGAGATGCAGCAGACGCAGCCGGTCAGGGACTTTTTGGCCGAGGAGAGCCAGCATATGGACAGCTGCGTGCGATGGCATCTGCTACGGCAGACCATCCACAACGCGCGTAGCGGGAGCAGCACGGGGGCGAGCAACACGGGAACGATCAACGTGCACCTGCAGCTGGCCAAGGCGATCATGGCGTGCGACAGCGCGGGGGAGAATCTACTTTTTTACTCCCCGACTGGCAACAAGATCAGCTCGCAGTGCAAGTGGTCGTCAGGTGGGAAACATCGGGAGCCAGCGAAGCAACAGCTGCTGCAGAAACAGCAGCAGATAACCGACAAAACCGCCATCGCTGCCAAGAAGCAAGGCAGAGTCGTGGACGCGCCGGCCGTGTCCAAGACGACGCCGGCGCGGACAAACGCAAACACAAACGTGAACGGAAGCGCTAGCGCACACTTTGGCGGCAGGGGCAACAAGGCCGTGGAAAAGACGCTGTTTGCGACGGCCGTATGCGAGGGACACCCGCATGTGGGCGCGCTGGTGGCGGAGGCGCGGGAGCTGCTCTGTCGCAAGCCGTCGACTGAGACCATTACCGGTCTGGCTCGCCGCAATGTCCAGAACCTGCACGGCGATCTCGCTGGCGCGCACAAGACGGCGGCACCCGCCTTCCGGCAGGTGCTGCACGAAGTTCGCGACTTTTTGAAGCCGGAGGACAACGTGCTACTCGGCCGCGTCATCGACGACCCGCTCCCAAACCTGGCAAGCGTTATTCTTGCGTCTGAGAACCACGCTGCGCTTCTGACAACGCACGAGCGGATCGTGCAGGCGATCAACAAGTGGATGGCCGAGGCGCGCCAGAAGTCACGGAACGTGCGGCCAGCGGGCCACCAAAGCAATGGCCAGGACGACGACGACGACAACGACGACGATGACGATGGCCGTGACGACGATGACGACGATGATGACAACGACGACGACAATGATCCATTTGGCGACGACGACGACAACGACAACGAGATCGACTCACTCGCGAATCCGCAAAGGGGCGGTAAGAAATCCAAGACAGAACGGCGCCGAGGCCTCGCTCGCAAAGCCCTGACCCACGCGCCCGAGTCTGTGCTCCGGTCGCCCGAGGTGCTCACGGCGCTTATGCGGTACAACCTTCTCGAGGACGCCGACATTATCCACGCCTATACCAGAAATGTCCATCGCCTCGCCAGCAAACCGCCCCCGACCTTTGCGTTTGCATCCTTTCTCGAAAAAGTCCCCGGCATTCTTCACATGGCCGTGCTCTTCCAGCAGCAGCCGCTGGTAGAGACGCTGCTGCGCCGCGCGCCATTGTTGGCCGTCACCCGTGAGTATGTCCGGACTACTACCGCCGATGGCGGCACGATTCCCGAAAAGAGAGAGAAAAAGCCGTCGACAGAGACTGTCACAGCCGCCGTCAACGGTGCCAACGGTACCAATGGCGCCAGCAGCGTGCCGCGTGACCAAAAGGCGGACAGCGGATACCATCCACTCTGGTTCAACAACGAGGCCATCCGCCCTGGAAGTCCATACGTCGTCCAGGAGAAGGATAACGCAAAGTGGAAGCAGATCCGGTCGGCGCTTATCTACTGCACCATGAAGCACGCCGAAAACGTGCAGACGCTGCTCACCATTCTCCGAGAATCAGGAGGTGAGTTATTCCGGAAGCCGTTTCTTTTTTTTTTTTTTTTTTTTTTTCTTTTCTTCTCTTCAGCCCCCCTTTAACAAAATACCAAATACAACAGAACCCGGTAAGACAAAACGATTTAAAGTACGCCCCATTGCCTCCAGCCGTTCTCATTCTAATCCCCAAAAATTCAACAGAACATGAAATCAACTTTGACATGTCCCGGCTCTTGATCGAGGGCACGAGCGTGGCCGACTTTGTCACATCGATGCCGCGGCGAGGGCGCAGCCACAGCCTGATTCGCTACGAGGAGACGATCCGATACGCTGAGTTCCCCGTGCTCGACCTGAGCACGCAGCCCCGGACTCCGGCCACGCAGAACCAGCAGCGCTCGCACCTGGAGCGCACGCCCAGGGAGGTTATGGACATGCTCGAATGGCTCTACGACCACGGTGTGCGCCGCATCATCACGCTGCGCGTGCCAGACCGCATGGCGCACCCACACGACGAGCTCGAGATTGCGGACGTGGTCAGGCGCTTCCGCGTCGAGGAGCTCGACTGGCGCATCCTCGACCTGTCTCTCAACATTTTCCGACCGCATGGCGGGCCCGACGACATTCCGCTGGTTTGCCCCGTCGACAACGACAGGGACGAGAAGACCAAGACCGACAAGGCCAAGACCGACAAGGCCAAGGACAACAAGACATGCCTCACGCGGCTGCACCTTTACACGGGCGGCCGGCGGTCAGCGTTGGACCACTGGTTCAGCGCCGAGGGCCTCGAGTCGATGAAGCTGGACTATGTCCTCATTCATGTGATTAAGGTACGTTTGCAAGAGGCATTGAAACAATCAGGAAAAAAAGAAAAAAACGCTCACCGCGCAGGAACTCACGACCAAAAAACAAAGCGACGCGACCGTCCTGCACATACGTACCAAAATCGACGAGTTAAAGTTACGCAAGCCGACGATGAAGATGCAGATGGACGTGCTGCCGCAGTTTTGGACGACGCAGACCGAGACGCCGCGCCTGCAAGAGATGTGCGTTCTTGTTCGTTTTTGTTTTTCCTCCTCTCCCATCTTGCCCTGCTGACCTCGCCAGCATCCACCACCTATCGCCGCGGCTCGCGCAGTTCATCGCGTACTACCGCCAAATCGCCGACGCGTGCCACGTGAAGCACAAGAGCTTCCGGCCCGCCAAGGTGGCGATCATTGACAACGGCATCCTCAGCATGGACCCGCCCAACGCGCCCCCGGTAGCCGACCAGGCGCGCACCGACGCCGCGCCAGACGTACGCAGCAACAACAACAACAGCGGTAGCAGCAGCAGCGAGCGGCATCTGCACAGCCAGGACTTCCTCACGGCCGACAGCCTGTGGTCGCGCATCTGCGACGGCAAGTCGTTTGTGCACGAGCAGGACCGCGTGAGCCCGTGGTATCTGGCGTCGAACCCGCACGGCACGCAGATGGCCAACCTGGTGTGCGCCATCGACCCGCTGTGCCAGCTGTTTGTGGCCAAGATTGCCGACGGCCACTACGGCTACTCGGCGGCGCGTGCAGCAGCAGCCGTGGAGTGGGCCATCGAGAAGGACGTGGACATTATCTCGATGAGCTTCACAACGACCGAGAACTACGGCCCGTTCAACGACGCCGTGAGGGCGGCCATGAAGAAAGGCATCCTCGTTGTCTGCAGCCACCACGACGAAGGGGCGCGCAGCACCACAGAGATCTTTCCCGCCAGCCTCGGGGGCACGGCCCTGGACACGATGCTGCGCTTGGCCAGCTGCAACATGTACGGCAAGCTGCAGCACGACTGGGACGACAGCACGGTCGATGAGGCCAGCAAGAAGATCAACCAGTACGACTTTTGCATCAACAGCCAGGACATTGCCGTCGGCGCCATCCCCTTCCTCGCTGCGTCCACCGAGCATATCAGCGGCAGCTCCGTCGCCACCGCCATCGCCGCCGGCGTCTGCAGCCTGCTCATCGCCAGCCTGCGCACACTCCACGTCATGCCCATCATTGGCCTGGACAAACTCGACCCGGTCCTCGCCCGTACCATCAGGAACATGCGCGACAATGTCACCCGCGCCCTCGCCACCAGCAACCGGCCCGCCTACGCCGACATCAAGACCTACCTGGCCACCATGGCCCCATCCACAACCAACCCACGGTTCATTTCCCTCGACCGCTTCGCCCGCCTCGACGAGCTGCGCGACGTCAACACGACCAGCCTCTCCAATGCGTTTTTTGCCTTGGGCGCTAAGTTTACGGTCAAATGAAGCAGGTTCTGGTGTTAGTAGCGGACTCGGACAGCAGGACACTACAGACACTACAGGGCACTACAGCGATTGGCGGCGAATTACAGCGAATGGCAGGAGCGTGACAGGCCGTAGTGCTGGAAAAGGACCTACAGAATTGACCCTCACTATTAATGGCCATACCGCCTATTTGGCAGGGCAGCTGCATCGATCCTCGTATTTTGCCCTCCCGCTAGTCTTCCAGGGAGGGGAGGCGTCAGCCGCTAACAAAACCCAGGATACCTTGAGGCCAGCCAGGACTACTCCTTGTCATCCCTGACCAGGCGCTTGACTTGCACATGGGGCCAGATACGAGAAACGTGGGCCCTGGTTGGCTACGACCTCCTGAACATCCCCGAATCGTCTCGAGAAGGTTATCCTTGGCCCGTGGTCTGCATCGACACCATCCTCCCTCTCAAACCCCATACTCCCTCGTTTTCATGGAAATGCCGACGGCTTAGCGATTGTACTGCTACGAAATGCCGCTTTGCAACACGCTCGCGCGTCTACCGTCCCATCCGAAACGTGCACTGGCGCTATGGAGCAACCACCGCCGGACGGCATCTTCGAGCTGCAGCCGCGCTCCGACACAGAGGCGGCCCCCGTCGAGACACCGGAGAAACCGGATCTGCCCAGCGCAGCGCTCGCAGCAGCGGAACGCGTCGTCGACCGGCCGTTGGCCGAGACGCCGTCGGGATGCCTGACCTTCGTCCAGCGGAAGGGCGCCTATCGCCCCGAGCGGCAGGTCAAGCTCAAAAACAGTCTTCTCGCCGGCATTGGGTTTCTCGAGCTGGCCAACGCCGGCGACTTTGCGGCCAACGTCTGGAATGACTATCCCGTCCCGGTCTACGCCACCGTGTTTATGGCGCTCGGCGGCACGATGGCGCTCGGCATTCTCTATTTCGTCGTCAAGGATGCGCGCCTGAGCTGGGAGAACCTGCGCGGCCTCCGGGACGAGAGGCGCTACCTGCGCGCGGAGGAGGCGCGCCACCGGCGCGACAAGCAGATGGCGCGGGCTCTGGACTGCCTGCTGGACGTGAACTTCCGCGAGACGGGCACGGAGCTCGTCGACCGCATCGGCATGGACACGTTTTTGGGCTTCGGCGCCCTGACCGTAGGTATTGGTACCTTTATGGCCGTCGGCGGCGCCAACAAGGCCGTGTTCAAAGCCAGCAATCTCCTGTCCGGCTACATTGGAAACGCGCCGCCCGCGCTGTACGGCCTGGCCAACCTGTTCTGGTCGATCTTTGTATGGAGAAGGGCCTCCCGACACAGCAGAGCCGGAACGAAGCGACTGGTGGGAAACAGGATCGAGCAGATGCTCAAGATGCGGACAGCCAGCGTCCAGATCCACGGTTCGTTGACCGGCATCACGGGCGTCGTTGGCGGTGCCGCCTCGCTCGTCACCGCGACAATGTGGTGGGGTTACGTGGTTCTAATCCCCTGCATCGTGTCGTCGGTCCTGACCAACTACTTCTGGCGGCACAAGATTGGGTACCAGCGCCCGTTCGTCCGCCACGTCGTCCCGTTCGACGAGGCGAGCCTCGTGGCCGAGCTGGCGTACGCCGACGCGTCTCGGCAGCGATGGAGCCAGCCCCGGCCCGACCGCCCGTTCGCGAGCCTGGTGTCCGATCCGGGATCGATCTCGTGCGTCCTGGAGTTCGTTATCCGGAACCGGCTCTTCGAGGAGTTCTGCATCCGGGTGCTCGCCGATGCGGAACTGCGCGCGGCGCTCTTTGACGCCTCTGACGACGTCGTGACGATCGATTCCGGGAGGCTGGCGGCGGTCAGCGACGCCGCCCTACGTGGCCGGCTTGTCGAACTTGCGTGGGCGCTGATGACCGACGCGGCACCCAAGTGCTTCCGCGATCAAGAGTGTGCTCTCCTAGAAGTGCTCGGATGCTACCTGTGCCGTCCAGGAGACGGCGATGGCGACGACGACGAAAAAACAGAGGCACAGCCATCGGAACAGCATTCCGCGGCCAGCAACTCGGCGCCTTCGTCGACATTAGAAGGCGCGGCCTAGCTTGGTTCTTTGGCGGATTCTACGGAAGGAGTCGTCGCGGTGGACGTGCAGGAATTGCAGGAATCAAAGACGTGAGCAGGCAATTTCTGGTTGCGTTCCAACTATATTATATTAGTGGCGGTTTCGATGTGCTGGCTGCGATCTGGGATCGCCCCCTTGGCCGCCTCAGCTGCCGCGGTTAGATGCATGGGATAAGCGAATTGCGAAGACCTTTAATTACTGGAATACAAAGCACATAGACCTGATCAATTATCTCTTAAGATTTACATTTATCCCCCACAGCAGGTGTTCTTGCCAGTGATCGACGAGAGAAGCGATTGTTTGCACACGAGAGACGAGCCTTGTAGCACTAGGGAATGGAGATGGCGCACATACTCCAGTTCAGAGCGCCCAAACTGCGAAACAGCCTGACTCGTCTCAGCAGCGTAAATGGACACTGGATGCGAGACAACCATGCGGTAATAAGGTCTGCCTCAGCGATACCGCCATCGATGGGAACGCCTGATGGAGCGATTTCCAGTGGATAGACTCCGTAGAATTGTCCAAGATCCTACAACTCCATACGGGGCAGTTTGGATGGCAAATGGCGCAAACGCCATCTTTTTGAGCCAGTCAACTTTGTCGTGCCAGAACATCCACTGCTGCATGCCTTTTGTCGGAAAATAGTAATACATATGTAAAAATAGGTCTCGAAACTGGTAATATCAGATCTGCACCCCTTTGAGACGCGTTTTCGCCTTCGATTCGCTCGTCGCCAGAACTTTGCGAAAATAGCCCAGACTGGTGGCAGAGAACCGCCCCCATCAACCTTTTCAGCGCCCTAATGAGCGTTGTATCAGAGGGAGGGTAGCCCGGCCGTGACTGTCACATCGGGCAGTTCTTGGCGAACCAACTACTCCGTATTAACCATTTGCTCCGTATTCTTTTTTTGGTGATGCATTTGAAAAAGCTCAGGTGCTGAAAGGGGCGAAAACTGGTTATATAATCCTATATAAGCAAATTTCTTATTTGCACACTCTATGGGGATCCATTGTATTAGAATGACGGAAAAGTCTGCCCTCTGGCAGACAGTATGCTAGTCCCCTTGACATAGGGGTAAGTAGAGTGTAAAGTGTACAGTGGCTACAGTGTTTGTACGGCTTTGGAGCCTGGGAAGTTAGGAATTAGCGAATACTGAATAATATGTCCTCAACGCAGTTAGTTCTCATCGCTTCTTGACAAGGTTTCGGCAATATTCAGTGTAAATACGTATACACGTGGTTTAGGTGTCTCTTTGCAATAAAAAAATATTATAGTTGTCGACAGAGTCGGTTAGCTAGCTGTCACTCTGGTGCAATCACTGGTAGGCCAAACACGTCCGTAGGTGTGCTCCTACGGTGGATGTGTCTTAGTCCTTTCGGTGATGCTTGCTTCTATTCTGTCTGCCTAGCTAGTGGCCAACGAGGCTCTTACTTATACATGGTGCCCTCCTCTTTGTGACTGAAGTGAGTATTTCGTAGCCATAGAGACAATGCCTTGTGGCTCTGGAGTGAGTCCTCGCGATGTTCTCCTTATTCCCTTCATTCGTTTGGCTGTTTCCAAGGCACGTGACCACTCACGTGGAACTAACCTAAAGTATACAGTGGATCAGTCGAGCAGTGTTTGCCAAGAAATTAGGCATCGACGAACCACGAAGCAGTCTCATTCTAAAAGGTGGTCCAGCCTTTTCTACGACCCCCAAGTGATTGTGACACTGGGCAATATATCTCGCACTTGTCTGAGAAACTCGTCATTGTCAGTGTCCCAACTCGGAGACGTGGCTGCCGATAAAACGATTCTCCTAGAGCGCTATCGATTGCTACGACGCAAATCTCAACAACTTTCCTTCCTTCGCTCACAACACGATGTCCGACAGCATTGTCCTGCCCAACCTCGAGCAAAGCCCGATCACGCGAGTAGAGGGCCTACCTATGACGGAGGCCCCAGACGGCCGACTTACTTTTGCGAGACAGAAGAATGGCCGCTACCTGCCTGCGCGCCGATCCCGGCTCCGAAACAACCTGTTGCTAGGCGTCGGTTTTCTCGAGATCGCCAACGCCGGCGACTTCGCTGCCAACATCTGGAACCAAGACCCTATACCAGTCTTTGCGCAAGTGCTGATGGGCCTCGGCGGCACGCTGGCACTGTCAATGATCTACTTCGCCGCCCGTGACGTCGTACTGAGCTGGACCAACATTCGCGACCTGCGCATCGAGCGCCGATACCTTCTAGCTCGGCGGAGAGAGCTTGGCGAGGACCACCAGATGGTGCACGTACTCGATACCTTACTTGACGTCAATTATCGCGAGCTGGGCACTGAGATCGTGAACCGCTTCGGCATGGACGTTCTGATGGGGTTCGGTGCCCTCGTGGTCGGCATCGGCACGTTCCTCGCCATCGGCGGCGACGACATTAAGATCATTCAGCCCAGCAACCAGCTGACGGGCTACATTGGTAACTCACCGTGTGCACTTTACGGCGTGCTGAACCTATCGTGGTCCCTCTGGCTCTGGCGGAGAGCAACGCGACATAAATGGGCGGCGTCGTCAGTCCCAAGAGACCCCAGGATCGAGCGCATGATGCAGAACCGCACCTCCAGCATACAGTTCCATGCGGCGTTAAATGGCATATCGGGCTGCGTTGCAGGTGCGGCGTCACTGGCTACGGCCACCATGTGGTGGGGCTATGTTGTCTTGCTCCCTTGCCTGGCCACCTCGGTCCTAGTCAACTACTTTTGGCGGCATCGGGTGGGCTATGACCGCCCGTTTGTCCAGGACCTAGTGACTATGAACGAGCAGAGCATTCTTGATGCCTTACAATATGTCGATTCATGTTTGCAGCGTGTGAGGCTATCCCCATCCGACCCATTAGCCGTTCTTGTGCCGAATCGGAACTCGCTCTCCGGCGTAATCGAGTTCCTTACCGAGAATAACTTATTCGAAGAGTACTGCATGCGTGTGATCCAGGACACAGAGCTCCGCAGCGCCTTATTTCCCGATGCGGACGGATCTTTGGTCATCAGCTGGCGAGGCTTGGCGGCTATAGGTGATGCAACCGTAGCTACTCACCTTCTCCGGGTTGCAGACCAGTTTCTTCGTGACGTGTCACCAACATGCTTCAAGCACCAGCAGCGGTACTTACTTGAGACGCTTGGGAGCTACAGGTGTACGTCCGGGAAAAAAGAAAAGAGGCGACCGCAGGCGCAGACACATTTCCGAAATGTCTACACGTACTCTGGTAGGCACGGAGACGACTGGCTATTTGGGGGGTTCCGCATCACAGAGTTGGTCAAGCAAGCGTTTAAGACGTAACATCATAGTCTACTATTACTTATACTTTATAAAGAAATAAAATAGATATTTATATAAGTATACTATTAAATTGGGGTGGGATGCCTTGTCCAACGGCACGCACGGCAAAGCCTAGAGGTCAGGCAAAGCGCGTCGGCTGTCGCCAGGTGTCATCGCCATCCGTTTTGTCGGCAGGGTTCACTCTTGCGAAGTCACGTCACGGACTCCTGATCGAGAAGCCATAAACCGCGGCTTCTCGCTAGAAGTCGCTTGAATCAATGGGCCTCAGCAGTGCCGGCTTGTTTATAGCTAGCTATGACTGTATCCGCGAAGAGTTGATCAAGACGTTATGACAATCAAAGCCGTGAGATGAATTAAACCAAGTCCCAGTCGCCCTTCCAGTACTCATGATCCACGATCACCAGTTGTGTAGGCCGGGTTGCGCTAGTGGTTTACCCAATGCGGTAATTTCCGAAACGGCATCCGACGACTCCACCGAGCTTTCTGATATCAACCTCTGCATTTTCTGGACAGCAACCCGGTTTCAACATGTCAATCGTAGAAAACAAAACAAAATTTCGGACAATCTATTTAAAATGTCAGCGATTGTTGACATTGACGCCGTTCTACGGTCCCTCACCCTTGAGGAGAAGGTACGCCCACCGCCAATGCGCAGTGATCTTTCAACAGTCACTAACCGCAACAGATATCCCTCCTCGCTGGCTCGTCGTTCTGGACCACGTCCGCCATCCCCGCCAAAGGTGTTCCGTCTGTCACACTGACCGATGGCCCCAATGGGACGCGCGGCGTCCGCTTGGACGGCAGCACCCGCGCGGCCTGTTTCCCCGCGGCGGTGAGCATCGCCGCGACATTTGACGGTGGCCTGGCTGAGCGCATAGGCGAAGCATTGGCTGAAGAGGCCGCCACCAAGGGCGCCCGCTGTCTGCTGGCGCCCACCGTCTGCATCCAGCGTCACCCGCTCGGCGGCCGCAACTTTGAGACGTACAGCGAGGACCCGTTGCTGAGCGGGACGATGGCGCAGCGGATGATCGCCGGCGTCCAAAAAACCGGAAACGTGGGGGCGACCATCAAGCACTTTGTGGCCAACGAGCAAGAGACGGGGCGGACGACGAGCGATTCGCGGGTCGGGGAGCGGGCCCTGCGGGAGATTTATCTCAGACCCTTTGAGATGGCGGTCAAATCGGCGAGTCCGCCCCTGGCAGTGATGACGGCGTACAACTTTCTGAATGGGACGCACTGCGACGGCAATGAACGACTCTTGAACGAGGTCCTCCGCGGGGAATGGGGTTGGGAGGGCCTGGTGATGAGCGACTGGGGCGGCACGAACTCGGTGGCCGGGTCGCTGACGGCGGGGCTGGACCTCGAGATGCCGGGACCGCCGCGGCAGCGGACCGTGGCTAACGTGCTGGCATCCCTGAAGGCGGGCGAGGTCTCCGAAGCAACAATCGATGCGCGGGCGCGCAGCGTTCTGGCGTTTGCCAAGCGCGTGCGTGCATGGGACGAGACCAACTCGTCTGCCGTCGAAAAAGCGGTTGACCGGCCTGAGCACCGCCGTCTGATCCGCGAGGCCGGTGCGCGCAGCATTGTTCTCTTGAAGAATGACAACGGCGTTCTCCCAGTGCAGCCGGGGAAGCTGAGCTCCACCTCAAAGCCTACGGTCGCCCTGATCGGCCTCGCCAAGGACGCCTTGGCCCACGGCGGAGGCAGCGCCAGCGTCCGGCCGCACTACAAGGTCAGCCCGTGGGAGGCGCTGCACGAAGCCCTGGGCGACCAAGTCAACTTTGCCTACACCAAGGGTGTCCGCCGGCTTCGGCTGCAGCCGCCGCTGCGAAACCACGAGGCGCCGGACGAGGATGACGCTCATCCGGACAACACGCTACCCGGGACGGTGCACGGGCTCGATGGCCAGCCGGGGTTTACGCTGCTGTTCCACGACTTGGATGGCACGTCGACTGTGACCCACGGCCACCCTACGTCGTCGTATTCGCCGCTCGGCTCACAGGCGTCGATGAACAAGGTCGTCGAGATTGTCGGAAACTTTGTGCCTACCGCCTCGGGGAACCATTGTCTGTCCTGCTCCGGCATGGGCCCCACGCAAGTGTTTGTCGACGACACGTGTGTCTACGACCAGGCAGGCAACTGCGACGACCCCATGGGGGCGCTTTTTGCAGCCAATACGGAGGACGAGGTGCGTCACCACTTCGAGAAGGGGACACAGTACCGTCTGAGGATCGTCACCCGCCCGCCGGCCAACCTCGCCTCGAAGGGGCTGGCAATCCTAGAAGGAAAGTCCGGAGCACGGCTTGGCTTCTTGCTGGAGGAAGACCGTGAGGGTGATGACCGCCTGGTCCAAGAGGCCGTGGCGGTCGCTGCGTCCGCCGACCTCGCCATCGTCTTCACCGGCCACGACCCGCAGTGGGAGACCGAGGGCCGCGACCAGGACGGCTTCCATTTGCCGCGGACCCAGGATGCTCTTGTGGCAGCCGTGGCGGCCGCCGCCCCGCCAGGCAAAACCATTGTTGTCAACGGCACGGGTACGCCCGTGGCGATGCCGTGGTTGAGCGAGGTGGGCGCGGTCCTGCAGTCCTGGTTTCTGGGCCAAGAGTGCGGCCGCGCCGTGGCGGACGTGTTGATCGGTGCAGTCAACCCTGAGGGGCATTTGCCTGTCAGCTTTCCGCGACGGATCGAGGACACGCCGGCACACAACAACTTTGGCGACCTTCCAGATGGCAACGTCGACTATGAAGAAGGCGTATTTGTTGGGTACCGGTACTACGACCGGCGGCCCGCGTCGGACGTCAACTTTTGCTTTGGCCACGGGCTGTCGTACACCACCTTTGGGGTGGGTGACATGAAGGTGGCCTTGAACCTGGATGAGCCTGCGTCTCTCACGGTTACGGTGCCCGTCACGAACACAGGTGTCATCCATGGCGGCGTGGCCCTACAGCTCTACATCGGCCGCGACACGGATACGCCGACCGAGCTGATGATTCCACCACCAGTGGATGCACACCCCGTCAAAGCGCTGGTGGCATACCAAAAGGTGCGCCTGGACGTCGGCGCGTCAGAGGATGTTACACTGACTGCGCCGGTCCGCGACTTTGCCTACTTTGACGTTGACATCGACCAGTGGCATGTCGAAGCGGGCACCTACCGGCTGTATTGCGGTGTCTCCTCGACGGACATTCGCCAGACGACGGAGGTTGTGTTGGAGGAGTTCACGTTTGGAAAGTAGTCACTTCCGAAAAGGGAAACAAATATCGATAAAAGAGAAATGAAAACAGTATGCAAACGTCTGTAGTTTTCCCCCCATTTCTTTTTCGTTTTTAAAATTTTGGTAGTGTGCTGTTGAGTTGAACATTCTTCTCGCCCGTACAAGTTGGGCAGATCAAGCATGTAGATATGTGACTCCGCCATGCTCCACCATGCTCCACTCAAAATGTGCATGAGAGATGATGCCGCTCATGTTTACTCTGTAAGGTGTTTCGTATTATTCTGGCCGTTTCTCCATTGGGGGGAGTGGGCAGGGACTGTGACTCGCTGTTTGATCTAGACCACATAATATCTGGCACGGCCATCTAAGAAAGCGTTCACACGGGGAAACAAAACGCGTGGTTATTTGACCCGAATTAGCTGATGGCAAGTACACGAGTAGTTGACTTAAGATGGCAGGAGGCTGCATCGATACCTGTCCAGTCGTCTTCAATTGCATTTCTTCTGGAGGCCGTTGGCCGTTAATCCGATTCTGTCTGCAACCAAAATATGCATATTTTTGCTTGTATTTTTGCTGTTGCAAACAAGCATAATCTCTCTCCTCTTTGTCTGTTGCTCGTCCTCGGCCTGCATTGCAGCGTCGACGAGAGGATCAGCACGAAACGCACCAAAAGAACCAGGAATTCAATCCTCACACCCTTGTCATCCCCCAGTCGTCCCAATTGCACGCGTGAGATTTGCAGATTGTGCAGGGAGCAAAACTGCGGGGGTGTGCGGGGGGTTCTGGGGTAAGATGGGCAGAGGATGTGAAGTTGGTGGACTTCGGTGGACTCTGTAGATTTCATGGGGATTGCGGCGCGCGATCGAGGCCGTTTGGGCAAAGTTGGGTGTCGATCGCTGCACCTGCAGGGGATCACGACGGAGCACGACCGACTACAGTGGCCCAGCACGGTTTGAGAAAGCAGCAGCAAGAAAAAGCCAGCAGGACTGATGGCGATGTGGAGTTAGTCGTAGTCCGCACCGCACACAATAACACCGAGAGGGCGACAATAGAAAACAGAGGAAATTACGTCTTAAGATGTCGGCCAAAATGCGTAACGAGAGTGATCAGTGCAGTGTCGTATTAATACGACGAGCATACCCTGTGATCGACATCAGTCAACGGAACCAAGACATTAAACACCTCTCATTCAGCGTCGAAAACTACCACCATGTTGTCACGGTCGTTCATGTCCGGGCTGCTCGCCCTGGGCCACGCCTTGTCGGCAGTCGCCGCGCCGCAGCACCGCAACACCCCGCAACAATATTCTCCCAAGCTCTACAGCGTTGGCTCGGTACCGCAGCTCGACGGCCTACACAGCTACAGCAGCCGCACGTCTGTGACCCTCAGCAACGACAGCAACAACGCCAGCCGCGTGCTCACGCTCGACTTTGCCAGCGAGGTTGCGGGCTGGCCGTGGCTGAAGGTCACGGCGGTCAACCTCAAGCAGGGGCCGGTGCAAGTCGAGCTCAAGTACTCGGAGGAGTTTAACGGGCTGAACTCGGCGCTGGCGGATGGGCCTTGGCTCTACTCGTATGGGTTGATGAACTCCTTCCGCACGGAGACGTTCAACATTACGCAGCCCGGTCAGATCCAGTCCTATTTCCTGCAGGGCGGCCAGCGGTGGATGTCCGTGACGCTGTTGACAGGCGCCTCCGTGACGATCCGCGCCGCCGGCTTCGAGGCATCGGTCAACGTCATTGAGCCCGAGGACCTGCCGGGGACTTTCTCGTCGTCCAACAGCACGTTTGACGCCGTCTGGGGTTTGGGCGCGCGCGCCGTGCAGGCGGCCTGCATCGACGAGGGATCGCAGACGTCGCTGTGGGACATATCCAACGAGGGCGCCTACATCCGGGGGCAGTACCCGGCAGTTACCTCGAAATCGACATCCGACTGGAATCTGTATACGCTCGAGTTCTCCACCAAGATCGACAGCGGCGGCACGGGCTGGAAGATGGTGACGGGGCCCAGCAGCGGGTACGGCGCGTACTTTGTCCTGACGTCCAACACGGCCGGTCTGGCGTCGGCCGCTTTGGAGCCTCTCCCGCTCAACTCGCTCACGGTTGGCTACGGCTTCTCGATCATCCAGCAAGCGCTGCTGCCGTCGGCCAACCCCGAGACACTGGACGTCAACATGACGATCCAAAACGACGTGTGGTACCGCATCAAGACGGTTGTGACCGCGGACCACTGGGCCGTCTATGTCAACGACACGCTGATTGCCGATGTCGACGCGACGCCCTTCCAGAGCGCGGCGCAGCAGGTCTGGGGAAGCGGGTCGCTGTCGGCCGGCAGCTTCGGGTTCGGGCCGTGGTACTCGCAGGCTGCCTGGTTCCGTGATGTGCAGTTGACGGCCGCCAACGGGACAGTGCTGTACACCAATTCTCTCACAGACGAGGTGGAGGGGGCCACCGAGGACACACTGCTCGAGTACGCCGTGCACGCCAACCCGCAGTCCGTCTGCCTCGACGGGCCCAAGCGTGACCGCGACGCCTGGATCGGCGACTTTGCCCACACCGCCCGCTCCATATTGGTCTCGTCGGGCCGCGTCGACTACATCAAGAGCATGATCGAGCTCGAGTTCACGTGGTCTTCTGTCTCGGGCGAGGGCCACAATCTGATGCCCATTGCGGCAAGCATCGGCACCGACGCGGCGCACGCGTTTGAGTGGTACACGGGCATCTACGGGGAGTCGGACTACGAGTTCTTCTTCATGGTGGTCATGGGTGAGTACTTTGCGGCGACCAACGACACGCAGCTGTTCACGCAGTACTGGGACCAGACCAAGGCATTCATGGCGGCGGCGATTGACGTTTTTGTCGACCCGAGCACGCACTTGGTCACCCTGAACAACGTGGCGGCCAACGGCGGCGGCAGTGCGTCGTTCTTCACAGCGCAGGGCGAGACCACGGGCACGGCCCCGACGGCTTTGTTCATCAAGGGCCTGCGGCTGATGACCAAGATTGCCACCGTGCTCGGCGACAGCACCAGTGCCAGCAGCTGGAGCGCCCTCGCCAAGACCATGACCGACGGCATCAACCTGTCGACGTGGACGGGTTCATATTATGGTGTCTCCCCCACCAACATGGGCACCTCGTCGCTGCTGGCCACCGCCTTTACGATCCAAGGCGGCGTCGCCACCAACGAGAGCGCCTTCGGCAGCATTAACAACCTCTCCGGCAGCCTGCTCAACATTGGCTACAAGGACACCTCAGCGGCGGGCGACAGCCTGTCCACCCAGCTGTCGCCCAACACCCAGGGTTTTTTGCTGGAGGCCCTCTTTGAGGCATACCTGACCCTCAATATCTCCGTCGACATTGTCCTCCCCGGCATCACCACCCTGACCACCACCTACTGGCCCGTCATGGTCAACCAGAACCAGTACTACACCGGCGCCTCCTGGGAGTACACCTATGCTGACGGCAGCCCCGGGATTGGCCTGTTTACCAGCCTGGGTCACCCTTGGGGCGGCGCGCCCACCTATGTCTATACCAATTATCTGTTGGGCATCCGCACCGGGTGGAATGACGCTCTGGGACAGTTCGAGTGGATCTTCGACCCCGTCTTCGAGGTGGCGTCGGCCCTCGGCCTCACCTGGGCCAAGGGCACCGTCCCGCTCGCCAGCGGCGGCAGCATCACGGCTTCGTGGCAGGCCAGCAAGCGTGCGCCCAGTGGCTACACGACGAGCGTGCGTGTCGTCGGCAACCGCAACGTCAAGGTGCGGGATGCGACGAGGGTAGAGAAGTAGCGGGCAGGTCAGCACAGCGAGCAATGTTCATCAGACATAGTGAACAAAACTGTATATAGTACATAGCTATCTCTCGTATAGAGTGTCTTTCTTTCATGTATGTATTTATTTATTTGTTTATTTGTCTATTCATATTTTATCCATCTTTTTTATTTTATTTTATTTGTTTTCTAAACTTCAACTTTATATTTGTTCATTTACGACCTGAAAACAAGCCTATCGTTAGATAAAGTATGAGGTAAACACAAATGCGAAGGTAAACACTGGCATTTTCTCTGTCACAAATACGTACTATGACAGACGCACTGTCAACCATGGTTATGTTACCGATATGTCATAAGAACTCGCGCCAGATCGGGCTAAGAAATAAACATGGGGTCGCTTCCAACGTGACCTCCGTCTTCGACCGAGATCATCACGATGGTATCAGTCCTTGTTCTGGTGGAGCTATGTAAGCACTCATACTTTACACTTTGTCAAGAAGCTTCCCATTAATAATTACGCTGCAATGATAACATGAATGGAAACATGCCGTCTGTCGTCGAAGCCATTTAAGAGCGATGCCGTCGTCCCCTGGTCCCAAGTGGGTAAGTGGGTCCGCATCTTACACTGATCGCCGTTGGCGCCTTTCCTCATTTGGGCAGCGCGCGGCCTTTTAGTTAAGGCACAGCCAGGCTGCCAGGGTTACTGGGCCTCGCGCCTCGCGAACCCGCCTCGCGAACCTGCGAACATGGGGTCGGCGTCATGGGGGCACGGCACCCCGATAGGTTGATTCCACACAAAGTGCCCGACGACCCAAAATCGCCAAAGTGTCCCACAAGTCACAAAGGCCTTGCTTTGAACAACGAAAAAGATCGCGGACGGCGAAGGATTTCGTCCGACGAGGCGAGGAGGACCGTCCGAGATCGTTGAGAAGGAAATCATCAGAGAAAAATGCAACATAAATAAACGTGAGCTCCCCGACATTAGCTACAACTAAACCGATAGATCATCACTATCATCACTATCATTGCCATCATCACTAACAACAAACAACACTACAATCCACAACCCAATCCCACTATCACCGACGCACCATCCACTTCCACCCACCTACTACACTCCCACCACCCACCATGTCCAACATTGCAGTCGCGGGCGGCCTCGGTCACATGGGCCGCACCATTGTCGAGGTCCTGCGCGAGTCTCTCAAGGACACCACCGTGTACACTCTCGGCCGGAAGGCGCCTGAGGATGATGCGCGCAAGGAGTCATTCTTGTCCGTCGACTACGCCGACGTGGCGGGCACATCCAAGATCCTGGCCGACAACAAGGTCGGCACCGTCATCTGCGCCATAAGCATCCAGGACCCGACGACCAGTGCCGCCCAGCTCTCCCTCATCGAGGCCGCCGTCCAGGCCGGCACCGTCACCCAGTTTATCGCCAGTGACTGGGGGTTTGAACACAGCCCAGAGTAGGTCCTATTGCACCGTCTTGATTAACCTTGTTGCTTTCCCACCGCTGACGATCAGCTCCTTTATGTACCCTTTCCGCCACGCGGCCATCGAGGCCCTCGCCAAGACCTCCCTCCAGTACACAACCGTCATCAACGGCTACTTTCTTGACTTTTACGGTCGCCCGCACGTCAAGTCGTACCTGCCCCCGCTCGCGTTCGCCATTGACGTGGAGAACAAGGTGGCCGGCATCCCGGGCACGGGCGACGACATCGTGGCCGTGACGTACACCTTTGATGTCGCCAAATTTGTCGTCAAGTTGTTGTCCCTCAAAGAGTGGGACCCCACGACGTACCTGTACGGTGACCGCCTGACGCTCAACGAGCTGCTGGCGCTGGCTGAGGAGGCGCGCGGAGAGAAGTTTGCGGTGACGCACGACTCGATCGAGTCGCTCGAGAAGAATCAGATCACCGAACTGCCCATCCTGACGAAAATGTACGGTGTGGTGCCCAAGGCGCGGCTGCAAGCGGTCATGGCCATGTTTGGGCGGTGGGCGATTGCAGGTCGGTTTGACGTGCCCGTGGAGAAGTCGCTCAACGTCAAGTTCCCCGAGGTGCAGACCGCCAAGGCCGCCGACATTATCGGAAAGTGGAAGGGCCACTAAGGGTCACGGGGAGATGCCAAGGAGAAAGGATAGAGTACTTGTTTGTGAGATAGAATAGAGCGCACCCTAAATTGAAAAACAGTGTACACTATATAAAAAGTGGTTGTGACCCTAGGGTGGACACGCAGCCAGCCAGTCCAAATCCATAATGTGACGTGTCCCGCATGTGCCACACTTGCTCCAGATGCTGCAGCGTATACGCAAGACCGCCAAACTTTTGCAACGGACCGGCCGTGGCGATAATCGACCGGAACACTGATTCCTGGTCGGCAGTCGCCTCACTGCCCGAGACGACCAGCGGCCAATTCAGACTGCGCAGAATAGCCGGCGTTCGTATCTTCTGTAGGAGTTGCAGAACCGTTGTCATGTTATCTTGTACCGCGATTTCGACGGGGCGGGCGGCCCTCTCGGCCACGGTCGTCAGGTAAATACGTGCTGCACGGACCCAGATCTCTGTCACCAAGGCCTGTTCCTCTTTCTGTGCGCCGGCGTCGGGTCGGTAGTAGGCTTGAAGGTACGGCGGCGTGTCCGGAGGGGTGTTGGCCGTTGTCTCGGCACGCGTGAAACCCTCATAGAGGCGCTGTGACAAGGCCGTCACCCGCATGTCCAACTCGCGGCGTCGGGCCGGGCCATCTGGCTGACCTGCCTTCCACTCATCCAGTGCCGCAATTTCGCCGATGACAACCAGCACCCAACCTTCGCATCCGACAAAGTCTTCCAGGGTGACGCGGCCACCGTCAGCCGTATTATCTTCCGGCAGAGCAATGAGATCGGAATGCCACCGCTGTAACCGCGGTTTGCTTCGTAGCGTCGTGCTCGACACAGTGTCCATGTAGAGAAGCACGCTGAAGGCAAACCGGAACGCGCCCTGGTCCGTGTTCCAGAGTCGCCAGCCAGGGCCCTGGACGGCTTCCGAGAAGGGGCGGTCCAGTTCGGCGAGGATGTTGCTGAGGGATCCATGCTGTTCCAGCATGTCGTCGAGCAGGTCGCATGCAGCCACCAAATGGAGGCCTCGTGTTCCATCCCCTTCGGACGCCCCCATCGACATCTCAAACACTTGCAGCTGGACAATGTTGACGAGCATGCGCGTGCTCTGTGCTAGGGTCGCCGTCCCCCGCGCCGGCGAAAGGCTTGCCAGGTCGTCCTGCACAGCTCCTATCGCCTCGTCCATATGCTTGCCCAGAATGTCCCACACGTAGCGGCCGCAGACCGTTTTGAGTGTTTTGTCGGGGTGGGCCATCTTTGACTCCCACAACGACTTCGGCCTTGTCGTCGTTGGCATCGTCGGTGTGGGCTTAGTCTGCGTCAACAGCGCCACAAAGTACGTCGCCAAACTCATCGCCGTGTGGTACAGCGGCTTTTGCGTCTGCAGCGTTGCCAGCACCCATGCACGGCCGCCTTCAAAGACCGTGGGGCGATAGTGCGGGAACAAAAAGGGGAAGACGTAGTCGAGGTACATGGTGGTGAAATCGATGGAGATGTCGGCGAGGGTGGGGAGGTCAAACTGGGCGGACGTCGAAGGTGACGCCAACGATGTTGCCACAGACTCCGACTCTTCTGTCTCTCTGCGGCTAACACGACGCGCCTGTGCTGGCACAGCTCTCTCGAGATCGTGGACATGCCGATCGCGCCCCCGCCGGCTCTGGGCCGCCACTCTCCGCCGGCTTTGGGCCTCCTTGATGGCTGCCCTCACCGCCAGGGCCCGACTCTCCTGCTGGCGTCCGCCGTCCATCCAGGCCGGTCGCGACGCATCGCCAGTATGACAGGAGATTTCAAGGGTGGAACACGTCGTGCAAATAGGCAATCCGCGGTCGCACTTCTTCTTGCGCAGCCGGCATGTCCAGCAGGAGGGTTGGCGCGGTGTCGTCATTCTGATGTGTGTTGGTGTTGGTGTTATGTAGGTGCTGTTTGGCGTTGCAAGCTGACCAATGTCAGACGGAGTACGGAGTAGCGTATTCTCTCTTATAGTTATATTATTTATTTAAGAGTTTAAGCCCGGATTATCCGTCATATTAAATTAGGATAGGATGCCCTGCCCGACTACGCACACGGCAACACCTAATTATCAAGGGAAGTGTGCAGGCAGTCGTTATGTGCAATTACCAACCTTTTTATTGGCAGGGTTCACTCTTGCGAAGCGATTGCTCTAGACTTGGGAAGCTGCACGCTGCGAACCTCGGATAAGAAGTCCCTTACGCTACCCCTCTAACGGGTCACGCGGCGGCAATGTACGAGATCTCGAAGCAAGGTGCTCAATTCAGACGAAACATAAATAAAAAAGAAAAAGAGAAAGAAAAGTACAAAAGAAGGATCATTGGTAGGCAGGAGTGACTACTATTTATATATACATTAATAATAGGCCCGATAATTGATCCACTCTACGACGTAGCAATAAGAACAAGTCTTGTATTATTCAGATAGCTATCAACAATGGGTGTTTTAGTATTTCTTTCGAAAAGAGCGTAGAAATACTCCATCAACGTATTGTCAGACTACAACAAGTGGACACTGCTGTCTTTAGTCCAGCGCCGAAAGGTTTTCCCGTAAAAGTAGAATGTAACACCGCAGCAACACCACAGCAGGGTCAAACCCATGTTCGTCATGAAGACCGGGATAAATCTGTAATGCATGTTAGTAAGTGCTCTGGAGTGAAGACACACGAGCGTTATGTGCGTTTGGGGGTTTGGGTTGCCTTACCCGCTCTGCTCGGTCCATTCCGTCACGAATTTGCCTAGGCCATAGCCCCATACGTTCTTATTGACAGTGATGGCCACGAAGAGGGAGCCGGCGGCGGGCTTGTAGCTGTCGATGGCGTAGGTGCTAGCAATGCTCGGCAATGCGGCCAGCTGGATGCCGGCACAACCGTAGCCGACAATGACGATCGGCTGCCATGGCCAGCCGCGCGCGTACCCCACATCCACAACGATGTTACCAAGCGCCACAAGTAACGCGTAGGGGATCAAGGCTGGCAGGCGCATCTCTGGTTCACGGACGCCACCGTTGCGCGCCGTCGCCCGTGCCGACACCCAGTCGCTGAGCGGGCCGCCGGTGGCGAGGCCGATCAGCGTACCCACAAAGATGGCAAAGTTGGTGAAGCCTGATATGTGAGCGTTGGACACAAAAAGAAGAGGAAAAGGGAAAGTGATAATGTAAAGTACGCACCAACAGACTGCGCACTCCAGTTGTACGGTGCCGCTCCAAACACCTGTGACTGAGTAAGGTTGAGGATAAGCATGTTGCTGGCACTCCAGCTGACGATAAACGAGGCGAAGAGCACAATGGGACAGGTGAACATGCGCCAGGGCACCCAGAGATCGAGGAAGATCCTGCGGCCCGTGACGTTATCGGTTTGGATAAAGTGCCATTGCCGCCGTTCGGGCCGTCCTTTGCCGAGATACTCGTCGTGTGAGCGCGTGGCGGCGTGCTGCAGCTGATTTCTGGCGGCGACCGAGGCGTTACTGGACGATGGCGGCACCTCACCGATTTCCACGGCGGATGCGTCGCGGTCATCGTGCTCGGTAAAGACTTTGGACGGCACCTGTTGTAGCGTCGGAACGCCCTGCTCTTCGCTGGAGTGGATGCGGTGCCACTTGGTCTCGGGAAAGCCAAAGACGACCAGTAGTAGCGACAGGCCGGTTAGTCCCGCACTGAGCCACCAGAAGTTAGGCCAACCGCCGTGTTCAGCCAGGGCGCCGGAGACGACAGGAGCTACCTGAAAGGATTCTAGTGAGCAAAATGGAAAAACAAAAATAAATTAAGAAGGGGGGGGAGGGGGGCAGGAGACACAACAAAAGTGGATATCTCTCGTAACTGTTCCATGTACTGTTGGGAAGGGGAGCATGCTTACCACTAGAGCGCCCATATACGTGACCCAATACAGCGTGTTCCACATGCCGCGGTCGTGCAAAAAGAAGATGTCGGTAATGATGGCCGGCTGCAGAGTCTCACCAGGGCCCGCACCAATGCCACTCAAGCTATGGTTGCGCTGAGGTTAGCTGGTATTCCTGGTGTCGTTAAAGAAGGAAGTGGTCCGGTTGCATACACCGCGGCACCCATAAACGAGTTGTACGTCGTCGCTTTGGCTCTCCATATGTGGGAAGCCAGGCAAACGAGCTGCGAGACAATTAGGACGGGCCGGCGGCCAAACGAGCTCATAATGGGTATCCTGCGTGCATATAGTTAGCTTAAGTAGGACTGTAAAAACAATCTGGGATGCGGTGGGCTTACCAGAGAAAGTTGCTGAAGCCGAGCACCAGGATGGTGACACCAGTGAACTGGATGACGTCGCTGAGCGTGCGGTCGTACTCCACCATGAGGTAGGGGAAAAATGGCGCCAAGGCGAGCGGAGCGAAGCCTTGGGTAAAGGAGACGGTCGAGGCGGCTATGATGGTGGACGCCTTCCAGAAGGGTGACCAATTCAGTGGATCATGGGGGTTCTGGGACGGTTGCGGCACCAACACGCCGTGGTTGCGGCCCTCGCTCTTGACGAAGTGGTGGCTGCCCACATCGGTCATGATCTCCGTACCCGGGACGATCTCGATATTCAGCTCCTCCTGGATCTGGGCGACCTCCTATGCAGAACGGGTTAGCAATACGTCCGTGACGCACATATGGAGACGAAAGAGTAAACGAACATCGGGCCTGTAGTTCATCTCCATTGTGGCGGTGGGGTATAAAGTGGTTGAGCATGCAACTGTGTGAGGAAAAAAATGAGGAATATGCGAGCATGAAACGCGAAACAGCAATCATTATTGTAGAAAACAAATAGCAAGGCAGAGGGGAGAGCGACAATGCCAATTATGCATCATTTTGTCAATTCAGCTTTTGGGGACGGGGGCAGGTGTTGTCGGAACTCCATGGTGATTTCCATAACTCGGAATGGGCGCGCAGCAGTCAAAAACGGATTAGTGCAGGCCTCTCCCCATGGGGTAGTCTTGTGTGGGGAAAGAAGCCGAAAAAATCACTCTTGGGCTGCCTTGGCTCTACCACTTCAAAGATCCACGCAGCACACGCCTCGGAAAGCGGAAAACAATTCCTGCACCCTGCCTGCAACTCATGCACGGGCTACTCAGAAAACGGCGGCCCGGAAAGATCCTTACGATGGGAATTTCGATAGACCGACGTGCATATTTCTTATATGACGAATTCTCTCTTGCCTGCGTATTCCCCCCCGTGAAATATATGAGGGTGCACGCGAGCCCCTTTTCCGAAGGATCTGGCGATACGAGGAGTGTCACGTGTATTGGTACCCAAGGCAAAGGTCAATTTGACAGTTGAAATGCAGCGAAGGCGGGTCAAAGACAACTGGGACAGCTGTCGGATGACATGCTTGAAGTATGGGACGCTTTGGGTCTCGTCTGCCTTCACTCCTTTGCACACAATCTCCGGTCTCCTCTTTTGACTGCAACCATAGATAGCGCCACCACACCAGCATAGAACTAACTGCCGGAGTGGATCAAATCATCGGGTCTATTGTTATTGTACATATATAGCAGCAGTCTCTCCCACCCATCTGTGGCCATGCTCTCTCTCTCTCTCACCGAATAAGCATGGCTGCAGGGGCTCACAAACAATCAACTCCTATTCCACATACACACAGACGTCTCATTCAGACACTAACAACATCATGGGCGTGCAATTGGACGTCACAACCGAAGGTCTCGTCGTAGAGGCGGCGGGCGCAGACTTTACAATGAAGCCGATTGTGCTAGCGGATATGAACGACGATGAGGTGCTCGTGGAGATGAAGTACTCGGGAATCTGCCACACCGACATTCTGCTACAGCAGGGCCTGTTGCCTCCCGTGGACTTCCCGGCCATCTTTGGCCATGAGGGCGCTGGAACGGTGCTGAAGGTCGGTGCGGCGGCGGCGAATCACGACCCGGCACTGCGGCCGGGAGCCACCGTGCTGCTATCGTTCAATACGTGCGGCCGTTGCCGCGAGTGCGTGGCGAACCGGCCTTCGTTCTGCCACGTGCATGTGCAGGCCAACGCGGGCTGCGTGCGCCTGTGCGACGGGAGCACGCCGGCACGGCTCGGGGAAGCCGCGGCGACGCCCGTGCGCAGCCAGTGCTTTGGGCAATCGTCGTTCTTGCGCACAAGCGTCGTTGCCATGCGTAGCGTCGTCGTCGTGCCTGACGCGCTGCTTGCAGACCGTGCTCTTGATAGTGGTGAGAGCATTATCGCGGCGTACGCGCCGTTGGGCTGCGGCTTCCAGACAGGCGCGGGCACGGTGCTCAACGTCCTGCGGCCGACCCCAGCTGATAGTGTCGTCATCTTCGGTATGGGCAGCGTCGGCCTCGCTGCGCTTATGGCCGCCGCCGCCACCGGCGTGCGCCAGCTCGTCGCTGTCGACGTTGTTGCTGACAAGCTCCTGTCGGCCCGTGATTTTGGCGCCACCCACACGGTCAACTCGCGCGAGGTCGCTGACGTCCCCGCCGAGGTGCGCCGCCTTTCCGACGGCGGCGTAACATACGCCATCGACTGTACCGGAGTCATCCCCGTCATTGAGTCATTGTTCGCCTGCCTGGCCCCCGGCGGCACCGCTGCCTCTGTTGGCGTGCCGCCACCCGGCAAAAAAGTACAGATCGATGCACTGTCTTTCCTGATGGAGAACAAGCGTTTCATTGGAGTCATCGAGGGCCAGTCGGTGCCACAGACGGTGAGTGCACTGCCCTGCCAGCCACTACACTTGCGCGTGACTCGCAATGTCTCTTTTGTCTAACCTGGCCACACCCCCAGTTCATCCCTCAACTCATCAAGCTACATCGTGACGGGCGTTTCCCCGTTGACAAACTAATCAAGGTCTACTCGGTCCGTGATTTCGAGTTGGCTCTCGCGGACCTGCGCTCAGGAAAGGTAAGTCCACCCGCGTCCACGAGTGCCTCAATGGTCTGGAGTCGCACCTTTACTCATGTTATTTATTGCCTATGCAGGTCATCAAGCCGGTTATCAAGTGGGACTGATGGGAACATTGAGCAAGGGAGCGATGATAAGATTGGCGTGTACTTTTCTTTATAGCAAATATCACGAGGTCTGGCTGTCCAATTGTTTGCTGAATGTATTGAACGAAACTATGTATGCCTACCGTGCTGACGTTGTCCATATGTTCTACTTGGAACTATGAAAACTATGAACAAAAAAATATTCAATGACATACGTCTACCCGTCCACCTGGAGACTCTACGACGGCCGCTTAAAGTGCGGGCGCAGCTCTGACCAGCTCTCCTCGCTGTAGGCGGGCTGGATCTTGTGGCAGGTCTCGAGGCCCCATTGCGTGACGCCGAGCATCAAGCTGCTTTCAAACATGAACGCCATGCTGCCTTCGCCTATTTTTTGCGGCCGCAGTACTGCCTCGCTGGCCTTCTGCCACGTGCTCGCGTCCGGGCCATGGGCACTCATTACGTTATGTAGGCTAGCGCCAGCGGCGCGAAACCCGCCGCCGGCCTTGGCGTCGTAGTCGCCACAGATGAGGCCCATGAACTCGGACATGGTATTACGGTGGTACCACGGCGGCCGGAACGTGTCCTCCTGCACCAGCCAGCGCGGCGGGAAGATGACAAAGTCGGCAATCGCTGTGCCTGGGTGGTCCGATGGGCCCGTCAATACCGTGTAGATCGACGGGTCGGGGTGGTCAAACGACGTGCTTCCGATGACGTTAAAGCGTCCGAGGTCGTACTTGTAGGGGTAGTCTGTGAAAGTATGTCAGCAGGGGGAGCTCGCAGCTTGAACAGGTAGATAAGGCTTTGACGCCCGGGGTTGATAGAACGTACATCTAGAACCTGTTAGCATTTTCAGTTCTCAAGTGTAACCGAAGACCAGGGAAAGGCACCACATACCGGCCATGCCAAGCAACCACATCAAAGGGTGTATGGCCCTGCTTGGCCACAAAGAGCTCGTTGTTATATTTATTGACAATAGACCAAGTGCTCGTCGTATCTTCGTCAAAATGCGCCGTTGGCGCCTGGAAATCGCGCGCATTGGCGAGACCGTTGGAGCCAATGGGGCCAAGCTCAGGCAGTGTAAAGTGGCCTTGGTACAGCTCGAGGATATAACCTCGGACAGGCCCCTGGGGTAGTGTGACGCGGTACTTGATGCCGCGCGGTAGCACTGCAATCTCGTTGGGGCGGACGAGCAGGCGGCCGAGCTCCGTCTGGATGTCGAGCACGCCGTGCTGGCCCACGATGAGCATGTCGCCATCTGACGAGTACAGAGCAGTGTTCGCATCCATGTCGCGCCCTGCCGCATAGATGTAAATGCCGAGGCCCGTCTTCATACCAGGGTCGCCGGCGCCTGCGGCGTAACGCAGCCCGCGCACCCAGTCATGCTCGTGGTCGAGGTCGAACGGGTCCCAGCGCAGCTGGTTGGGGATGTGCTTCAGAGGCGACCCCAACGTTGTGGCGCCGGCATCACCATATGCCACAAATGCCGAGTGCGCCGCCGACGGCAGCACGCGGTATAGCCACGTCTGTTGGTTCTCGTGTCGCGGTGCCGTGAACGCCGTGCCCGACATTTTCTCTGCGTACAGGCCCAGCGGCGGCTTCTGCGGCGAGTTGGCGCCCAAGGGCAGCGCGCCCTCTATGGCCTCGGCCCTATCGTTCGCACACTCATTAGCGATATGCATGACCTCGTCATCCGCTGTGCGTCGTGTCGGTGAATACATACTCATGGTAGGTCCCGAAGCCATTGAGGTACTGGTACTTCTCGGGTGTCTGGAAATTGGTCACGGGCATGGTGCGGTCGTCTTTCTAGGCCGTCTTTCTAGAGGATGCTGTTTCGCTGCGGCTGTCGCGTACGGCTGTCGCAATAATAGAGGCACTGTCGACGGGGTGCGAAGTCTGTCGACATATTATCCATCGCCAGCATGTTTTGCCAGCCATGCAAGAAGCGTCGCTGGCGTGACTGCCGACGCCTAGTCGGAATTACTTACCGCAGACACTTCCGCGACGATCTCTTTTCCGGAAAGCGGAAAGCCAAAGCCGTATAAGCGGCCCCTCTTATTATGCTCATTTCCATAGCAGGTCTCGACAATTAGTATAACGTCTCTGTCCTATTGTCTACGCTGCGTATTACGTATTAAATCGCGATCTTTACAATAGTTACCCCCATACTCTCCATCGCTCTCGACGGCTCTCCTCACACCCTTGCATTCCACATCCCGCATCCCACATCCTAACATCCTCACATCCTCACACTGTCACACTACACTTAACTGATCCTGTCCGTACGCAACCATGACGTCGTGGCTCTCCATCCCGTCGGGGTCGCACTTTTCCCTGGCCAACATCCCCTTCGGTATCATTTCGACATCCGCCGTGCCCGCACACCGACCTGCCATCGCCATTGGCACGCATGTACTGGATCTTGCGGCATTCGCGCACGGTGGCGGCTTCACGAGACTCACAGCGTTCCCCCACGGCCAGCTTCGGGTGTTCGCCGAGACGACGCTGAACGCCTTTGCAGCACTCGGACGGCCGACCCATCGCCTCGTGCGCCAGTACTTGCGAGACATGTTCCTCACGGACACGCCGTACCCAGAGGTACTCAAGGCCAACCCCACCCTGCAGCAAACCGCCCTGCTACCGCTTTCCGGAGTGCAGACACATCTGCCACTCTCAATTGGCGACTACACTGACTTCTTTGCCGGCCGCAACCACGCGTTCAACGTGGGCACCCTCTTCCGCGGCCCAGCCAACGCCCTCAACCCGAACTACAACCATCTACCGGTGGGCTACCACGGCCGTGCCAGTTCCGTTGTTGTATCTGGCACGCCACTCCACCGCCCCCACGGCCAGGTGCTAACAGCACCGGGCGCGACTACCCCAGTCTTCCGCCCCTCAGCTCGTCTCGATATTGAGCTTGAGATCGGCGCCTTCATCAGCCGCGGCAACCCGCTAGGTCGACCCATCCCCGTCGACGAAGCCGACGAGTACATCTTTGGCTACGTTCTCATGAACGACTGGAGTGCGCGCGACATTCAGCAGTGGGAGTACGTGCCTCTAGGCCCGTTCAATGCCAAGAACTTTGGCACTACGATCAGCGCCTGGGTGGTGTTAGCCGACGCTCTCGACACCTTCCGCACGCAGGGACTACCCAACGACGTTGAGATGCAGAGCTACCTGCGCGAGGACCGCAAGGACAACGTGATTGCGATCCACCTCGAGGTCGATATCCAGAGTACGTATTGGGTTTCTTTCATTAAGGATGAGGGAAACGGCAGGGGAAGGTCTTTTTCCTTTGCGTATGACAACTGTGCTAACACTATGGAAACAGCCGACAAGGGTAACAAGCGTACAGTCACACGCACCTCGTCCAAAAATCTACTCTGGTCGTGGCCGCAGATGGTCGCACACCACACTATCTCGGGATGCAACTTGCGCACGGGCGATCTACTCGGGAGCGGCACCCTCTCTGGGTCCACGGAGGGAACGCACGGCAGCCTTCTGGAGCAGACGCAGGGCGGCAAAGTGCCCATTGAGATTGGCGGTGAGATGCGCACATTCCTCGAGGATGGTGATACGGTCGTCATTCGGGGGTGGTCTGGCGACAATCAGGAGGAGCTGGTCGGCTTTGGTGAGTGCGTGGGTCAAATTTTGGCCGCCACCACGTAGATGGTGAGTAGATAGAATGAATAATATGTGCACTATATACCGCCATAAAGTCTCGTTGTTTTTTTATTTTGTCTGTCACTGGTGCATGTGTTCTTACTAGTGTTGAGAAGTTTCCTGTAGAGCGTAAGGCGTCTTCGATGTATTGCCTATCAATAGGGCAAAGGAACACGGTAAATTCTCTTTTTCCAAGAGGTCTCATTTGCGGTTCAACGCTTTGCGTTGCCCAATCCTTGCCCTCCGAATAATGTGGAACCGTGGAACTGTTATGTTGTTCATATTCCTACATAGAGAGCTATTGCTAACATGATAAATATTTCTCATAGACTAGGTATTTGCGTTCCTTAGCCTCCCATACTATCCAATCAGCCATCCCTGCCAGCTCACCGCCGGCAACCATAGATCACCCACCACAGTAACGCCATTGCCTCGAAAGACCATAAAAAATATGCAGCGTGAATCAACAAAAGAGTGCATTGTTTCAACCGCTGTCACCGGTCGCGCTGTCTTTATGCGGTCGATTCGAGCACGTTCTTGAGTGCGTCAGGATCGCGCGGGACAAACTTCGCGCGGAATCGGGCCGGCAAAGCAACGAGACTGGAAGGATCCGAGTTGCCCTCGACGGGGTGCGAGTTGACGTCGTCGTACAGGTCGATGCGGAAGCAGCTGATTAGACGTGTGTAGATCAAGTACAGCTCGCGATTAGCTAGCAGAGAGCCAGCACACATACGGTAGCCAACGCCGTAGGTGAAAAGTGGCGCATCGGGCTGCTCCAACCACCGCTCCGGGCGGAATTCAAACGGATCGCTCCACACCGAGGGATCTAACAAAAACAGCTGTGTCAGCATCTGTGCAATTACCGCAACGTCACCATGTATGGGTAGGGGAGAAGGACATGGAGAGTGAGATAGCGTGAGAGAGCGTACCCATGTTGCACGCCCACGCATTCAGGAACACAATCGTCCCTTTGGGAATGGTAATGCCGTCGAACACGACGTCCTTGATTGACGCGCGCGGGAGTGCCAACCGCAATACGGTGAAGTACCGCAGGGATTCCCGGACGAGGGCGACCATGTACGGGCATTTTTGGTCGTCATCGGCAGCACACATAGGCTCGTTGGAGCCGTAGAACGTGCGGATTTCACGAATGGCCTTTTCCTGGACCTCGGGGTGCTTGGCTAGGACGGCGAGAAGCCAGGCCGTCGTCGTCGTCAGCGTGTCTAAGCCGCCCGACAGCATGGTGAGGCTGATCGAAGTAAGCTCTTCTTTGTTCAGCTTGGCTTCCTTGTCGAGGATGATGTTGGCCTGGATGCAGGGGCTGTGGGTGCCGTTGGCGATGCGCTCGTCGAGGCCACGGTTCAAGGAGTCGAGGTACTTGTCACGCCGGATGCGCATCTCCGCGGCCTTGGCTGAGTGGCCGTTGAAGGGGTTGAGCCGCAGGATGGGAATGTAGTCCTGAAGGTTGCCAGTTGTCGACCGGAACTTGCTGATCTCCTCCTCGACGTGCGTGATTTCATCAAAGAGGTCGTCCTCTTGACTCTTCAGGCGGATGCCCCAGTTCAGTGTCAAGGAGAGCGACAGCGATAGGCGCTGGATCATAGGCATGGGATCGATAGGCTTCGCACCGGCCTCGCCGTACGTGTATAGCTCACGCACAAAGTCGATGGACTCGATGTCAAGGTGCGGTACATACGACTGCACCGACGGCCGGTTGAGCGCCGAGGCAGCGCCCTTGCGGCGCCGCTTAAGCGACTCGCTGTAGGGAGACGTGCCAATCGTCGTACCAGCAGTATTGGAGACGACTTTGTGAAAGGTGTAGAACTCTGGTCGCGAGCTGAAGGCCTGAGAGTGCTTGCCGAAGATGTCCCGCGCCGCTACCGCCGAGTTGATCACAACCACAGGGATGTTGCCAAGCTGGATCTGGTAGACGGCGCCAAACTTGGTTGACCACTGGCGGTACTTCTCGGCGGCGTTGATGCGGATGTCCCAAATGTTTCCCACGACCGGCAGCCCAACGGGGCCTTTCATGCCCACAAGCCGGGCATTGTAGCGAGAGATCTCGTTGGCGATGAGGTAAAGGAGTGGCACCAAAGCCAGGGACAGCACAGCTGATTTCAGCGGGCTTTCCTGGGAAGCACCGATCATCGCCAGTAGGAGACTGGATATCGACATTGTTGCTGAAGAGATGAGATGGAACGCCAAGATTCGGGTCGTGTATTGCAAACGACTGACAAAAGAAAACGAAGGATGAAAAACGCAATTCTAATTCTGTCTGCGTTCTAGACTGGACAATACAAGACCTGCAACGAGGCGCTGCAAAAATATACTACAGTTCACCGCCCCGGTGCGGCTGCCGCTCGGAAAGCACATCTCCTGTCTCAAATGTCCCGTTCCGAGTGCACGCGGCCCCACTCCACTTACACAGCCAAAGCTGGTATAGCGCTGACAACCCCCAGATTCGCACCCCGTCTTAGCGTGCGGGGATGTACGGAGGCGTGCGGGGAAACCGTATCTCGGAAATGCGGAACTTGTTCCTCGGAAGAACCAGTCGAGGCAACCGCAAATAAGAACGCAATCTAATGGGGACATTTATGTGTTCCGGCACCCCCAGCTTCCCCTCGGAAGGCGGTACCTTCATTTCAGTCTCAAGTTGCCTTTCCTTATCCAACGTCCGCAATGGACATTGCATCCCCCACTGTTGTAGGACAGGCAGCTACGCCTCCGGAGAGCGTACATTCGCGCAAGCGACCCACCAATGATGGCTTTGGAAGGGGGAAGCGTGGAAAGTACACCGCAGTGGCCTGGTACGACTCCCACTCTCTCCCCCGCCCCCCGCCCTTCAACTGACGATGATGTTGTACACGTGAAACGGATGCTGACACAAGACATACAGCGATGAGTGTAAGAAGAGGAAGTTGAAGTGCATACCGACCGAGGAGACGGCCTGCCAGCGGTGTATTGTCGAGGAACTGGTCTGTGTCTACGCGCCATGTTCGAGGCAGACGAGCAAGAATGATCGGTAAGTTCCACACATGACCTTCTGTGTGCTCTGGCTCTGTGCTGGGACTCATTTGTGAACCATGCAGTAGCCAAGAAATCCAAGCAGTGCAAGACGAGTTGCAGCAGCTCCGCAATCGTGTTGTTGAGCTAGAAAACACCGTCACGTTTTTCAAGGATATCAAGGACTCCCTGCGCCTTGATAATGGTGCGCGGGTAAACTCGTCGCCCGCCGCCGCCACCGTTGCTACCGTTGCCACTGTCGACTCCGCCAACGCCGGTCACTCGCCGGCGAGCTCGAAGCGCGAGGACGTGCCGAAAGCGCCGCAATTTGTGGGCCCCACGCGGTCCGCCTTTGGTATCATCATTGGCGAGCGCTCGCTCACGCGCATGGGTATCCCCACGTACGAATCGGCGCCTCCGGGCGGGACTGGCGCACAGTCTCCTACCAACGAAGCCTCGTCCTACGAAGACTACTGGCAGAGCATCACAGCAGCCGAGGTAGCCAGGCTTCTTACTGTCTTTCAGGAGGAGGTGGAGTCCATCTACCCGATTCTGAACATTGGCGAGCAGGCAGCGCGTGCGGATCAAATCCTGCGCGTCATTCGGCATGGAGCGTCTTTGCACAATGCTACGGATTCGGACCTCTCGCCCAAGGATGTCGATATTGTCAAAGTCGCCATGGCGACAGCCATTGTTTTGGAAACCCACGGGAAGACGGAGCTCAGTACCATGATTGTGCAAACTGTGGAGAGCAACGTGCAGGTCATCGCACGGCCCAAGGTCGACTTGAAGGAGATACAACTCATTTCCCTGCTGGTATGGGAACTACTATTCACGCAGATACCCCTTTCCTTCCATGTGATGACGTCGGAGAAATCTAACACGACGGGTACAGAGCATTTACTACTTTCACTGCGACGACGAACTACTTGCTTGGCGCACCATCGGCATTGCAGCGCGGGAGGCGCTGGAGATGGGCCTGCATCGGAAGAAGAGCCTGTATGACAACTTCAAAGATGAGAAAACACGCCGCCTCGCCACACGGGTGTTTTGGTGTGTCTTTGTACTGGATCGTCGTTGGAGCTTTGGGACTAGTCTCTCATTTGCTCTTGTAGATCGGGATATTGACCCCGAGCTGCCGGAACCAGTGAGTTACATGTTCACCCTCGCCCGCCTTCTCTTTCTAGTTAATTCGCTGATACGAATAACCGAAACCAGGACAGCGAGTATTCCTACCTTCGGTGCATGGTCGGCTACGGCTGGCTCTGCTCGAAGCTCTGGGATGCCATCCCGCCATTCGGCTCGCAGTCGCAGCAGATCCCCGAAGACGTTGCAAATGTGCTAGACGCGAGAACCAAGGATTGGCTGCATTCCATCACGCCAGACTTGCAGCTGCGGCATCCGCGCCTTGGGCTGGCGCCACTCTCCCAGCCGCGTGCGATGCAACGCATCCGCACGCTCCTGTACCTGCGTGGAAACCATACGCGCACGCTGATCTACCGCCACCACCTACTGAGCGCGCAGAGCATCGCCGCCAACAAGCGCTACGCGGAGCTCGTTGTTGACATTGCGCAGGACAGCATCCACGTGCTGGTGCACCTCAACTCGACCAGCGACATTTACTCGCGCCAGCAGATCGCCTTCAACTACTTTCTTCTCAGCGCCCTATCCATCATCTTCTTGGCGGTCTGCCATGCGCCCGAAACATTCACAGTGCCGTGCCGCAAGAGCTTCCTGGACGCCGTCGAGCTCGTGCGTGGCTTCTCGCGCAACAGCGTGGCTAGCCGGCGGCTGTGGAACAGCGTCCACGGCTTGCTACGGCGTCTCCGCAGCCTGGGGCTACAAGGCGCTGAGGACGACAACAGCAACGACACGAATGTCGGTGCACACACACCTGCCACGACCCTCGTTGCCCCCAGCGATGTGGCGGGACCCCATTATTCTGTGTTGCGGTCGGATTCTGTCAGCATTGGTGACACGTATACCGACAGCGACATTGTCCCAGATTTGGACGTAGGCGGCATCCCGGACATGTTCCAGGTGAGCAACGAGCTGCTATCGCTGTTTGACGCCTTTGGCCAAGGCCAAGTACTGCCTGAGATAACAGATGCGCATTTCTACGGGCCCGATGATGGAGGCTTGGGCGGTCTTGGAGGGGAAACATCGAGGAGGTTTCAGTATCTCATTTAGGTAACCTAGAAATGGAAAAGAGGTACGTGAATTGCCAATAAACATGTATCCACGTCTCCTACAGTGCGTCCTCAAAGTACACCATCATCGCGCCCTTGTTCACCGACTTGGCAAAGCCTTTCAGCTCTTGGTGCGCGGCGCACTCGTTGTCGTAGTAGCCCATGTCCTCGACAGAATCAAAAACAGAAATGGCGGCAAACGTGTAGCCCTGGTTTCGCGTGTCAGCCTTGGTCGGTCCGGCGCGCACCGAGCGGACGTACGGCTTCCCGTCCTAAAGGAATGCCAAAAAGTCAGATACAGTTCCATTGTCAACGGATACGTGTTTCGCAATACCTTGACGGCCTTGGTCGGCATGTCCCTGTAGAGAGTGGCCAGCTTCTGCTGGTCCTCCACATTGGGAATCTTGAAGAGAGTGACGCGGTTGACTGGTTTGGCCATGATGTGGTGTTGGTTTGATAGTGTCGAGAAAAGCATGGGAGCAGGATTGAGTGGCATCTGCTCCGTACATATGGAGGACTTGACGCGGGAGCAGGTGCGGAAAAGCGGAATAAGCACTAGGCCTCGTATTAGACGGAATTGAATTGCTTCGTGTCGGAAAGCGTCCGTCGGAATAGGATATTTCCGAGTCACACAGGTAATACCCACGTAACGCACAATTCAGAGGTTCTATAGTAAAAACCAGGAGATAAAACTGTTTTAGATTTATACAGAATTGTCCTATAATATCACAGACTCACTCTCTAGGTTAATAGCGAAATTTATTAAGCATACAGAAAAGAATAAAGGTGTTCGAGTAAGTTAAAAACATAGTCTACTTAAAATTAAATTAATAAAATTAAGCTTCAATAAATTATATAACATAAATACCGACGCCTCCGGTTTTATAATAAATAACTACCTTTTATAAAGAGACGAAAATAAAACCTTTTACTCCGCTATATTCTTGTCGTCTGCCGGAAGAATCGGAGCTGTGCCGGTCCCGGGATAGCGGCGGCAAAATCATGCACCCACGCCAGGGTGCGCCGCCGTTTCTGTGGGAGAGGCCCGCTGGGACCGTCTGTGCCGTAGCACAGCACATCCTCTAAGGTGTTTTCCAAGGAGCCCTCCAAGGAGTTTCTTTCAGGACGCCGCCCATGAAGCAGACTTTCTTGATGCTCATCAGCCATCGTTCGAGGCCTGTTTTATTTTCTCTTCGTCTCACTTCGGCCTTGTCTCTTAGAAATCGTTGAACTCTTTCCAAGCACGATCCTCCCCCAAACCCAACTTATTCTGGCATACTGAAAGTCTGGCTGCTGCTGCATACTTGAAGCGCATGTGGGCAGCCAATGTAAGGCCTCCAGCAAGCCGTGTGGCCTTATCCCGCCGCACCCTTTAGGCTATTACTTACGAAATCCAACAATAAAGAATGTAGGACCCAAAACCCATACTTTGTCTTATCTTCTCCTCTTCTCTCTCTTTCGTAAGCAGCAAACATCAACGAGCACCATGGCGTGCCCATCATCACAGATGCGACTAGGGTCTCGGGAGCAGTCGCAGCCGCTGGAAAATCATTTCACGCTCCATGTGTTTCCCTTTTCTCTTTATTCGATTATGGTGAGGCTCACCGTCGCTCTAGGGCAAAGCGCGCATCCGTCCGGCGTGAGCGAGCTTCACATACAACACCGGCTCGTGAACCTTCATCGTGACGAGAACATCTCACAGGAGTACTTGCTCACGGTGAACCCGAAAGGCCAGGTAGAGTACCAGAGGAAAGAATTAACCTAAACGGCCCTTTCGGCTGATTTACCCCATTGAAATGTATTAACGAAATGTAATAAGGTCCCTGCCCTAACCGGAGAGGCCCTCCCATCTCCGCTGGCAGGGAGTCTCGACATTTCGACGTTCCTGTGCCAGCAATTCTTTCCCAGTCTTCTTGGGGGGAAATTGCACAAATCCACCATTACGGACATGCTTTTCAAATTACACGGCATCCAAGCGCTGTCTCTTTCGGTGCCACGCGAAGCCTGCGTCGATCTTCTTCCCTGCCCAGCTGTGGATACCCTCCTCGCCAGCTCCACTATCGACGCAAAGTACCGACAAGCCTTAGAGAACAAACGGGCATTGTATGTAATGAAAAAAGGAATGATTGTGTTCATTGATTGTGTTCCGTTCTGTGTTATAGTTGGGGCCATCGTTCTAACGAAATCACGACAGCCATAAAGCCAACCAAGCTACGGCTCTTGACGAAAACCACGTTAAACAAGCGGAAGACCAGGCTCGAGAATTCTTTAAGAACGTCTTAGGAGTTCTTTATATAAGCAACGACGAGGCGGTACCGCCCTGGATCTTGGGGCCCAAGGCCGGTCCTACCGTGCTTGATGCACACTGCGCGCCGTTTATCGCTCGGCTGCTGGATTGTGGACGCCAGGATCTTGTGCCGGGCCCACTCCAAACGTATATACGTCGTATCATGAGCCGACCGGAATGGCGCACTGTCACACACGGACGGCCTACCATGTGGAACGTGTTCATGGGGCATGTTCATCTGCTGAATCCAATCTGATGTCCGTTGTCTGTTGTTATTGTTAGAGTAAATCGCAAGCCTTAGGGAGCTCTGCACGTGTACATAACCGTGTAGTCTCCGCCCACCTTTGTTTTATCTCTTTTATTCTCTCCCTCTCCCAGATGGGAGGATCCTAAAATACCAAACTACTGTTCACTACTGTTACCTGTGTACTACTCTCACCACCACACCAATTAACACGTTACAGAAAACAAATATCAGGGCGAGAAAAAAAAATGTTTTGCTTTTGAGTCGCACCAGCTCATTGGTAATATTGTCTATTCTTTTTTGAAGAACCTTATGGCAAGCCGAGGCTGTCAAGGTTTTCGGCAGTTACGTTTGTTACTTTTAATTAAATCTAGTCCCGCTTATTGTCTGACATTATTTCCCTTCAATAGGTTGGTAGAACTGTCGAATGGACTGTGGTATTCAAAATCTACTCTATCGAAAGTCCACTGAGATCCACGTTGATATTCCCCGACGCACTCGTTGCAAAGACACCAATGACGGGTCCGACAAAGTCGGGGTCTGTCAGCTGCAACGTGTCGACGACATCCAGAGATGTCCACTCGCCTGTCGATTGTGAGTAGAGCAAGCGGTACTCTTGTTCAGTGTAGGCAATGCGCAGGGACAGGGTGCCTCCTTCTGGTAGGTCGTGCCGTGACGTCCGGGAGATCTTCTGGGCGCTGTTCACCAGCTCAAAGACGATGCTCGGCTTGTCACCGGAAGTGTCCAAGTAGATGCGGGTGTAGCGGTGCTCATCCTTGAAGACAGCAAGTCCGCACTTGAGGACAGCAGATGACCATCCCTTCAATGTCTCGGAGTTGACGTCAGGAAGGGTCACGCTGGTCTGTCCAGCGAGAAGGCGCTGCCGTTTCCCCACAAATGTCGGGGATGCGTGTGGAGCAGTAATGTCGACCGGCGTGGACGTCAACGTGACGGCCGATCCGTCGCCACTGAGCTTGTAGTTTTCCAAGTGTGCATCCCGGATGTAGAGGAAGTCAATGTTCGGTGTTGTGGCCGCAAGAGGTCCATCCCCAGTCGTTCGCACCAGACCGGCTGGGTCTGACTTGACACGCTCCAGCGACAGCCAGTCACCGTCCCATTGTCCGCGTGTCAAAAACGACTCCCGGCCCATGATAAACCGCCCGCCAACATCCTTGCGCACACCCAGACACACACCCCACCACTGGCCCTGGTCGTCCTCGAGCACATCGCAATGGCCCGTGTAACGAATGTACTCGTCGGTGCCCTTTGCCGTGAGAACCGGATTGTGCGGGCAGGCCTCGTAGGGGCCCCAAATGTCTTTGGAGCGCGCTGTGGTAATCATGTGCCCCTCGTGCGTGCCGCCTTCTGAGATGAGCAGATAATAAAAGCCGTGTCGCTTGTACATGTGCGGTCCTTCGGGGTAGATAGAGCCTGTGCCGCCCCAGAGCAGACGTTCTTCTGAGAGCGCCGCGCCCGTTGCCAGATCAATCTGGAACTGCTTGATCTTGGTGTACGGTCCCGGTGCGGCGGACCCCTGGATATAGACCTTGCCGTCGTCGTCAAAGAACAGGCTGGGGTCTATGCCGCTGAACTGAAAGTAGACAGGATCGCTCCAGTTGCCGGCCCAAATGTCTTGCGTAGATACCACAAAGTTTTCCGTCGTGTCTCGTGGTTCCTGGTTCTCGACGGGCTCGGCATGCAGGACATTGGTGCACACAACGTAAAAAATGCCGTTGTGATGCCGAATGGTCGGCGCATACAGGCCGCCCGTGCAAGCCATGACCTCGGTCAACTTGTCCGATTCGTACAGCGGCGTGAGCCGTGTGTCGGCCTTGGCGAGGCTCAACTGGCTCTGTCGGTGGATGGCATTTCCTAGAAAATGGAGATGTCAGTAAAATACAAGGGAAAAGGAAATGGACGTCAAGATGGGAGGGAAATACCAATCTGCTTCCACGAGAGAAGGTCCTGCGACGCGTAGATGGGCAGACCCGGAAACATGTGAAAAGTCGAATTGACGAGAAAGAACCAGTCGCCGACCTTGACCATGGACGGGTCGGGCGAGAAGCCCGGTATGATGGGGTTGATGGGAGCCGGCATTGTCGTATTTTCGGGGTGGAGTTGATGAAGGTGTAGCTGTTGTGTGATTTGTCTCGTTTTGTCGTAATTTGGCTCGAAATTGTGTGCGAATAATCACATTGAAATACACAACAATGAATTGCGGCAGACTATTTAATGTCGTTAGGGCATAAGATGACTCTCGAAGATCAGAAAGTAAACAACACGCGAATCACAATCAACGCAGCCCGTGTCCGCGGGGTGCCCAGCCGGTGAAGCCACCTCGCCCGTCTTCCGTATCCCCGAACCGAGATTTTTTTTTTATTAATTTTATCCGGTAACGTGGTTAGGCCGTTGCGGGGTCTGAATCCTTTTGGCAGGCCGCGTACTACGGTGAGGCAATAGACGCCAAAGGAGGGCAGACCAATCGTGAGGAGAAAGTGTTCCGGAATAACGTGAATCGCGCGATGTATCGTACTCCGCACAACACAAAAGGAAGCAGATAGCAAAATACTAGTACAAAACACAATACGACCTGGCAAGGATACCCCGAAAATATTGCAATTTAGCCGGTGTCGCTCTACCGGCATTTTGTTTTCTGTGGCTGGACAATCAAGGTGGTATTTTGGTCTGTTTTGTTGTCTTGTTCGGCATCATAACCGAATGATATCGATGGCACCCAACTTGCGAGAAAACTTTCACGAAAACATACCCTGCCTTGACGATGAATTATTACACAATTGCATCTTTATGGTCTTTTTTTCAACTTTTCTATTTAGCCGAAATGATAAACATTTGCACATCGTCGATAGCTTCGTTGGCCCAACAGACTCATACTTACCCCGTACTTTGTCTGTACAAGTCCAGACGCTGAATGATTTCCATGAGAACCATGGTTCTGTCGTCCGTATCAAAACCCCCCGCAATCGTTCCAAACTTGATAGGGCTACGTCCACACACCGCTATTTAGCCTAAATTAAGCCATCGACAGACACATGTTGACAAGCGCCTGTCCCAGGCGCTCAGAAGGCGTTCAAGGAAGGGTACTTGCGCCGCCTCCCCGCAGCCTCCCCCACATCACCCCAGATTCGCACATGTTCGTCCATATGCGGTATCAAGCCGTCTGGGAAGCCGTCTGGCCAAGCTTTGAGGCGTCGACGGGTCTAAGTCCAAAGATGCATATATTACAAAGCTGACTGCCAAGCTACTGTTTGTAAACACCTTTCAAGACGTCCATATCCAAGGATTTCACCATACACCCCATTATTCATTTGTTTTCCTTGTTCTTTTCTCTCATCCCGCTACACCACCACAAGAAAACATGGGCATCCACGTGGGAGCCCCGACGGGCGTCGCCGCGCCCGAGAAGCCCCCCAAGGGCTACTTTTTCTTTGCCAACCGCGAGTTCCCGCGCGCCACCTGGTACAAACGCCGCAACATGCGCCGCCTCTACATTTTCATTATCGTGCTCATCGCCACCAACACGGCCAATGGCTTTGACGGCTCCATGATGAACGGTCTGCAGACGCTGTCCTACTGGCAAAACTTTTTCAACCACCCGCAGGGTTCCCTGCTGGGCTTGTTCAACGCGTCCATGAGTCTCGGGTCCATCATTGGCCAGCTGCCCGTGCCGTACATTATCGACTGGTATGGCCGCAAAATTGGTCTGCTGGTTGGTTGCTGTATCATGATTCTGGCGATTGGCCTGCAGTCGGGCGCACAGAATTTCGGCATGTTCATTGCGGCGCGTCTTGTGCTGGGTTTTGGCAACACCATTGTCATGGGAGCGGCGCCGCTGCTGATTGCCGAGATTGCACACCCGCAAGACCGTGCCATTCTGGTGACTCTGAGCGCGTCATCGTACCAGTCGGGTGCGTTCATCGCCTCCTGGGTCACGTACGGGACCCTCCAAATTAAGGTGCCTTCGTTCCTTCCCTTCCTTGTCTGCCGTTCCTTCCTACATTGACTAACACATCGGCTACTCCAGAGCGACTGGTCGTGGCGCCTTCCGAGTATACTGCAGGGCATCTGCACCGTTATCATCTTGTCGACCCTTTACTGGATCCCCGAGAGCCCGCGTTGGTTGATCAACAAGAACCGCTTTGACGAGGCTCACGACATTCTCGTCAAGTACCACGCCGAGGGCGATGCCGACGACGAGTTTGTGCAGCTCGAATTCTCGGAAATCAAGATTGCCATTGCCCTTGACAAGGAGGCCAACCAGACCGCCTGGCTCGATCTTGTGCGCACACCCGGCAACCGCAAGCGCATCGGCATCATCACGGCCCTCGCATTCTTCAGCCAATGGAGTGGTAACGGATTGATTTCGTATTATCTGACTTACGTCATGGACGCCGTTGGCATCACGAATACGCAGACGCAGCTCGGTGTCAATGCTGGCATGAACACGTTGGGCCTGGTGGTGAACATTGGCCTGTCGTTTGTCGCGGACCTGTTTGGCCGTCGGCCGTTGTACCTGGCATCCACCATTGGCACGCTCGTGACGTTTGTACCGTGGACCATTATCTCTGCCCGCGACGACATTTCGCCCAACAAGGGCCTGGCATACGCGTTCATTCTCTTTACTTACCTCTACACCATTGCCTACGGTATCAAGTACGTACCCCTCGACATGATCAACAGCAACGCAGTAGGAAAAATAGAAACTAACAAGTGGCACGCACAGGTCCGGCATCATTACCAACTACACGACCGAGATCCTGCCCTACGGCCTCCGTGCCAAGGGCTACACCTGGCTCAATTTCTGTATTTGTTTGGCTCTCTTCTTCAACCAGTACATCAACGGCATCGCCCTCGACGCCATCCATTGGAAGTACTACATTGTCTACTGCGTCTTCATTACCTTTGAGGTCTGGGTCATCTGGGCCTTTGTCATTGAGACCCGCTACACCCCGATGGAGGAAATCGCAAAGTACTTTGACGGTCCCGACGCTGTCGATATTGGTGAGGTCGCCGTCGCCGGTGTCAAGGAGAGCGGTATCGAGCTGGGTGCTGCCGAGATCAAGCCGCTGCCGTCGGCTGTTGTTCGCGAAGTGGAGTGAGGCGGTCGGTTGTAGGAAGGATGTAGAGTAAGATGACCTTGAGGGATTACGTGGTTTCGGGGTACCAAAGAGGGAGAAAAACAATGCGGTTGCGTTGACTGATGTACTAGGCACAAGATACAACGAGTTTGTCTGTCTGGGCGGACTTTTCTGGTACACAGTTAGGTGAGAGTAGTCTTAGTTGACCGAGTGGAATATGATGATCATCTGGTCAATGGCCTTTGTAAATCATAACGTGTTAACGCAATCTAACCGGATCAATAACGATGCATCTGTAGAAAGACAAAGCGCGCGTGTTATTCGGCCGTAAACGGACACATATACCGTGGTGAGTGCAGTGTGATTTAATACGCAACAAACTCGGCTGTCGACAGAGGTGCGGACGAGGCCCGTTCCGCCGCTAAACCGGCGGAGGGCGACTTGCCAAGCCCAACAGTCTGTCTAAGTGCGGCCCAGTGCGGGGATTAGTCAACATCATCAGAACGTAGGTAGTTTCTTCAAAGAAAACATTCGTCTGTTATTTCAGTCCAGTATTGGCTCAAGGACCAGAATCTATGGAGATAAAGGTTATCATTAAGAAATATCTTGCAGACAACGGACACGACGGCCGAACGCATAGAGAGCATTGGCGTCGACCATGGCATTTTGATTTTGATTTATCATAAGGCCGGGAACAAGAAACAGGACAGAATAATGTAGACATGTACGAATTCGTCCGAACAAAAAGATATCAAAGGAGTCGATGTCTCGCCTGCCTGACTGTCCATCATGTTGCAGCTCACACATCCTCTCCAACAAACAACGACAAAACACTCCAACCTATAGCATCGCCATCCATAAACAATGTCCCGCCTCGCAGGAAAGACGGCTGTCATCACCGGCGGTGCCACTAACATTGGTCTTGTTGCCGCTCAGCGCTTTGTTCAAGAGAGCGCCTTTGTCTACATTTTTGGCCGCCGCCAAGACGCTCTAGACTTTGCCCTCAGGTGGACTTGATATTTTTGTTCGATGGAGAGCATGACAGTTTTGACAAGTACAAAATTTTGAATCAATGAGATAGAAGTGAAAGTAGAATAGAACACAAATACAACATTTTCTTCGTGACAATGTTTGTTATTCGCCATGTTTCAGCCGCTCAGTATCCATCAAGTCCTGTGCAGTTGGCCGTTTCGTGGGCTCGAGTGATCACTCTCTGCACAAAATGAAGGAACGCACGCATATCGTCCCTGTCTGAAAAGGTACCGCTACTAATACATTGTGGCTCCAGAGTGAACGGTGGGAACGATATTCCGCTGTTCAGATGTACTTCTTGATCAAAAACATTTCTCGTCAATGTGATCGAGACAGCAGCGTCTCTGGGAAAGACCCTAGGATAGCCTGCAACTGCACCAGAACGGAAGCAAGCTGTGCTAATTAATGGACTGGACTTTCTGCGGCATAGAACTCTTCCACTCCACGTCTTTGCTGGTACAGCTCATAAGCCTCGCCGTCGGGGGCCGTTTTATCCTGCGATGAGCCTATAGCACGACATTAGCTGCTTGCCATTCTTAGAGACAGAGACAAATGCAAAAGACGATGGCTTACCAACAAATACATCCACCGCAGTATATGCGATCGAGAGAAGTATGACAATAGGCAAAACTTGCCCAAAACCCCACGTCGCCAGCTCGTTGTCCGCGACCATAGATCGGTTCAGTTCCATGAGAGACGCGACGCCCCAGGTGTTGTAGGTCAGGAGCGCCACGTACACCAGCCACGAGAAGGGGTAGAATCCCTCGCCGTAAGACCACACATCAAGGAGCTGCCGAAAGAGAAACCACAGGGCGACGGCAAAGCCGCAGGCGACGACCATGAGTGCCGCGCCGCCTCTTTGGCCTAAACGCTGCGCGGTGGGCGAGGGAGCTTCTTGTGGCTCATAACACAGATCCCGGAAGTGTACCAGCCACCCCTGGAGCCATAGGGTGACCAGCTCGATCGCCACAAGGACGCGCCCGTTGACCCAACTTGTACGGCGCGACAGGCACAGGAACAACGCGAGAGTGAAGATAAATTGACCGAGCCCCCAGAACACTAGAGCGAAGCGGGGATTTGAGCGGTCGAGGAACCGGTAGCACCGGCCGTCCGGGACATTGTCCTCGTCGGCTTCCGGCCACTGGTTCGACTCGTTCTCGCGCCAGTAGACGTAAATCTGCCATGTGATGTTCGCGGCGCTGGCGGCGATAATGACGAGGCGGCGCATCAGAAGCCGCAGGGCGCCGGCGCCGGAGGCTTCGACATCCCAGCTCATATAGTTGACGCGCGCGGCCCAGAACGAGTTGAGCGTCATGGAGTAGTAGGACGAGACGAGCTGCTCGTGGTAGAAGGTGATAGTGCCCCATTGCGTCATGCCCGACACCACGATACCCAGCCCCGTGATGGCTTGCAGGTCGCAGAGCGTGCCGAGGAGGGCGTGGACCTTGGGTACGGCGGGTAACACGGGCGGGCTGGGCAAACGGTGGAGGGCTTGTACGTGCGCAAAGCCGGCTCGGTTGAGACCGACGCGATGGCGACGTCGTGGGGATTGTGGATTCTCAGGGCGGTTGGCTGGTTCACCATTTTGGATAGGAGGAGGGGCATTTGGGGGTTGTTCGTTAGCGTTGCGGTGTGGCGCGATGTATGCCCGGAAGGAACTATTCGTGCGCGAGCCGATCCAACGTTCGCCGGGAGGTAGGTCCGGGAATGGATCAGACGACCGCCTGCGCGAGCCTTGCCATACCCTATACGTCTTTACTACCTCGTCCCAAGCCAGAACCCCGGCCAGAGCGATAGTGAGCCAAGCTGTGAAGGTGAAGGATCCCAGGATCTGCTCAAATATTAGCTGCCGGACTTGCTAACATCTGTACGGGTACAGAAAGGTCACGTACGCCTGGTCCGCCTACATCTGTATTTCCTGTGATATTGTTGCTGCAACTAAGGTCAGGGGAGATTAAGGACATCTTCTCTTCAAGAAACACAAATATTGCTAGTGATTTGTATCCTTAGAATGTAGGCACGCACCTAGAAACGAATCCAGTCCCAACATGAGAGTAAATATCTCTTTTAACCATTGTCTGTGAGAGTCCGGAGCGGAATTTCCCGGATATTCATAGCAGTTCAGCTGAAAGTGGGCATGCAGCCCGCATGGGTTACTCCTTTAAGCTGATTGGAGTGTGTTGCGATGGCACTGGTAATTGTGGCGTTGTGGTCACTCCTTCTACTGGCTTCACGGCAGCAAGCGGCAGACCTTGTCACCTTACAAGACCGGGTCGAGTCAGCTGAGGCAGCGCCAGCAAATTCCCAAAGTCAACCAAACTCGAAGTCCTTTGCGGGATTTATCTAAGCAGCCGCAGGCGAAGCCATGCGCGCTGAGCGCACCCACCAACAACAACGAATACACGGAATACATGCACGACGAACCCCATCGATTTGATCCATGAAATACATGAACTGAACGTTGTATCTGACAATTTCTGCTTTGTTATGACCATTAGTGATGGTACTTGGATAAAAATGATTAAATAACAGATCCTACGACACCCAATTCGCCTTTTCCTGTAAAATAAAAAGTACGATACAAGAAAAATTAAAAAAGTAAAATAAAAACGTATCACTTTTAAATATATATATATATATAAAGGGAAAAAATATATAAATATAGTTTACATACAGTTCATTTATAGCGGTACTATTATTATATAACTACGGCTAGCTACATCAATGTTACGAGAACGGCCCCCACGGGCCGCAACGGGCCTCAACAACGGGCCAGGGACTACACCACTAACCCCGCACACGAAATAGAAGAATAATAACCATCAGGGATGATGCAGGGTGTGGCAGGGGGATGCCTACGGCGCTTTCAGGATACTAGGACAAAAGACGAATCAGAGTACACGGATGATCTCGAATGATCTCAGCGGCGTGATCAGAATGATCAGGAATGATCTGGTGGGAATGATCATGAATGATTCCAGCTAAATATAAAGACTGAGACTTCCTCCCAGCACACTAGATAGAAGACTCAGTCGCTACCGATTGTCTAAAATACAAACCTACATAAACCTATATTCCTGTGCCCTCATTGCATCAATAACCACACCCATGACCTCCGTTATTGTGTTGACTATTGTTCAACCGTTACACTTTCTCCCTCTTCTTATTCGAACAAGACCCCATCCCTAGCCTGATCACCTAGCAGAGATCATCTCCCTTGGGAAATGCTTTGCAACACTTTTCTAGATTTATGCAGAATTCTCTATAGACAACAATTTTACACTCTCTTATGGCTATTGTTTAATTTGACTAATTATTCCGTATGACATTTCGCGTCCCGTGTTTTTGCGTTTTTATCCACTTACACCGTTTTGGCTGTGGGTCCCCACGTGACGTTCCGCACTCACCCACTTCCACCGACGGTCTCCACTTGTGCGCTATCACGCAAGACGCTGCTGCTGTAACGCCATTTGTCGAATCAGCGGGCGGCGCGCTGTTATCAGTGAAGTTGTTTGTGCCGGGCCGGAGCTGTCCAGGACACACCGTCACCCGTTCACCGAGACAATGGATGAGATGACGGGCACCTCCTTACGATAATAGACGGCCGCCAATCCAGTGAACCTTCACGATGGCTTCCCGCACACAGTTCGTGCCCTTATCACCGCCGCCGCGGTCACTGCGGGTGTCCCAACGACCACCGACAGCATGCAAAGGTAAGCGCTCTATTTGTCATGCTTTTTCATAAGTTTACCGCTAACATTGACAGAATGCTCCCAGCGCAAGGTCCGCTGTGACAAGCAGACACCATGTGGACGTTGTGTCCGCCTGTCCAAAAAGTGCACGCGCGAGGTGGTTCGGATCAGCAAGTCGCTGTCCCTGCACCGGGACGAGCTGCGGTTCTTAAGGTCACTGCGGGCTCGTCTTGTCGACCAAGAACCAGTGTACGACGATGCTGTGGCCGACATTGATCGTCGAGTGCACTTTTTGGAGCACGGAAAGTCGGCGTCTGAAGTCAATGGCTCACCGCAGTCGGACGTTGTCGACCACGGCAGCGTCGACGCCATGATGCACAGTCCGGCAGCCACCGAAGACGACGAGATGCGGAGCAGTTATGGTGGTACGGCGGCCGTACCAAGTCCTACGAGTATGGCAACATCGACATCAACCGCGTCCACCCCGGCCGTCAGCACATACGTCCAGCCTCTACGGACCCAACCGTTGCTGCGCACCCCCCTCATCACCCACCCCGACGACAACAACGCCTCCATCCTGACGGGTTTTGAGTTCTTGGCCTGGGGCCGCTACAGCCAGACGTGTTTCCCGCACCGCCGCTGCCGCTGCTACCAGAACCGGCGCTACTCGGAGCTGGCGTCCATCAACTGCGATGCCGCCTGGATCGGGCGGCAAGCGATGACGTTGCGCGTCGTCGAAGACGACCACAGCGACGTACTCTTACCTGCGTCCGTCGCCCGCAAAGTGGTGGCCTTCCACATGGACCACTTGCGGTGGCACCACAATGCCTTCCACGGCCCGACGTTCCTGGCGCAGTGCGAGCAGTTCTGGAGCACGGGCACGGCGGACCACCCGCTGTGGCTGGCGCTGTACTTTGCCGTGTGCAGCATGTCGCTGTGGACACTGCTGAACAATGAGCCGTACCGGCGCGAGGTGACGGGCGACTTTGTCTTTGACGAGACCTTGATTCACCGCCAGTTCCAGGCCATGGTCAACACCTTGTACGGCGAGAATTTCTTGGAGAACCTGTCCCTCTATGCGGTGCAGGCGATTGTCATCTCGACCCGGATTGCACACAACCTGGACCGGACGGACCTCAATGCCATTCTGGTCGGTGCCGCTGTCCGAATTGCCCACTGCCTGGGCTTGCACAAAATTGCGGATCCGCCGGCGGACGGTGACGACACTGAAGCGGTCGACGCCTCGGGGGCCTGGCACGAGCGCGTCGAGATCGAGACGGGCAAGCGTGTGTGGCTGCAGCTGGTGATCCAGGACCATTTCCAGATTCCCTACACCGACACCTACGTGATCCACCCCTCGCAATACATCACGCCGCTCCCCCAAAACTGCAACGACGATGACATGGTCGCCCGGCCGGCGGACGTACCCACCAACTCGTCGTATGTGCGCATGCTGGGCCGGACGGCGTCGCTGATCCCGCCGCTGCTAGACGGGCTAGGCGCGATGGGCGCGCGCAAGCCGCCCGCCGAGGCGTACCAGCACATCTTGGCGTGCGACCGCGTCATGCGGGCCAACGTGGCGCAAATCCCCGAGTTTTTGCTCAGGGATGACGCATCCACTGCGTCGCCGCCCGTCGTTTGGCTGCCCCTGGCGCGCCGCACACTCGCCATATCTGCCGCCGAGAAAATCATCATGATCCACCGCCCCGTGCTCTTTGACTCCTTTCAGGGCGGGCCCGCCTTCCGGCATACACGCACGACGTGTGTGGCTGCGGCCACGACGATCCTCAGAGAACATGAGCAAGCCCTGGCGGAGCAGACGCTGTCCATCTGGACCCATTCCGCATTCTGCGTCACGGCCGCTGTCGTCTTGGGCCTGGAACTCTTCCACCGCACCGACCACACCGACGACACTGCTCACATGTACCGCCAGACGCTTGCACGCGCCGCCGACCGTTTACGGCACCGCCGCTGCGACGCCATGGCCAAGCGCGGCGCTTTGTTGATTGACACCTTGCTAGCCGCCGAAGAGGACCTGGTGCTGCGCATGATGCGGACCGCCCGCACGGGGGACGCATCGACAGAAAACCACCAAAAGGCCATTATCAACGACATGCTGGGCCGGCACGAGATCATGGCGCGGTTTCTGGCGCGGGCGCCGCCCAAGACTGACGGCAGTACGGGCAGTACGGGTGCCGGAAGTGCAGGAAGTACACCGGTCGGTGTTGGTGCGCCGGTGGACATCTCGCCGCAGACACAACTACCAACCTACCCTGTTGTCGGCCTGCACAACGGCCACACCAGCACACACCAGGACAACGATGGCATGAATGCACTTCTCACGTCCATGGACATGGACATGGACACGAGCCAGGACTTTGAGTCGTGGTTCAACAACGTATTTGCACCCGTGTACGATCCACTATTGTAGCGGCTCTAATGATACGCATCATCTACTTAGTCACGAGAAATGAAAAGCAATGTTGATTTTAATAATGGATTCTTTGTAGTAGCGTTGATAATGTGCCGAGCCCGTTGTCTGCATAATTGATCATAGAAGTTTCTAGTCGTAGACGGTGGCCTAAAAGTTGTACAGTTTCACAGCAGGAGATGCCACCGGCTGGCCGTCCTTGTCGACCAGCGTACCACTCTGGTTGGCTTCCTTCTTGATCCGCCGGTTGGCCGTAGCGTACAGCACCAGCAGGGCCAGCGTTACCGCCACCGAAAACGCCATAAAGGCGACCGCAATCGTCCACCCCCGGTGGTAGTACGGCAGATCGTCCGACCGGAACAGCTGCCCACCCACAATTCCCGCACAGTTGGCCGCCATGATGAACAAGGCCATGCGGATCGACCGCTCGGCAGGGGTGCGCGCATTGATGGCCAGCCAGGACCCGTGCGCCGCGTGCCACCAGCTGCAGGTGGCGCTGGCCAAGGTGAGCAAGGCAAACTTGGTCGAGCGGCCGGTATCGTCGGGCAAGCACTTGTAGGCGACGGTGAACACAAACTCGATGAAGACGGCGACAAAGACAAAATAGCCACGACGGCCCCAGCGGTCGGCCACGAACCCGCCAATAATCACCAGCACGACAGACACCCACTGGCCGACACTGGTCATGGCGTTGGAGGCCAAGGTGTTGTAGCCAAAGGAGGCAACGATCGTCGGGGCATAGGACCACAAAGCAGTCGACGGAGCGAGGCCAACGGTCGTCAAGAGCACATGGAGCCAGACCTTGCCGCTGCTCAGGGTGACTTTGATGTCGTCCCACGAGACGCGGCGCTGGAGAGGGCCGGCCGTGGGGTCATCCAATGCCTTGCGCTGCCGCAAGATGAACAGCTCGCGATCCGAAAAGTAGTGCACGCCGGCGAAGGAGACTGGGTTGCTCGGCAGGCCAGGGAAGAGGGTGATGAAGACGACGCCAGTGAGGATGGTGAAAATGCCTTCCAGCTGTCCGTGTGTTAGTGAGACGAATCGTATCGTGGGTTTGTGGAAAGGGGGCCTTACAATAAACAACCACTGCCAACCGGCCAGGCCAGCCACACCGCGCATGTGCAGCACTCCGTAGGCGATCAGCCCGCCCGCCGCCGTGGCCACACCGTTGCCCAGGAAGAAGAACGCATACCGCCGGCTCAGCTCGTGCGCCCGGTACCACTGAGAGATGGTGAACAGGCTGCCCGGGATGAAACCGGACTCGCACAGGCCCAGCAGCAGCCGCGTCGCCAGGTAACCGCCCAGCCCCTTCTGGAACGCTTGGAACGTGGCCACGAGACCCCAAAGGAAGACTTGGGTGCCGATCCACGCCTTGGGACCGACGCGGTACAAGACCAGATTGGACGGGATTTCGAGGAGAACGATGCCGGCGTTGAGCAGCTGGGTGCCAATGTTGAACTGGTTCTGGGAGATGCCGACGTTGACGAGGAATTTGTCGGTCAAGGCGTTGCCACTGGGTTGTTAGCGATGATCATCACGAGACTAGCAGGTGGTGTTGGGGAACGTACGCGTTGGATCTGTCCAGCTGCAGGGCAAAAAAGACGAGCATCAGAATGGGCATGACGATGCGGTCGACCTTGCGCACAACAGCCTTTTCTTCGTCTTCCGTCCAGGTCTGCGACCAGCCCGTCTCGCTCTCGCTGCCGGTGCCGCTACCCGGCGTGCTGGACACCACAGCCTGTGATGTCTTTTCCTCGTCGGCCACGGGCACGACGCCCGCGAGAAGATCCGACTTGGCCATGTCGTTGATAAGTGGGTGGTGGATGTGGCAGCGATAAGATATGGCAGTGAAGAAAGTAGATAAACAGTGCCCAGTGCTTGATGTCGAAAAGTCGTCGTTGGGGTCTCTTCGCTGATCTCCTGAACATCACAACCCTTGGCAGGTCGAGTCTTCATATACTCGTCAGGCTTCGGGAGATAATCATTAAGATGGCATGCATCCCAGATGGACGAATCTAGCGTCGCGATTGCATCATATCGGACGCGCACCATGGATGTCAGGACGTCTCGACAATATTGTCTGCAGTCGCTCGATCTGGGATGTGATAGGAGAGAATGGTGCGGGACTTGTCTGCCACCAGCCCTGCCATGGCGCGGGTGAGACGGACGGGGCCCCAAAGTGGAGCCCAAAGGGCAAGGCTATCTTGCAAACTCGGGCGAGTTTCTGTCTGGGCCGTGTCAACCACCGCGAATCGGGCGACTGCAAGTCTGGGCAGCGATGATGATATCACACGGAGTGATTTCGCAATCTTTTTACTGTCAATTGTTTCGCATGTCTCCGAGGTCCGGGATCCAGACTTCTGATTCTTTGGATTAATATTCTGGTTTTGAAATTCAAAAGTCAAAACCTACTCTCAAAAAGTGAGACGAGGCGCGACACAACGAAATCGCACTAGCCGGCAACAAACTACAAACACGACGACAAACATGGGACACTCTTTACGCACCACCCTTGGTCTTCTGACTCTCACCTCGTTGGTGCTGGCCGACACCACCTACCGCTCCCGCCCTGACCTGTCGCCGCCGCACCTCAACATCACCATTCCCTGCGACGACCGCTGCGAGCCCGGCTACCTGTTCGTGTCGCCCTTTACCACCTACGGCGAGCCTGACGACCGCGTCTCGTACCAGGTTGCCCCGTATATCCTCGACAACTCTGGCGACCTTATCTGGTCCGGCTTCGGCTACTTTGCTGGCTGGACGGGCAACCTGCAGGCGGCACGCTACCAGGGGCAGGACGTGCTCTTCTCGTTTGAAGGTCTGCACAACGGCAACCATGGTCATGGTCATGGGCATCACGCCCTCCTCGACAAGAACTACGACGTCGTAAAGGTGCTCCGCGCCGGCGGCCACCGCGTGTCGGACAAGCACGAGTTTGCCATTGTGGACGAGGCGACGGCCCTACTCCAAATCTACGAGCCGGTGCAGCGGGATTTGACGGCGTACGGCGGCGACGCCGAGCAGACGTGGATCGTCGACGCCAGGTTTCAGGGTACGTCACCACCCACCAGGTTCTAGAAATTCGAGTGCTCCTGCTAACCGTCAGAACTCGATATCGCTACGGGCAATGTCCTCTTTGAATGGAGCAGCCTCGACCATGTGTCGCCGGATGGTAGGTGATCTTGGTCACATAGTTGCTTTTTGACCCCGCTGACCGTACAGAATCTGCACTCCCCCTCCCCCGCGGCCTGGCCGGCGTCGGCCGCAGCAGCGCCACCGCCTGGGACTACTTCCATATCAACTCGGTGGCCAAAGGCAGCGACGGCCACTACCTCGTGTCGGCGCGGCACGCCTCGACCATTTTCAAGATCAACGGTACCGACGGCGCCGTGATCTGGCGACTCGGCGGCAACCACAGCGACTTTGCCCTAGGCGAGGGTGTGCGCTTCGGCTTCCAGCACCATGCGCGGTACTTCGTCAAGGATCCCCAGGGCTCGGGTGAGGTCATCTCCCTCTTCGACAACTCTGTCTATGGCTCCGAGTCCGCGGGCAACGGAAACGAAATCCGCATCAACCCCTACTCGCGCGGCAAGTACATCCGGCTGGACCATGTGACGAACAAGGCCACACTCGTCCGCGCCCTCGAGCCGCCCGCCGTCGCCGTGCCTGACCTTGCCGTCGGCGACCCGCCCATCCTCACGAAATCCCAGGGCTCGCTCCAGTCTCTTCCTGGCAGCGGTGATTTTGTCAACTGGGGCTCCGAAGGGCAGATCACCGAGTATGACGCGCAGGGCACACCTATTTTCCACGCCTTTTTGGGACAGGGCTTCTTGCGGGACAGGCTGCAAAACTACCGCGCGTTCCGGTTCAACTGGACGGGATACTCGCCGGAGACGCCGGCCATCCACGCGGAGCAGTCAGCTGGTCAAACGGTCCGGCTGTTTGTGAGCTGGAACGGAGACACGGTCACCAAGGCGTGGCGCTTTACGTGGGCCGAAGAGACGGACACTGTCGATGCAAACGGCAAGGCACAGACGACGACCGTGTGGAAAGAAAAGGTCGTCACTCGTCGCGGCTTCGAGACGTCAGCACGGATCCACCGGCCGGAGGATGTGCGTATTGTCTCCGTCAAAGCCGAAGCACTGGACACGGACGGCCGAGTTCTTGGTGCGTCCTCGTCTGTCAGTGTGCAGAAGGCTTTGACCAAGGCCGTTGGGACGCATGCTGATAAAACGGTGGTGGGACAGGCACGTTTGCGTTTTGGCATTGAGTTGTAAAGATGGTTGGTAGTTATCAGTGTAAGAATGAATCACGTTTGAGAGCCAACCTACTACATGTACGCTGTGGGCACCACCACCCTCCACGTACGGCCATAGATGCCGGAGAACACGGGATCCCGTCCGCTCTCCCCTCAGTTAAACCGGCAATCGGCGGATCAGTAGTTGGGTCGGTGACGACCAGCGAATCCCCGCTGCTGTACGTTTTTGAATTTAGCTTTGGTGTCTCCAAACCATCTCTAAGATTTTTTTTTTTCATATTTGGGCTGGCGGTATTGTTCTCTACGATAGTAACAAATACGTTGGGCATAATTTGATTTATTTTCTTTTTGTATACTATTTATGAAAAAAATAAAGATTTGCTTTTCCATGTCTTTTTAAAAACCATTTTTATCCACATTTCCGCACTTACTGCTTCCCCGATAGCGACTCAATCAATACACGTGTAACAACACCAATTATCAACTTGGCATCCTCTTTCTTGACAGCAAGATTGTGCATACCACTGTCACTCCGCTCACGCCCGACAAAAAGTAGAGGCCCCGGCGGCAGGCCTCGTAGTAAATGCCCTGCACGATGGTGCGTGTCTCGACAGGCAGATCCCGCAGTGCTTCCACAGAGTGAGTGAGTGTATCAATCAGCTCGGCACCGCCCGGCTTGCCCCCAAACACATCTGTGAGCTGCGCCACGAGGTGCGTCTGCACAATGGTGGAGATGGCTGCCACGCCGCAGACCGATCCCACGGAACGCACCAGGTACACCAAGTACGTAGCGACAGCGTGTTCGCTGTAGTCGCAGGCACCAATGAATCGAAACAGACTGGCCGGGTAGGACATGCCCTGGCCGAAACCGCCGACGGTGAGGTAGACGGCGTACTGCCAGGAGGGGTCGTGCATACCGAGGGCGAGGTTGAAGAGGCCGCCGACGAACAGGATGGCAGCACCGGTGCGGGCCAGTGTGGTCAACAGGGTGAGGCTGTTCTCTTGGTAACGTTTTGCGAGGAACTTCATAGCGAGGCCGGTAGTCAAGCCGCCGAGTGGGGTGGCCAGTGAGGACGCAACAAGACGAAGGCCCGCCACAGAGGCTGAGTCGAGCAGCACGGCCTGGAAAAAGAGGGGCATGAGAAACAAGAAGCCGTAGCCCGAAATACCAAGACAGACGTTGGCCACCAGCAATGAAACACGCTCGACGCCGTGGAGCATGCTAAGCGGCAGCAGGGGCACGGCCGTGGTGCGGGCTTCGACGGCGACAAAACCGGCGAGCAACACGATGCTGCCAGCGAGGCAGCCCAGCACAGAAGGGTTGGTCCATGCAAGACCGTCTCCGTTACTGTTGCTACCAGCACTGAGGGCAGCCAGAAACAGGGAAAGGCCGGCAATCAGCAGGAGGGCGCCCAGGAAGTCCACTTGCTCCCACGTCGACATGGGGCGTTTTGCGGGAGTCGTTGTGTCGTCGCCGGTGGACTCGGCCACCGAGTTGTCAACAACCACCTTGACAGCCGTTTGTCTCCGTGGGATGATGGTCGCCGGCACAACAACACGCGCCACGACCAGCGCTGCCATACAGATGGGCACCTGCACCAGAAACGAGAACCGCCAACCCAGGATGCCTGCAATCGTCCCGCCCAGCGACGCCCCCAGAATGGAGCCCACACCGTGCAAGATGTTCTGTGCTGCCTGATACATGCCACGCTGCTCTGGCGCGATCAAGTCCGTGTTGATGATCGTTGCCATGGTCATCAGTCCACCGCCGCCCGCGCCGGCCAGGGCCCGCATGGCAATCAGCATGCCCAGGTCCGGGCTCAGAGCACACCCGAGGCAGCCCAGGCCAAAAAGCGTGGTAGCCGCCAGCAAGCAGGCCCGCCGGCCCACAATGTCCGACAGCCGGCCGTACAGCGGCTGCAGCGCCGTGGTTGTCACGAGGTATGATGTCGAAATCCATGATGCCAGGTTGGCGCTCTGGAACTCGGACGTGATGACCGCGTACGTCGACGCCGTGACGGTGCCGTCGAAGCCGGCGAGGAAGACGTTGGTAAACAGGGCTGCCTCGATCCAGAAGAGGCCGGGAATGGGGGTGGAAGGAGGCTGGTCATTGTTGGAGGGCTTGGTGGGTGTGAGGAGAGGAGATGTCTCGTCATGTTGGGCAATGGTGTCGCTGTCGGAGGAGAAGGCATCGCCATTGCGACCGGAGATGTCGTGTCTTGCCATGTTTGCGATGTATTGGGTGTATTCTTGGCCGGATAATATGATTGCAAGCTGTGTTGATTTGTTGTAATGGTACACGGAAAGTTCCAGCTAACCCCTTTTAAGAGAAACAGTGTATTTGGAGTAGAATGTAAGGCGTCATCTGCACTCTTGATTCAACGTTGCCAAATGCCAATCAGAACGTAAAACCTTGAACGGAGAATAATGAAACAATTTCAAGGAAAGAAAATTAACCCTACACGTTGCCGTAATCCGCAGCGGCCGTTATCACAGCTCACCCGTTGATGCTAGCCGGCCGATATTCATAGTCGGCCGAGTTTGAATCTGAGCCGGCGGTCATTCTGGGGCGCTCGCAATCACGACATCCGCTAACAAAGCTCTCGAAGACGCTAATCGCCAGTTACGAAAAAAAGTCAGATATTAATACAGCTAGACTCCATATTTGATTTTTTTTGTCGCACAGAACCCCGTAAAACAATCCAGTAAGTCATTTCATAGATTGATATTGTGCCGTACATCGGATAATCTCGCGTACCGTGATATGACATGGGATCATGTGGCATCATGTGGGAGCATGCGGGATCTTGTGATATGATGTGACAGCACACGGTACCTTGTGAGATCGCTACTGTAGCATTGTGCCTCCGTGAGGTAAACAGTCAAAAGGGCCAAAAAGTAAAATTGGGTATATACAAAGAAGGGGTGTCAAATCACCCAAGAAGAGAACAACGTATGTACAAGAAGTGAAGGCATAAAAGCAGATTGAAACAAAAATAGTACTGCGCACGACTCATCAGTCCAAAAAGAACCACGTGCCCCGGACCCGGCCCATTGATGCCCCCGCGAGCTGCCCAAACGCACTCGGCGATAGGTCCACGTCGTTCTCCGCGCAAGCCGTGCACCGGTCGACAATCGTGACGTCGACCGTAGCGCCTACGCTCGAGCTCAACGTGACACGGATGCGCCTCCCACAAAGCGGGTTGGCATTGGGGTTGCTGATGCCATGGGCGGCGGCGACGGAGTCATAAAGAGACTCGGAGACGGCGGCAATGTAGTCGGTGGCGGCGTTGTAGCGGCCGCAAGCGCCGAGACCGGGGGCATAGAACGTCACATCACCGGCGAACGGGCCGCCGTTGGGACTACCGGACGAGGGGGTGACGGGCGGAGCAGGCGCAGGAACCGGCGCAGGTGCTGGTGCTGGAGCCGGCTCTGGTGATGGTGCGGGTGCTGGCGCAGTTGCCGGTGCAGGTGTGGGTGTTGGATCGGGCGACGGGGCCAGCGTAGTAGGAGGCGGCGTCGTCGGCTGTGGTGGCGGAGCAGGTGTGTCCGACGGCTGTGTTGGGGCCGGTGTGGTCGAAGGAGGAACCACAGCAGGCGGTGTCGTTGACGAAGTCGGTGGCAGTATGGTGGAGGAGTTGGAGGAGACTGTGGAGGAAGGCAGCAGTGACGACGATGTTGATGTTTGAGACGTGGCGTTGGCCGATGATGTCACATTAAAGGCAATGGGTGTTGCCGTCGGATGAGTTGGTAGGAGAGCGGATGCTGATGTCGGCGCTGTGGCGGACCCCGATCCAGCGAGAAGGAGCTCCCGTGACCGTGCGGCACGCAGACCCAGACCGGCGCCGAGGCCAATGACCAGGATCAGCGCCACCAGGGCACCAGCAGCCATCAGCACAACACGGCGTCGGCGCTGAAGTGCTGCAGACACACGACCAAAGCGGCTTTCATCCTGATCGTCTTCCTCCTGTGTGCTTTGTCGCTGCGCCCTCTGCTCTTCACGGCGCTGCTGCACCACGGACAGCGACTCCAGAGACGACACGGCGCGCAGGGAGTTGATCTTATCATGAACACTGGTCTTTCCGCCTTTTCCCTGTAGCCGACCATCGTCATCGCTGCTGCTACCACTGACCTTGTCCTCATTGTAGTAGACATGCGTGTGGGCAGCGCCGATCTCCTCGTCGCCAGAAGGCTGGCCCACAAGGCTGCTCCGAACCGAGGCCATGATGGTCGAGAGCCGCGCCAGAGGGCTCGTCGGTGACTGCCGGCGTTGACGGGAGGACGATGCCACGGCACCGCCGCCGGGCAGCTCCCATTCGATGGCGTTGGCCGCTGTCGACCGGGGCATGTACGCCCGTGATGGTTTGTTGACGTCCATATCGTATGGCCGTTGGCTTTCAGATGAATGTGTGTTGTTTGTTGATGGTTCGTACGTACGTCTGCACCTGGCAGATCGGCGTGATGGTTGTTAAGTAAGGACTGTGTTATTGGTTGACGAGTATGTCATGAATTTCATTTCGTTGTGTATAGGGATCGTAGGTAGCATGAGTGCTATTATTGTTGTCGTTTTGTTTTGTTCTGTATGCGTTGTGGGCGTCTTTGTTTATTGTTTGCTTGTTAAAGGAGTGGAAAGGAGCAACGATCGGCCCCAGGTATAATTGAGTGGGTGTGAAGGGAAGCAGGGGAAGAAATCAACAATACAGAAAAGGAGAGAGATCGTTCCATCATGGAGGGGAAGAATGTAACCAACAGACATGCCTTCAGGGCAACCTTCGTTCTATTTATTGTCACCCCCTGGTACGAAAGATGCAGGTCTGCACGTCTGCGTGCCGGCATGTCTTACAAGGCCATGGGGCGGTTCCTGGTTCCTGAATTTGGATCGCGTACCCTGCATGCCGCCCTTTTACCCGGGACAGGAACAGAGATTTGCAATGGCTTGTAACGCCCCTTTTTTATTAATGACAACACTCCAGCCAGCGCACTGGTGGCCAGGGGCACAGAAAACGGCCCTTTTGTCCTCGTTCTGCCCAACATCGACCCGGGAAAAAAAGACACGCGACGCGGCACGGGTAATTAGGCGCTGAAGACTAGAAAGTGTCAACGCGAGCTGAGCGAGAGAATAATTTTGACAACAGCAGTGAACACAGACACGGCATAAACTCGGCTTAAAACTTTTCCTCGTGGCAAATATCTTCCTCTCACCCGGGCGCAGTGTTGGTGTTTTTGCTTAGTTGTTGGTCCCCTGTCCCCTGCCGCATTTTTCATTCTACCATTTTACCCTCCATTCCAGAAAGACCACGCCGTTCCCGAGCCCTATATGTTGCCCTCTATGTTTGCTTGCATGATCGATCCGCCGGGGGAACAAAGAAGAAGACGTCTCTCAATCCAGGAACGTCGGCAAGTTTCTCCTGGCCGTATTTTCTGCCCAGGTTTGATTCATCCGTGGCCGTCATCGAGTGATAACCACAGGCCCTGCTGTGTCGTTTGTTTTCAGCTCCTATTTAGCCAGACCGGCAACCTATATACACCGACTCTTATTGGTTTTCCGAGTGACGCCGAACAAACTGAGGAGGTCGTGGCTGATAATGTGTTGTTGCGAGATGTCTCTCTCGGAAATTGTTCATGTTCTGCCTTGCTTGTTTACTCTAGAAGATAAACTCCGTAATTGCATTGCATTTGACCACCTGCGCATTTGAAATCAGGATTCAATTATACATTTGATTTTATGCAATGATGTAATGCAATGTATTCTCTATGCAGTTGTAATTAGAAAGAAGACAACACACACGATGCACACGGGACGTCAATACGGAAGATCGTCAAAACATGGGCAGAGACGTCACTGCCTGCTGCTGCCTAGGGAAGACTTTTGCAAGTGCTTACTTTTTTGTGGCTTTGTGAATGCATGCGACCTGCTCTTATTATCTTGTTTTATTTTCAATTCAATTGAATTCTTATAGAGTTGATTGGGTAGGGTTTTATTTGACTTCCATCTGCCTTCTCACAGGCTTCAATTGTGTTTCCACCCCCCATTTTCACGATGGGACACAACGCTTCCGTCAGACCCGTCAGTGTTCGTCCCCGACACCCACCCCTCCCTTTTCTGCCTTACAAGGCGGATCCCCGCGCCTTACTGCAATGAGCAACGTGCCGGTTCTTGTGATTATGACAGAGCACAGTCGGGACCTTCAAGACCTATGAAAAGCCATTGAGAGAAACTCCACACCCACGTCGCAGCTTTTCGCACCCGTATTGTCGTCCTGTGCATCGATGCATCACAGGGCTGAGAAGCACGCTACTGTAGGCACCACCTGCACCTGCACCCTGCACCGCCCTGCGACAGACATGCACGCAATGATGTGGTGATCAACCCGCCGGAGCGGGTGGGACGACGCTGCCAATCCGCTCCGTTTCGGCTATTGTCGCTTTTGAAAGACTTGGGAAGAAACCGGGAAGACTCATACGAAGTTCAAATTGTTGCGTTTTTGACTATTTTTTAATGGTCGATTTTGGTCGACCGTTGCATCACCGAGACGCATTCTGCCTTCATAGGCTTACCGACGCTAGAAATCCCCCAATGCCGTGAGACCGTGTGAGCTTTGCAGGTTGTCGTTAGCCAATTAGACACCCAAATGATGGGATGACACTTCAAAGGCAATTGCAAGGCAGTACGCCGTTCTCCGTATTCGGGTGTGGTTGAAAAATGACAGGTTCGGTTTAATGGGACGCGCATTTTCTTTCAGAATTCAGTGTGGAATGTGAGACTGGACTGCCGAGACATCTTTTGCAACACAGTAAAATTGAATAGGGGGAAAAATGCCACCCGATTGTTGCCTGCATTTGGTTACATCGCAGGTCACCGAATAGTCAAGGTGCGTCTCATTGGCAGACGTCATCCCGCCCTTTTTCTGTCACTGGTTTCCGAGCACTGTCTTCCTTTGCTTTCCTTTCCGTTCATTTACACGCCTTTTAATGTCATTTTCACCCGCAAGTTGAATTTGCTTCGTCAAGATAAACAAACTATTCAATCATTGTTTTTTTGGTCTTCCACATCGTTCCGAAACATGCCTTTCAGAGATTTCAGTCATTCGTGCGAAACGGCCGATGCAGGAAGACCCCACTAGGCGTCCGTGGGTTACGGCGATCCACCGCCTCTTCCAGTCTCCTTCAAAAAGGAGGCCAAAAAAGCGAATCAAAACGAAACAAAACAAAAAAAGACCCCACTCGCCGCAGAGCCGCACACAGGGCTGAGATCTCACTGGCCGGTTGGTCAAACGTCCACGCACGACCGACTGGCGCACGACCGTCAGCAGACCATTGACCCAGCCCCTTCTTTTTTATTTTCCTTTTCCTTCTGTTTGTTTTATTTTCCTTTATTTTCCTTCCAGGCACAGCGATCACAAGCCAATTCTGCACTTTTTTTCTTCTGCTTTTCGTCATCTGGTGCACATCTCCACTGTGCAATACTGCATTCCATTCGTCCCTGTCAATGTATTTACCAATGGCAATGACCTAGGCCAATCCACCCGGTCTGTCCGTCATCGAATCGCATGGGCTTCTACTTTTTTCTGTCCGTGCCAGGCAGGCAGACCCCATCAGTGCACGGCATGGCAAGTGAGGGTTTGAAAAAAGGCATCGATACTGTCACAGTAACACGTAGAAAAGAACGATCGGTAGACCAGAAAGCGTCACGTTTGGGAGAGGCTTATTGGCATAGAGTATGGTGATATTCTAATTGAGCTAGCATAGACGTACGGACATCGTGACACACCACCGAAGTAGACTGTGGAAACAACAAAACAAGAAATGAAAAATTCCGCCCCAAGACAAAAAACTGCACCTTGTCCATGGCCAGCATGGATGGGAGAAGACAAAACACAAAAAGTGCACTTTGAAAATGCAGAGCCGCACGCCCAACTTCGTAACTCGTAACTGCGTTACTAGCCCCGGCCCTTATCTGCGCAATGAGGAGCGGCACGTCGACAGGCCTTTCGCCTTTAGGGCAGCTTGCAAGATGTAGTCGTCGGGGTTCTCCTCAATCTCCTCCTCTTTGCACTCGTCGCAGCGGTAGTGCGAGCAGCCACTGCCGGAACAGGAGTCGGATATCAACATGGGGCCGTTGCCGCAGTCGCACTGTTTCTGTTAGACATGTTCTCCGACAAGATGAGGAGTAAAATGCTCAGGGAAAGTGAACGTACACAGTACCAGACGGTAATGTAACCGGAGCGCGTGCGAATGCCCTGGTCAAACCATTCTGGGCTGATGATCTCGGATGGACTGGCAAGGTCCGCCCATGCGATTCGGCTCATGCTGTGGGCCATGATGGGCTGTGTGTAGAGGGGAGAAAGGATAAGATTAAATTGCTTTGCTGTTGTTGAAAACTGGCGAGGGGGGAGAAGTCCAGGTAGACGTGGATGGGATCACGACAGTGTGTGTCTGGATAATGAGAAGGTTCCAAGAGTTGATGCCTCTTTGGTGAGGACACACCAGGACCTTTATATCTAACGGATGAGGCTCAGTCCCAGTCACAGTCACAGTCGCGGCCGTGATCATGAACGAATGGAAAGTGCGACACGAAAGGCCGACCCCGAGGCGACTTGAAAAGGGAGACGAAAAAGAAGGACTCATTCGTTTGACCAACGTCGTGGTGATTTGCCAACCATGTTTTGGTTGATCCACATCCAGCCTTTGGATGGAGATCGGCCGTAAAAGAAATCACCAGAGAAGACAGACGAGCCCGTAACAGAGTGGCTGTTCACACCCGGCCTTCGTGATGAAACAAGATTGAGGGGGGCAAAGCAGGAATACCGTGAAGCTTTTTCTCTTTCTCCATCCCTCGTCATGCCACGGCCATGGCACGAGTGCCGGCTAGTGTCTCAGGCAGACACTCTCCATAAATATTGAGGCTCTGTTCGGGGAGAGTGGACACCGGATGGACGAGGAGGACGAGAGGGGGGGGAGGGGGGGTAGCTTGAGGCCGGGTGCTCATTGTCGTCCAAGAGCTGTAGCGGACATCTCCGGCAAATTAGTGCACCGAACCAGAACTGGACACACCACTCACAGGGAGGAAAGACGAGACGAGAGGGTGTGTCGGTAGACGGTGATGTCCAAACCGTTACCGAGCATGACGATATGGTATAGAATAACGACACAAAACATAATGAAAAAAAGCAAAGAAAAAGAAAAGGAGAAAGCATTGCCTCCTCCCAAGGCTTGGCCATCCGAATCGGCAATCATAATGTCTGCCTAGCTTGGATGTCTTCTTTTGGCGTCAGGTGAAAGGCAGACAAGACATGTTTTTGCTCTGTGGCGTGGGTTGAACAACAGTGTACCTGACCGTCTTGCATTAGTGGAATTAAAAGAAATGCAAATTAAAATACAAAATCCAGCAGAGCCTCTTATTATAGGCAGCAGGGCACCCAGGTGTCAAAGGTGTCAAAGGTGTCACAGTTGTGGGTCCCGCCTTTTGGGAGACCCCGCTCCGCCGTTTCCCCGTTCTTACGCACCCCCAGGACATCCCATCTCCATGTCAACAATGGCACGGAACGAGGTACACTTTCACACGAATCGAACGACACATCCTACCTGATCCAGAAGCCTATATCAACAATACCTGATATTCGACAAGCAACTACAGTAAATGTCATCAAAGAAATATAACAAATGGAAGTCACTTTTTTGCAACCAAGACAAAGGAAATAAGGATGAGGATGAAAGCCTAGATTCCTGAAAATTCAGGTGGCTGGGGCGCTTGCCATTGAGTCAGAGGAAATTGCATCACGAGATGGGTTTACACGTCCGCATCCTCTACGCTACTTTCATTCGCCATTGTGGCAATCAGGCAGTGGTCGAATCTGGAATATTCCTTGAAGAAACATTGGCAAAAGTAAAAGAAAAGAAAAGATAATTCTCAAACCAGAAAGAAGAGAATGAATGAAATCAGTGCCGACACGGATAGATGAGGCTCTGCTACCTTCCTATTTTCTCCGTTTCCCTCGACAACCAAGCCCGGCAGAGAAATATCACATCACAAGACTCTTTATTTGTGCGAGTGATATCCCGCGTTTTGGTCACCGCAGCGAAGGGAGGGAAAAGAAACACCCGGATTGAGTAAGCCATTGGCTCATAGATGCGTCCATTGGCCGGATCTGTGAAATATTGCTGGCCATGGCAATGAGGCAGGACGACCGGAAGACGGCAGCTGTGCTCAATGGACGTCATTGAACCATGTTCTTCTTATACGAAGAGTCCGTGCGTGGATGAATCTAGTTTATCGTGCTAACAATAAGACAAAGGTGTTGCGTGACATGTAAGTGTACTATCTCTGGACCCATGGATTGGCTAACAGGTATTCCTATTACATTTCTACTTTATTGAATGTTCATTATCATTTATGAAGTGCTTTGAGTATATTTTTTTTCACTATTATTCAGCTTAATTTTTCTTTCATTTTTACCGTTTATTTAACGTTTATTTGCTTATTTTGTTTCGCACTCCGTATTTTGTAAGAATACAAAAATCCTCATACATTTTATTTGGCATTGATTAGTATTTTGCAAAAAGTAAATGCATTTTTTATTTTATTTTTTTTACAGAATATGTAACGACAGCAAGCACGGATACTTGCGAGAAAATGACCCTTTATTTAAGTGAAGAGATAGTGATTGGTCTCTGTGTTTCACGGACATCGTCCCGGGACAGCATTAGTGCACTGCAGGCTTCTAGCGCGTCCCTCTAGCACACTATTCTTGGCTCAGCGCGCCCTAATTTTAGGTTGCCAACAGCCCTTTGACGTCACACGGTCATGAAAGGCTCCTTTCTTTGTAATTTAGATTAAGATAATAATCGCAGAGCAAACAAACAAATAATGTACAACATTAACCTAACCCGGGTATATACTGAACCGCATTTCATTCCTTCCCTCTCGTCAAACCCTATCGTACTTCGTCGACCCTCCTTCCCCCTCCTCTCCCACACACGTCTATGCCGAAAACACGAGACTCGAGATACCGGCCACAAACAGCACCCAGACGCCCAGCTGCGTGAAAGTCATGGATGGGGATCCCCGCCCTGGTGCGTCGTTGCTGAACCCCAGAATGTCGGACTTGTTGAGATCGCGGTGGTTGGCGATAAGGCAGCCACCAAACGACTCGCTGTCCGGGTGGGTGGACGGCGCCTCGCACCATTCGTAGCAGCCGTCGGCGATGTGGACGGGGTTCGGCGAGCAGCACGTCACCATGACGAAGTCCGACGCGTTGCTGCCGGGGATGACGGCGACGGACACATTGTGGGGGATGGGCAAGGTTTTGAGCTCGGGCAGCGTGTTACCAGCGGGGCAGGTGGACGTCGGCGCCGCGGACGCGCTGGTGGAGAAGGTGCTGGCCAAGGTGGTAGACATTTTCGCGGTATTGGTGGTGGTCGTGGTGTGGTGGTGATGATGTTCAGAGAGAAGTACGGAGGACGGAGAACGCTGTTGCGAATGACACACGTGGGAGGAGACACCCCTTATATACGGACGGCGCGCGCCGACCAGACCCTTGCCGGAGACGAAACCCCGGATTTATTGCCAGGGCTGGCGGTTGTGCGCTGTGGAGAGGTGATGCCCTGTTCTTGTGGTTGGGACACAATATGATCCCTGCCATTTTGCGGGAGGAAACCGGTTTTCTATGGGTCTGGTGAGAAAGTCCTGGAAACAGGTGCAAAGAAAGGAAAAGTCGTCCCACTATGCTGGCTCGGCGCTGGATAAGGTTAATGACGGGACGAATTGATGGCTCCCCTAGGACTTTGTTTGTCTCACTTTTGCCACGATTCCATGTTCGTGGTGTTGTTTTCTGGGGCATTGTTATCATCAAAAAAGGAAGGTCGCCGCGCTCCGGTTTGTGGCCCTGTAGCCGGCGAGGCGCAGTTAGATTCGCTTATGGCGATCATTGCAGTTAACGAAACGTGCCAAGCCCATCCTACGTCGTGCCGCGATCCTTCAGCCGCCAAGGGATGGGATAACAACAAAGAAACACCACACAAAGTACCTCGACGCCATATTCAGGTACGTCAATTTGCTGACATTATCTGCAAACTGACATCATGCGTGTGCATTCTAAGAGAGTCTGCGAAATGTATTCTACAAGGGGATGATGTAAATGCGTATCAAGACTGAACCTCTCTCCTACTCGCGACCGAACGCGGTAATGAAATGAACCGCGAACCGTAATACAAAGGCCGAATAGCGCCTTGGCGACATATTCGAACGACGCTCATTACTCCAAACAGACCACCGCTCGTTTGGACAAGGCGTCGAGTCGGTGTTGTTTCAATTTCTCGGTGCAGCAGGGTGACATCGGCGCCGCTTTTGTCGTTTGTGCCAGCACCGGGGTCTAAATATACTAGTAGGATTTTCTTAATCGATAACGAGGCCGGTCAAGATACTCGAGCAAGTGCTCAAGTACTGGTAAAGTTTTACTTGTAAGACATAATACGACCGCGTCGTACCCTTTTGTTCTCGTTGTCGACGGGCAGGTACCCGGCGATTATATTGCACCGCATCGGTAGCACACGGCATCCCGTGGCATCCCATGTCATGTCACGGCATCCCACAGAATTTCACGGCAGCCCACGGTGCGAAGAAAACATACATGACGAATGGCAGGAATAACGCTTTCAGGTGTACTATGGCGGACCAATATAGGCCTAGTCGGGGCAATACAAACCGCCCTTGTGAGTCCGTTCTCATAGCACTCCAGCTGTACACTATCGGAAGCTAGCCATCGGAAGCTAGCTGCCGGTTCACATCCCTCTAAGGCTGGCTTCCGGTTCATCGGGCACGGATGAGACAGTGTCTCCCGAAGACTCGACTGCCGTGTTCGACTTTTCTTTGTAGACTTGCATTGGTCGTGACATGCAGTCTTCGGTGGAATAAAATATACAAAGACGAGGAGCTAAAAGGTATCTTACTGTAATTTCCCAGCTTGTTGATGATACCTAGCGACAGCGTCCCACAAAATCAAAACAAAGTTCGAAAGAGGGAAACTAGATATCAAAGCGAGAAAAAAAGAAGAGGAGAAAGAAGAGGTAGTATATTTCCGAAATGGAATAAATGGCCCCATCATAGGCAAGGCTCGGATATACAACTTCTAACACCCTTGCCATGCCCTTCCGCTAGTATCACCGTCTAGATCGTCGTATGTATCCAAGACAGCTAGCCAGATAACACGGCCGATATGATTTCCGCCAATGCAAAGTGGCTTTGTCAGACGCCAGAGCATGCCGAGACACCGTTTTATCGATTGTCCATTTTGTGTGTGGCACGACAACGCGTCTCTTCGTGCCACTTGGTTCGTCGTTGTTTCTACTATCTACCTCGACAGTGGACAGTCCGGCAACTCATTAACCGGGCGACGTGCCACCTTTATATGGGCCCTCTCGTATAGACGAGGCTATGTCTTGGTTGGTGGAAGAACGAAGAAGCAGCGAGCCTTGCGGTCGAGCAACGGAGAAATTATGTTTCTACTCCAAGACGACCTCTTGCACAAATGGATGTGTAAAGCTGCATCGGAAGCCTGTCATCCCGACCGTGAACTTGTGCAAGAAGGCTCTGGTGTAAAAAATGCAAATTTGACAAGTGCAAAATTGACAATAACGTATCGTCAAAGAGCCCAAATACGATCGCTGCGTTACGTGTCTCATTGACAGTGTCGTACAAGTAGTCTGGAAGATACAAAATACGAAAAATAGAAATAGAAGGAAAAAAAACAATTAAATCACACGACAGTCACTACAGATGATATTCTACACCGTGATGCATACAGAACAGGGCAAAAATGTTGATTTAATAGTTGTAAATTGCGTTTTGATTTTCTATTGTTTTTAAACTTTCTATTTTCTGATTCGGTTCCCGTTCAATTTTTGTATCCTCTTCTCTGGCCTTCTACTTCTTGCAGCCGGCGTACTCCTGCTCGACATTGATCTGGTCCCACCGCTTCTTCAGCACGCCGGCAATGGCCTTGGGCTTGCGGTCGCGCGTAAAGATACCCTTTTTGTTGCCGTCAACGCGGAAGATGTGGTTGGCGGCGGTCTGGAAATCAGCAAAGTTCCAGACCTGCTCACCAATGATGGCGGGGATGCGGTCGTGCACGCGGTGGCACATGTCGTAGTAGGCGACCTGGTAGTCCTCGCTCCAGGGCGAAGCGTTCCACGAGCGCAGACCGGACAGGGTGTCGGCACCGTACTCGGTCATAATGATCGGCTTGTCCGGGTACTTGCGAGTCCATCCGAGTGTCTCGGCCTCAAAGGCGGCCTCCGCAGCGACCAGATCGCCAGTGTTCTCGTACCAGCCATAGTAGCGGTTGAGGCACAGGACGTCAAACATGTCTGCAATCAGGTCGAGGTCAAACTTGGCAAACATGACGTTGATGTAGCACACGGGGCGCTTGGCCGGGTCGGCGGCACGGGCGATGTCAACTAGGGGCGCAAAGTACTCGCGGGCACCGGCCTCATTGGAAGACGGCTCATTGGAAATGGACCACAGCACAACGCAGGCGTGGTTCTTGTCACGGGCGACCAGCTCCCGAATGCTATCGGCATGCGCCTCGCGCGTCTGATCGTTGCAGTACTCGGGCGACCACGTGGGCTTCTTCTCGCCCGAGAAGAAGCCCGAGGCAAGGAGCAGGTTCAGACCGACGGCAGGGGTCTCGTCAATCACGACAATGCCGTGGCGGTCGGCAAACTCCATGACCTCTTCCGCATAAGGGTAGTGCGACGTGCGGAAGGAGTTGGCGCCGATCCAGTCCATAAGCTGGAAGTCGTGGACCATGTAGGCCGAGTCGTGGCCCTTGCCGCGGATGGCGGTGTCCTCGTGGCGACCGAAGCCCGTGAAATAAAAGGGCTTGCCGTTGATGAGGAACTGCGCGCCGCGGACCTCGACGGTGCGGATGCCGGTGGCGACGGTGTAGGCGTCCTGGACAGTGCCCGCGTTGTCACGGAGCTCCGCGCGGAACTGGTACAGATAGGCCGCACCGGGCTGCCACAGCTTGGCGTTGTCGATCTTCACCTCGCCCTTGGCGCCCTTGGCCTCGCCGACGACCTTGTCCTCTTCGTCGAGGACGACAATGTGCACGTTGGCAGACTGCTCGCCCGCCACCTTGACATCGTAGTTGATGATGCCCGTCGCGCCCTGCACGTCCGGCACCACCGTCACGTCCTCGATGCTGCTCGCTCCGGGAACGCTGTACAGCCACACCGACCGCGCCAGACCCGAGTAGTTGTAGAAATCGTGGAAATACCGCTGCTTCTTCTGGCCGTCCGCCTGCACCTCGAGCAGACCGGGCGGGATCGTCGTGTTGGTCAGCTCGTTGTTGACGGTGATCGTGAGGCGGAACGACTCGCCCGCCTTGACCAGCGAAGTGACCTCGGCGTCAAATGGCGTGTAGCCGCCAATGTGCTCGGCCACCAGCGTGTCGTTCACATACACCCGTCCCCGGTGTGTGGCCGCCCCGACGCGCACAAAGTAGCGGTCCTGCGTCCAGCCCCGCGGCACGGCGACACGGCGCTGGTAGCTGACCCAGCCGACGTGGTTGTGGACGGCCGGGTCGATAAAGACGTCGTTGTAGCTGGCGGGCACAGGCGCCTCGAGGCTGCCGGGCAGAGCACCAGTCCAGGGGGCTTCCTTCTCCAAGTCGTCCTTCACAAGGGCAAAGCGCCAGACGCCGTCGAGGCTGACGAGGTCGCGCGTCGGGGAGGCCTGAGGCTTGAGCATTGTGGGGATGAGATGGTGTGAAACGGAAACGAGGGGGAAAATGTGCAGGTATCTGGGGGTTGGTCTGGGGTCTGGAGATGTCTGGGGAATGAAAGACAATGGTGTAATCTTGGGGTATTTGGAGAGTGTGTTTATTATTTTGAGACTATCGACAATGTGTGTTTGGGAACGGTATGTTTGCTTCTTCTTGTGTCTTTTTTGGGACAATGACCGTCGAAGCATATCCATATATATCCATATTTCCGCACCGGATCGGCCGCTAAAGCCTCCCCAGAGCCTCGTATCCTATTTCCATCTTGTTCTAACCAGCCTGCTGCCGACATCCACGGACGGACTCTTGTCTCCTGTAATCTGGGGGCATGTGAGACTGCGACTGCACTTTCTATTTTCCACAAACCACGACTCGAGACGGGCAGGCTCGTGGGCGTATTGCCTTGTGGTCGACATGGTCACTGCCAAGTTCAGAATGTCGCAAGTGGCCAACAGCCTGGCCTGCCAATAAAGAAAGTACTTATCAGTGGCAATGGCAAAGAAAGGCTGCATCCGATTGGCTCTGTCGGCTACCAGCCTCCTGTCGGCTCTCCTTCCAAGGGGTAGCCTGACCTAGTCGAAAGGATCTAGTCTGGGGTCGAAGAGGAAAAAGAAGGAAACAACCACAGAATTAAACCAAAAATCCACAGAACAAAACCACAGAACAAATTATCAAGATGCCAACCAGAGCCCTGATTGGCTGCCGTCACCTTGGTTGGCGTCGACAGGTGCCGTCGTCTAATCCCGACGCCCTACCCCGGAGTCGATTCTGTTGCCACAATTGGGTAGTCTGGTCGAGTCTGGCTCGTCGGGTTTCCACATTCTGGACAAAGAAAGCTGCACTAGACTAAACCAAGCAACATAACGAACACGCCTCTCGGCTTGCGCGTGGGGGACACTCGCAGACACCTTCCGTCCTCGTAACCGCACGTAAAACAGAGAGGATGCCACACACACCACACACACACCACACACCACACCGTATGTGACAGCCCTTGTTCGCATCGGTCTGGCGTCGTTTTCCATTTTAGTTACCGTCTTTTTTTCCCATGTGCTCTTGTTTCTCCTTTTCTCCCTTTTCTTCCATCCTTGCCATTCTTTTTATTATTTCCTTTTTTTTTCTAATTTTCGTCTTTGCCCCCTCCGCTCCTCTTCCCCATCTTCCTCATCCCCCACCCCTTGTTCTCCACGGCTACCTCTTTGTTTCTTTTTGGGCTGCACACGATTTGTGGAAAATCTCCGGGTACTCCACGTCCTGAGGCCAAGAACGACAAGAACGCCTAGCCCATCGTCCCAAGCTATAATATGTGTCCCAACAGTTAACATGGTGCAGATTGATCAGCCAGATGCCATCCACATGGATCCTGACGCACGCTAACAGGCTAGGAAGTCCGGCATTCTCCGTCTCCATCTCTCTTGGCCTTGTACATCCTGTATATCCGGACCCGAAAACGTGCCACTCGCGTTCTGATTTTCACTGCGAGGGCGAAGTGGAAGAAAAAACATGGGGATGCGGGGAAATTCTGGGGGAGGTTCTGTCGTGGAGAGCAGAAGCGAGAAGAGAGATGAGGGAAAGGAAGACGGCAAAACACAGACCACCCAAGATGAGGCTAGATGTGGTGGCGTGTCTTGCTAATGGTCGACATACAATCCTGTGCTCTAGTTAGTGTATCTCGATAGAATCTATATAGATCCGGAATGACCTGGTTGCAATTTCCATCGTGTCCATCTCCATCACAACCATTGACTTGACTTCTTTTCTCATCTACTATTTGCTTGTTTCCATTTTAATCCTATTTATTTCGTCGACTCACACACACACACAAACACATTATGGGCATCGACGAGAAGCCCTCGGCCACGGCCGTGCCGGACGCCTCCATGCCGCAACTGGCCCAGGACATCACCCACGAGGAGGCCGCACTCGACAAGTCGGACACGGTCAACGACGACCAGGCGTACAAGTACTTGGCCGGCCACAACACGGCGGCCACACCCGAGGAGGAAAAGGCAGTGCTGCGCAAGATCGACTGGCGCATCATCCCGCTCCTCATGGCCGTCAACTGCATCCAGTTGATTGATAAAAATGTGCGTCAACACCCGCCTACAATTGAAACTCCCATCTCTCTTCTAACCTTCTTGTCCTCTCCTGTAGACCATGTCGACCGCCGCCACGTATGGCCTCATCCAGGAAGCCAAACTCGTCGGCCAAGAGTACAGCTTGCTCATCACCCTTTTCTATATCGGCTACATTGTCGCCCAATACCCCTCTCTCTACCTCATGCAGCGCTTCCCGACGGGCAAATACATCACCATCAACTTTGTCGCCTGGGGTATTGTGCTGTCCTGCACGGGCGCCGCCACCAACTTTGTCAGCCTCGCGGTCTGCCGCGTCCTGCTCGGCATCTTTGAGGCGCCGCTCAACGCCGGCATGATCATGATCACGGCCGCCTGGTGGAAAAAGGAGGAGCAGCCGCGCCGCCTGGGTCTGTGGTACTGCTCGGCGGGGTTCGTGAACTTGGTGGTGGTCCTCGTGTTCTACGGCGTCGCGCACATCAATGTCGGCGGCATGTACCCGTACCAGTGGGTGTTTATCATCTGTGGCCTCTGCACCGTCCTGTTTGGCATCAGCCTGTGGTGGCTGCTGCCCGACTCGCCCATGGAGTGCACCTTCCTCAACGAGCGCGAGAAGAGCGTCGCGTTGCAGCGCGTCAAGGACAACCAGACGGGCATCAAGAACGCGCACCAGAAGCGGTACCAGGTCGTCGAGGCCTTGACGGACATCAAAGTGTGGCTGCTAGCTTTGGCCGTCTTCTTCCAGAACATGACCAACGGCCTGCAGAACTCCTTTACGGGGCTGATCATCAAGGGCTTCGGATACACCACCTACGAGACGATCTTGCTGCAGATGCCCATCAGTGCCATCATCGGTGTCGTCTGTCTGGTCGTCACCTGGTTTTTGGGCAGCTCCTACGGCCAGAACAAGCGCATCCTCATGTGCATCATTTGTTACATCCCGGGTGTCGTCGGCACCGCCTTGCTGTATGCCATCCCCATCAACCCCGGCACCCTGGGCGTGCACCTCTTTGCAATTTACTTTATGAACACCATCACCACCTGTGCCGGCATTCTCTACTCGCTGCTCGCCTCCAACGTCGGCGGCTACACCAAAAAGTCCATTGCCAACACCCTCGTGTTCATCAGCTACTCGGTCGGCAATATCGTCTCCCCGCAGGCCTTCTTGGCCCGCGAGTCACCCCGCTACACAACCGGTGTCGCCGTCACGCTCGCCTCGTTCTGCGCCGCCATTGTGATTCTGTGCGTGCTGTACATTCTGTACATGCACGAGAACAAGAGCCGCAACCGCGCGGCCGCTGACCAGCCAGCCCTGACCGAGGAGGAGAAGATGCACATGGCCTTTGCCGACATGACCGACAAGGAAAACTCCATGATGCGCTACTCGCTGTAGGGTGGTGGGCACTCGCAATGGCAGTATGGCCAGAGGCATAATGACATGCTCTACATAGGAAATGCTTTGGTGGATTACATAGTATCAAGAGTAGCAGCTTCACAGAAGTGGCTAAATAGGCCAATATGATGTTCAAGGGCATTCAAGGTCCATTTATCAGTTTACATTTTCCCCTCCAATTTGTGACACTGTCAAGGCATCCATGATGTATGCCTTTTAATTTTCTTCTACTTTCTTCTTTGTCTCTTGCTCATCCTGTTGTGCTGTCACCCAGCTAGCGTACTTGTCTTTTCCCTCTACCCTTCTCTCATCTTCTTCAGAAACGATCACCATGGCCTCCGTCGCTGATACCGACAAGCCGCGTGTGCTCCTCGTCTCGCTGCGCTACCAGGACTACTTTGATGGCATCTACGCCCCCTTACCTTGCCCAGCTCAACAACCGCGCCACCGTCCAGCTGCAGAGTCGGCTAGGCCGGTCCTCCGCCTGCTGGCCGCACAGCCGACACCCGCCGCCGTGGTTTGCACCGACGAAGCCATCACCCAGCGCAAGTTCGCCCCCGTCTACGGCGCCCTCTTGACCTACATGCGCGAAGCCAGCGGCACATGCGTCCCCATGGGCCACTTTTCCAACTTTGTGCAGCCGTAAGACATCCAGCCCTTTTTGGTGAAGGCTGGCCTGCCCTGTGAGCGCAGCTACTAGCACCGGACGACATTGATGTTGAACCAGGAGGCCAATCTTCCCAGCACCAGCGCGCTACTCCCCGTGTACAGCCAAAAGGCCGTGTACGTCAAAATCGTCCCCTCTACTGACACATAATACGTCACAACCCCTGACTCCGTCAGTGAGTCGCACGTGTTTCCCACCGATGGTGTACACATCATGGGCGAGATGTTAGCCGCGCTGGCTAGGATCGGCGCCGGTAAGCTGGGCTATGTGGGGGACGTCAACGGAAAGGAGGGATCGAACGCCGTCATTCTCGCCATGTGTGGTCTTTGAAGGATCTTTGCTGGGGTGCGGTCAATGAAGCGAGAAGCAATGGTTGTAAGGGGAAAACATGTATCTAGCAGAAGGCTACCTGCCATGCCCTGCTTCGGAGAGATGGTCCATCGTTCCTTCCTGTAATTTCGTATCAGTTCCTTTTGCCACAATGTTATGACATACGGCTGCGGATGTTGTCCCCCCGACGGTGTGTCGTAAAGGGAAGGCGCTCACCGAGTCCTTCTCGCAGTATTTACAGGGCCAGCGCCGCAGGACGGAGCAGCATCTTGCCATCCATCCATAACAGCTACGCATTTTTCCCCCGCTGCAAAACATCACCACAATTCATTATATTGCGACCATTCCATTATCGTTCCATTCAAGACAAGCATCCACACCATGGTAAGTTCTCGAGCCTCTTTCAGCCCCAGAAGAGAATCGCACCATGTTTGGGAGCTAACCTCGGTGAAGACAACAAAGAAGCAAAACACACCGACACCCGGAGATTCTCCCACAATCCAAAATGCGGACCCCCTGGACACTCAGGACACCCTGGACACCCAGGAGACCCAAGACACCAACGACACCGTCGAATCCGGCACGACCCCAAAACCCCTTGTGCTCATCGTCTCGATGTGGCCCGGTATCTTCGCCGACGCCATCCTGGCCCGCATCTTCGCGCTGTTTGCCCCACACGCTATGGTGAAGAAGATTACGGACAAACCGGCCCTCAGACGCGCCCTCCACAGTTCTTGGCGGCCCGCCGCCATTGTATGTACCGACGCCGAGATCACTAATCCCAGACTCCGCTCCCTCGGCCCTCAACTCTTCGCCTATGTCCGTGACTCCGGCGGCAACTGTGTCTTCATGGGCGAATTTTGTCGCACCAGAGACCCGCCAAGCCTTGAGTCCTTTTTTTTAAAAGCCGGCCTGCCCTGGTCGTTGTGTACCACCTACGACATCCACCGAACGGGATACACCTTGGTGCTGAACCAGGCCGCCCACGATGTCGCCAACAACCCGAAAAACTTGAGCAGCAGAATCCACTGCACCAGTCCCCAACAAGGCCATCTGGCCATCTTACTCAAGAACGTCATGCTTACGGACGCTTGGTACGTGTCCGAGAGTGACGCAACCGCAGTATCCCGCTTATCGGAACTCATGCGGCAGGCCACGTCTGTCCAGACACCAGTTGCGTTGGCCCGGATCGGGCGCGGCAAGGTGGGCTGCGTGGGAGACATTCCCGATACAGAGGCGTCGGACAGCGTCGTCCTGGCCATGTGCGGTCTGTAGTCCTCCCTTTTCTATGTAAAAATAAAATGAATGCATTAAACGGTGTTCGGTGGTGACGCTCATAGCAATCAATAAATGAAGCTTTAACAGACGGCTGCCAGCAGTGGTCTACCTCAGATAAGATACCACGTTCCACAGACCTCTACCGTTCGTCAATGTGGCGCCTTGCACGTTGTCAGACCCTTGCTGTACGTCGTATTCCTATTTATGTCTTTTGTTTTTTGTTTTTATCCCAGACCTGCACGGTTCAACGTGTCCCACCATGGCAGACTCCGTCATGGAACGAGGTTTGTGTGACGCCAACATTTGGCAGAAGACCTGCTCGGCTGGAAATTATGTTCTCATCGAGGGCGACCTAGAAACGCATTTTCTTGGGTTGTCAAACTAATTATCGTCAACAAATCACTCTGAGGAACCGCGACGACACGACAACCATAGCCATGCTTCGATCTCTTACGCTGCTCGCCCTTTTCGGGAGACACGCGATTCCAACCCACGCCCTCGCCACCTGCTACGGTATGGAGGGCACCCAGATGAACAGCAACTACCTGCCCTGCAACGCGAGCAGTGCAGGCAGCTCATCCGACGCGTCCACCGACGGCACCCATAGCGCCTGCTGCAACGCCGCCAACGCCGACATCTGTCTGTCGTCCGGTCTCTGCCTCAGCACCGTCGCCGTAGCCCTTGGCCACGTCCTCTGGCTCAACGGCTGCACCGACAAGACCCTGCAGGATCCCAGTTGTCCGCAGTACTGCCGGAACATGAAACTTCCACCGGGGCCGTCCGACATGTACTTCCTCCGCGCCTGCGACCGCAACGAGACCGGCAACAGCTGGTGCTGCGGCGTCGAGGGTCAGAATATCTCGGCCTGCTGCAGCCGGTCCTTCAAGCTGCGCAGCAACATTGGTCACCTCGTGCAGCAGCTGGGTCCGGGCGGCGACACAGACGGCGGACGTGGCCGCGGCAACAACGACAACACCAACAACGGCGTACCGTTCGTCACTCCGTCGTCGTTCAACCCGCCTCGGTCGACGACGACGGCATCGCATGCTACGACATCCTCCGCCACGACCACGGGCAACCGCGGACTCATTGCCAGTCTCACCGTCGTATCCGCCATCGCCGCCGCGGCCCTCCTCGCTCTAGTTGCAGCAATTCTCCGTATCCGCCGCTTGGCAGGACGGAACCACACATTGTCGGCTGCGGCTCGTGGGAATCAAGACGACTCAGCGGCCAGCGCCGCGCCCCAGGTCGTCGAACAGCCGGCATCTTCAGCACCACCACCGAGCCTGCCTCCAATCGAACATCGCGCCACAAACAACACGGCCACCACTCACGAGCTATCACCAATCAGCGCGAGGACTGAGCCATGCGAAATCAGCGAGGACGGCGGGAGCAGAGCGCTGCGATCCCTAGCGATAGAGGGACCAGCGACGCGTTCGGGTGTGATGATTGCTGAGCTGCCAGCGGATACAGTGGTCAAGCAGGAATGAACGGGGAGGGTACAGGAGGCGACCAGTGAGGATATGGTCTGGCCGATATATTGCACGAATTGTCGATAGAGTTCGAATGGCAATTAGTCAAAAATTTGTGAAGATTGAGGGAAACTGGACGCAGCGAAAATGCCAAACCGTCTCCTCCGTCGTCGATGTCCAAAGAAATTTACAGTGTGATGTTTGAAGTTTCAGGGCCTCCTTACCCACTAAAATGAACTTCTTCAGCGGTCGGCTGTTTTGTCTCCGACCTATTACTGCGCTGCCCCAAAACAGCATAGTGTCATCAAAGCATTCTTAGTCATCCAAGTCGATCTGGCGCAATCCAGCCACGTCCCCCGTCTCCAAGTGTCATCTACAGCTGCTCCACACCATCACCAATCCATCATCGCAGGTCGAACATCTTCCCGAGCACGCAGCGAGCATGCGACGACCACCACTATCATGAGAAACACCATATTAGTACTGCTAGCTGGCCTGCAGCTTGGCGCAGCAAAACAACCCGGATTTAGCATCCACGAAGACATTCTTGCCCACCCACAAGTAAGCTGCCACTGGGGGACGGATGCATTGAGCTTCGGGAGTTTGCCATCTTGCATTTTCGCACCCAAGTGCATACCTACTAACGACAATCATTTCTCCTCCAGTTCGAAGTCGTCTTCTCCGAATCGTACATCCTCGAAAAGGATGCCCAGCTCTTGCTCGACGGGGCAAACCGCCGCGATCCGAGCGCCTCCCATCACAATGCCGCCGCAGCCGCCACATCATCACACAGCGACGTCGCACACCCAGGACACGAGTCCACCGCCGTGAATCAGCCAGAAACAGCATCATCGAATGGGTCTGCCGACGACGATGACGATGCCGTCGACGGCAGCGCTCAAGTGTCCGAGACGTTTGAGATTATGAACGTCCCGCCCTCGCGCTACCTCTGCTCTGTGCCCGTCCTCGCGCCCCCCGCGCCTCCGAACCAGACCGCCACCGAGCTAGCCCGCGCCGAAGAGGGCCACGAGATGGTCCGCATGTCCGACCGCGGCGTCGAGATCATCAGCACGCTCGAGGGCGAGTGCATGTACTACGTTTCGGGCTGGTGGAGCTACAGCTTCTGCTATGGCAAGGAGATTGTGCAGTTCCACGCGCTGACGACCAAGACGGGGAAACCTGTCAAGGACCCGCAAAGCCAGGAGTACATTCTAGGGCGGATGCTAGGGCAGCAGAACGAGAATACGGCACAGGCGGAGGCTGCGGCGGCGGCGGCGACGGCCAAGCAACTAAAGAAGGACGTCGACGTCCAGAAGCCGCTGGGAGGCAATACAAAGTCGGGCAAAACGCGCGATCCCTACGACACCGAACTGCAGGTCAAAGGCGACCAGCGCTACATGGTCCAGCGTCTGGGCGCCGGCACCATTTGTGATTTGACGGGCCGCGAGCGCACCGTCGAGATCCAGTACCACTGCAACCCGGGCGGCACGAGCGACCGCATCAGCTGGATCAAGGAGGTCACGACCTGCTCGTACCTCATGGAGGTGCGCACGCCGCGCTTATGCGAAGAGGCCGCGTTCCTGCCGCCCAAGCCCTCCCGCGCCCACCCCATCAGCTGCCGCCTCATTGTGCGCTCCGAGGAAGAGGCCGTGCAGTGGCACCAGCAAAAGACGATTGAGGCCTACGCCGCCATGCAGGGCATCAAAGCGAAGCTGACGGAGGCCGAGGGCCAGGACGGTTTTGAAGAAGAGGAGACGCCCGCCGACCAAACCGGGATTGTGGTCGGCGGCGTCGTGATTGGCGCCCGCAAGGCTCTGGGCCGCGGCGAGGACGGCCAGCCTCCGCTCAAGCTCGAGCCGCCCAAATACTTTGGCCGCGACGGCGCCGAGCTCGTCAAGGGCAACCCGCGCGTCGTCAAGGTGCTCGTCAGGGCCGCCAGCAAGGCCAACGGCGGCGAGGTCTCGATCCTGTCGACGGAGGAGCTGGCCGAACTGCAAATCCGCCACGACGTCATCCAGGAGCTCGTCGGCAAGCTGACCAAGATTGCGGGCGGCAAGGCATGGCGGCTCGAGGCGGTCGAGAACCCGGGGGAGTCGGCGCTCGAGTTCCGGGCCGTGCTGGAGCCCGAGGACGGTGACGACGAGCCGGATTGGGGCAGTGGCGCCGGTGGTCCTGCCAAGAAAGACGACAAGAAGGAGGACAAGAAGGAGGACAAGAAGGAGGACGAGAAGGAGGACAAGAAGGAGGCCCCCGCCGAGGAGGCTGCAGAGCAAGTTACGGTGACCGTTGAAAAGGTCGAAGCAGAAACGGGTGTGCCGAATGCGCAGGGCGGCGGTGACGAGGGCAGCGAGGAGACGTTCAAGAAGGACGAGCTGTGAGCTCAACAAAATCCACGCTTGCTGCATTTCTGCTTTGTTCTGTCTCGTTAGCATTCTTTCTCTTATTTTGCCTCCTTTTTAGTCTTGGCCTGGGATGTATGGCGTTTGCGTGGTTTGGAATTTATGTATATACGATACAAATACAATTGGCAATAAAAATGTTCGATGTCAACTTGGATCCAAATCCCAACGAATCCTCGCTGCCTGCTCCCCAAAAACACCTCATCTCATCCCCTGCAGCCGTTCATCGACACAAAATGCGCAGCCAATGACGTAATCCGGCCTGTAACAAATATGACACCAGGTAAATACGGCCCTGCGCTCCAGGAGGCCAAGGTGCCATCTGTGTCTTTTTGGTGTCGTCCGTGTCTCGCCCACAGGCCTCTAGACCCTCGCGTATCCTCGCCTAGCCGCAGCCAGGGCTCCCAAGGGACCCGATATCGCGCGCCGTCTTAGCACGTGTGGGCCAAATCGGCCTAGTGCAGGTGGCCAAGCATGGCGCGGAGGCCGCGCTAAAGCGCAGAAAAAAGGCAAAAAAAAAGGCAGAAATGGGCAAGAAAAAAAGTTGCATACAGGCAAAAGGGCGGAACGACAGAAAACAGCAAGGCGCCTCTCAACGAACAAATGAGAAATAAAGAGCAAAAGACAAGACAAAGGGACATGCCAGAAATGAAGGAAATGAGAAAAATCTGACGGCGAAACCGCTACCAAGCCCGGCCATCATAAGAAAAAGATGAGTCGAACTCTCAAAGAGTCGACATCGGACATCGTCGGCCGTTCCTTCCTTTTTTTAGTTTTGCCGTTCACCTTCTTCTTAGGGCGGTCCTTCCCCTTTTTTTGCTTTTGGTGATCAACGGTGAGAGGGGGGGTTGGATCTGTCTTTTTTTCCTGGCTACGGACAATTTTTTTTCACTCGTCCGTCTTGTCCTTTGCGTAAATTTTCCTGGTCGGTCCGTTCTGGCTTTCATTACGTTTGCGATATTGCCGCTTCTGACTGCTCTGCGTCCGCCACAGTTGCATCCTCGTATTGTGTTATTCTGTCGTTCGTTCTTCCCATTCACCGTCCGCTCTTTCCGTGTGCACACTCTTCACTCTTCTGCCTCGTTCCTTCTCATCCTGGTCGGACACGAACAGCTCCTCTCATCTCACCATCGCTCCTGCCCATACACACACTACTTGTACAGTACACACGCCAGTCTCGATTCTGCAGCACCGCTCATCGCGCGCGTCCTTCGTTCGCTCCTGCCCCCGGCCAGGCCCCCCGCATTGTCGCAGCCCCGCCGCCGTATGCAACCAACCATTGACTGAATTTTTCTGCGCCCATTTTACCCTTTTCTTTTTGCCCTTCCCCTCTCGGCCGCCCGCTTCGAACACCGCTCGCTTGCGCCCCCTCTCTCACACGTCCTGTTCGTCGATCAGTGATCACTGGCCAGGCCCGGCCACACATACTCGTGGTCTGCAAGACCTGCTCCTGCTGCTGCTCGTTGTTGCTGCACCTGCCGCTGTAATTTACTTGTCACCCTGCAGCACCTGGTTGGCTCGAACCGATCGTCCCTTTCCCCTTCTCTTCTCCTCCTCCTTCTCCTCACGCAAACCACAACCCCAGCTGTCGTGAAAGGTTCCCTTTGTGTGCGTCCTGCCTTCGTCACATTACACATCGCAGGTCATACGCCATACACCGGCCTTTCCAGACGTTCCTTTTTCTCCTTGACAAACATCCACATTCCCTGCGTGCCATCTCGCTCACTCCTACACCGAGCCACCGAGTCAGCCGACGTCCATCTCCACCGTACGATCTTGGACAGGAAAATCAACGACAGAAATAACAGGCACACATCTACACTTCTACACGTCTACGCATCTACGCATCGCATCGGCGTCGGGTCGCATCGGCCCAGTCCTGGTGCCGCGCTGCCCACAAAGAGACATGTGGGTGCTTGCGCCACGATGAAGACCGAAGACGGTGGTATCGACGACTTGCTGCCGTCGCTCCCGCCGCCACCGCCGCCGCCGTCGCCGCTGATCGGCAACAACGCTCCCCTCTACACCAACGGCACCGCCGAGTCTGCTCAGGCCGGCCCCAGCCTAGCACAGTCCAAGCGCACCGTCTGCGACCATTGCCGCCGGCGAAGTGAGTCCCGAGTCCCCCAGGTGGCTGCATCCTTTTGCTTCCTGCTTCGCCTGCTAACTGCCCAGGAATCCGCTGCGATGGCCTGCTTCCGTGCCAACCATGTGTCAATGCTTCGCTCGCGTGCAAGCGCGACCACGTTCCTCTGAAACGAGGGCCGAAGCGTGGCCGTGGGCGCGTCATCAACGAGCTCCGGGAACGGTACTCGATCGACAACAGCAACCCCAACACCAACCACAGCAACAAGCACAGCCGCGAGAGCAGCATTGACTTGTAAGTGCCCCTGCACCCTCACCCTCTCTACCTCTACATCCATTCACCCGCTAACGTCACAGAATAAATGGCATCGACATGTCCGTCCCGTCTACGCCCGCGCCGCCGACCGACATCTCTTGGCAGAAAGTCTCCTCGGACCCCCGGCATGCCGCGGAACCCACCGGTGCCTTTTCCACCGAGCAGTACCGGCCCACGACCCGCACCTACATGCACCTCATGCCACGATGCATCGACCTCTACTACGAACACATCTACCCCATCATGCCCCTCCCCTACATGCCCGCCGTGCGCGACATGGTCAACCGGAGCCCCGCCGGCATGGCCGAGCTCACCTTCTCCGACCGCAACTACCTCTACGCCCTCTGCGCTCTCACCTGCTTCCACATGTCTGGCCAGAACATTACCGCCGATGCACCGCACCCTTCCTGGGAGTACGCCGGCCGCTTCTTCTTAGACGAGTGCATCTCGGCGCGCCAGTCGTACGACTTCTTCAACGACTCTTCGCTGCACGCCGTCATCTCCTCCTTCTGGCTGTCCACGTCCTTCTTCGAGATTAATCAGTCGCGGAAGTCGTGGTTGTACCTACGAGAGGCATTGACGCTGGCCCAAGAGCTCATGCTGCACGACGATGCTTCTTACGTTGGCCTGGATGCTGCGGAAAAGCTGTGCAGGCAGCGCACCTTCTGGCAGCTCTTCGTCACGGAAAGGTAAGACCCGTCGCGCTCATCATCTGACTGCATGCTCTCTCATACTAATCCAATGTGCTCCCACAGATCGTTCGCCATTCTCCGAAGCAAACCCATCACTCTCAAGAAGACGCCGTCTCTGCCGACTACCCGCCACCCTTACGAGGCGCCTGAAATCCATTCCGGGTTCCGTCAGCTCATCAGCTCCTACGCACCACTCGATGAATCCTTTGTGAACGCCTGGAACGAGGGCTCTGATCCACGAGTCACGGCCGCCACATACCTCGCCTTACAAGCCGTCCTAGCTATGCGGCCGCCGTTTCTCGCCCGCGCGCGGAACGAGATCGTGACAATAACACATGCCTTGTCGACGGCCAGCCACACGCCCGAAGACCAGTCTCCCAGCGGCCACGAAGCACCGCCTCCCTCCCCGAGCTCGCCGGCCGAAATCAGCGCCGGCCTCAACGACGCATTCGGGACAACCAGCGGTGGCGCCGACAGCGCCGACGAAGAGGTCAAGCAGGAGCCCGAGCCCGAGACGACCGACATTCAGAAAGCCGACCTTCTGATCACGCAACAGTGGCTGCGTCTCATTGTGTGGCAGTCCTCGTTCCGCCAGCAGCTGCTCTCGTGGACTGCGCCCGACGAGAGCATGCGCTTTGCCTTTCCGCTGACCATTGCGGCCCGCACCGCCGCCGTCATCCAGAGTCTGCCCCCACAAGCCATCGAGGTCCACGGCATGGGCATCTTTGAGAAGATCTTTGAGATTGGCACTTGGTCCATGAACGTGCTGCAGGCCTGCGACATGGCCAGCGCGTCAGGCACCAACGTGGCCGGCGGCGGCGCTGCCATGGGCATGGACTTTGCCGGCGCGTCCGACATGGGCGTGCTGGGCGTCGGCCGCATGTCTTACTCCGTCGACCCGCTCGAGTTCTTTGTGCGCACGCTGAGTGCCAGCCCCAACAGCCGGACCCAGTACGCCGAGCGCCTCCTCATGTTTGCCAACGAGCAGACGGGTGGCGGCATGCGCATGGCGCTGTCGCCGGCGCTGTCGTCTCCCTCGTCCCCGGAGCTGCTGCCGACAGCGCACTGGTCACACGACGAGGTCGCCGCTACCACGGCAGGACCACCACCGCCAGTAACAAATGCAAACGGCGGCGGCATTGGCGGGACAGTACTGGGCGAAGTGGGCGACGATTTTAGCGGTGTGCCGGCGGTGAACCATTTTGCTTCGACGGGCCCCAGCGGCGAGCCAGTCCCCTTCTCGTTTGACGGGGCCGCCCTCGACGGGGCTACCTTTGAAGTCGGACCTGTCGCCTACGACGGCAGCAGCCTGGATGGCGTGGTCTATGATGGCACCGTCAGTCCCACGGGTGTCTCCGTGGGCGGCGGCTCGTACGGGTCGATCCACGGCGGCTCCATCCACGAAGGCATCAGCCGGAACCACAGCTACGGCAGCTTTACCGAAGAGCTGCAGGCCGGCACCGACTACCCGGCATTCCTGCCCAGTGCGGCACAGAGTCCCGTCGAGAACAACGGCTTTGCGGGCTTTGACCTGTCGCAGACGAACCTCGCATCCTAATTGGATATGCCCCGAAGCCATACCCACGCCTTTATATATATACTTTTACTTAATACCTCTCTGCTTTCTGGTTTCATGGTTTCTGTGAGCTTTTTTCGTTTTGGGGTCGGGTTGGTGGGAAGCTTTCTGTTTTTTTTTCTCTTTCCTCTCTGTATCTGTCCGGCATGTCGCCTCTTTCTTTTTTGCGATATAGCGCATTCCGAGTGTTCTTTTTGTTCCGGGCTGGCATATTTCTTCTGATCTCCTACTACATACCATTCATATTTCATAAAAAACTCGGGTAGCTCATTTTTTTTGTTTTATGGGCGAATTTGTTTCTGGTTCATGGGTGGGCTGTAAATTTGTGCAGGATTTTTTTGTCTATTTTTATATTACGTCCGTTATAAAAATTTAATAATGTATCTAATGAGTTGAACTATTGTACGAAATGATAAATTTTCTATAAATTTTGATGGATATGAAAAGTCGTAAAGAATAAATTTTTATCTTCATTCTTTATTTACTTATTCTTTTTTTATTTTATAAAACGTAAGGTGAACTGTAGTCGATATAAAAACCCACGAAATAGAACAAGCCAAACCAGAGGCATCTTGATTACTTTGCAGATCTATCTCATGTTTGCACACCTGTCACACCGTTGAGCCCCATATGCTCGTCATCACGAGCACGATTCGTTCATTGCACAGCAGAACCGCCTGGCCACGTTTTTTCGCTGCATGCATACCATCACACCACAGTCAGCACACCGCAGACGAACCACGAGATTTACGCTCCCTGGTGTGTCTTTTCATTCTATTCTTATTTTGCAGGATAAGAAGCAAGCAGGGTATTTATTTTGCCTGGAAACCCGCCAACCTCTCATGAGTGGTGATGAGAGGGCTAACAAATGAAGATGCAAACACTTCCGAACGACCACCTTTCCGCACCATCTGGTCGCGAGTTTTGTATCCATGGGCCGGACAATTTTGCGCCTCTTTCTTTTAGTCTCCCCGCCTCTGTGAACCGGCCCGTTCGCACCGCCGATCGTGGTTGACCTTTGTCACGCAATGAGTGATTAAATACGACGAATAGCCGCTGGACTGGCTTTCCTCTAGACGCCCCAGTTGACGACAACCACTGGGTTGTAAACAAAGGGTTCTCCGACCCAACTCCCTCCGACCCAACCATCCCTCCGATAAATAAATCCTCCCCTTAAGCTCCCCGTTTTACTTCACACGCTACTCACTACCCTTATTCGGATGTGCGAGGTTCTTGTCTTCTCTTGCTATTAGTTCCTTCTTTCTTTTGTGGTCTTTTGCGCTCGGTCTGGCGTGGTTCCACAGCGTCGTGATTTTGTTCTCCCACTGCCCACACCTCCGTGCACTGCATCCTGCACCTAGAGTCCTGCGCCGTGCGCCTTGATCGATCCAGCGGCCAGCCGTTTTCCCACCCCCTTTACACTTTTGTTTCTGTCGTGCTTGACATTCTTGGTTCCTAGTTTTGCGCCGCGCCCCCTACAGTTTGCGCTCGCCCCTCTCACACCGTTCATCTTAGGTGCATGCATATCGGCCGGCACGCGGCAGGTGCATGTTCCCGTTGGCTTGGACCAGACGCCAGGTGAGTCTTTTTTAACCTTCCTTTTCCTGGTCTTCTTTATTTCATTCTTGTCTCTGCATCTATCGTTGCTTTCTTCTTTCCTCTCCCCCTGCAGACATTCATTTTTGTCATGCATTGCTCAGCTGTTCTCAGCTCTCGTCCTCTCTTCGTCCGTCTTCCTGTCCTTCACCTTCCTGCGGTGGCTAGGAGAAGGACATGGGCTCTTTTGCTATTTGACTTAAAAAACACTGGACCACAGAAACACATGACTGTGAGACATGCACAGGCGAGATGCAAGGGACGCAAGGGGAAGAAGAAGAAAAAGAAAGAAGAAAGAAGAATGGAAGGAAGGCTGGGGAGAAACGAAATGGAAGCAGGAAAGAAAACTTGATTTGGCCAATGGCTGTGCGTAACGTTCACCTTACCTACTTCTCAACTCAAGTTTCCTGCTCCAGATATGCGACTACATGCAACAACGTGGAGATCCATGTTTCGGTGAGAATTTAGAAAAAAAAACAGGACAGAAAGAACCATGATGTATTCTCGTGGGTTTATCTCCTTACATTGGAGACGCAGCTGGTAGAAGCAGGGAGAATTGTATCTGTATTTGTGCATCTTGACCGCCACTTCTGAGCTGTTGCTGAGCAAATATCATTACCATGTGGCACAGACGACGGGGGGGGAAGCCTGCCTGCGAAGCATTGGCAGAAGATACCTGGCGGACCTTTCGTTTTTTCCCTTGTCTTCTTAATTTCTTCCACTATTTTCTTGAGGTTATTTATGACCCCGACCAAGCTGCATGCGAACCCTTGCCTTTTGCGATCTTACGATTTGGTTGGTGACCGACTTTTGTCAATGCACGGGAGCCTCTCTTCAACTCCCAAAGGGGGCATAATACGCCACAGAGACGCATAACGCACCAGCCACTTGTCGGTCTACAGCCAATGGTTTTTGTCCGTTTTGTTGCAGGAAACCTTTGGTTGCGTTTCTTTCCTCACTCGGGAACTCAGACCAATGGATCGTTTTGAGCCGGGGAGAATGAACCGGGGAAAGGCAGAAGCAGGCCTGGCCGCTCCCTGGTTTTTCTCTGGACCACGGGCCATTCCAACACTGCGATGCGGCTGGCTGCATACCTAAAGACAATCGACGCACAAGAGTATTGACGGCCGGACAGCAAGTATTGATTGGTGCGTACGTCGTTCACTGTCCTCTGTCCTGCGTACGAAGGGTGCATGCTGCATACATGCGGCAAGAAAGATCAGGTGGAGTGGGCCACGGGACGCCATTCATCTTGGTCCAAGTGGTAGTTTTCTCGTTCATTTTCATTTCTTGTCCACAGACAAAAACGACGAGAACACAAAATCCAAATCATGTCCGTCCCTTGTAGGACACCATTCCGGCAGCGTCGTATTTCACTTAAACTTTCTCCGACGCGCTTTTGCGACGCCATCGCGAAAAGAGTGTGTGATTTTCGCGTTTCTAATTAAACGGAACGGTCCTGAAAGAGAAAAAAGGACGTCAGGATGAGAAAAAAGGAGTTCATGAACGGCAAAGCGTCGACCAGGGGCTCCGCGAAAGGCAAAAATTGGAAAAGAAAAGAGAAAAGGCAGCTCCAGAGTCGCAGCCGTAATCTCAACCCCGGTAGCTCTGGCCAATCACCGACTGTCTTCTCACCTCCCCTGTCGAAAACAGTGGAGGCCCAACCCCCCTATTTTTGTTGTTCCCTGTTGTCTTCAGTTCGGTGCCTTTTTGTCCCTCCGTCTTTCACTTTTCAAGGTCCTTCAGTCTTTCTTCCACTCAGGCCCACAAGCGGCAGCCGGGCCTTTGCACTGGACCAAGGCCGGGGCCGTCCTTCGCCCAGTCCCTGTTTCTTGCAAGGATGTCCTCTTTTCGCAGAAACGGCCCTGTCAAATGTGCGCAAAGGGGGGCGCCTAGGCTCTAAGACTGTGCTACGGAGTAGAGGACGGGCCTGACGGAGAGGACGGACCAGGCGGACCAAACGGACAAGGGACAAATAAAAGGAAACAAAAGTGCGCCCATGGGAGGATGCCGCCTCTCTCGACGGAGTCGCTGACAGTCCCTCGCGTCCTTTTCGACCTAGCTCTACCGCAGGATTGGAACGGGGGGAAGTGGCCCAGGCCCTCTCTGGCTCTTTGGGGCGTTTCTGTGCCTGTCTTGTCCCATTTGAGTTCTTTTTTTCTGCTCTCCAGCAGGGGCCTGAAACAAGACAGCCGACAGCCTAGGAGCGATGCGATAAAGAAAGCCCGTCTCTTCAGTCGCTTTTGAAAAGGATAACAGACGGCGGCAGAACAACCGAAGATAGCGCGCGGGCCAAGGAGTCGAAGGAATGGGCAGCATCGGGCAGCAAGATGTGCAAAGTGCAATAAAGCTGCTGGTATGCGGAGGACAAAGTCAGGCCCTGTGATAAATGGAGGCCTTGGCGGGCAAGATCGTGATAGGCGGCTTGGATTGTGGGTGGTACTGTCCGCTGCCCCTCCGAGCGCTCCGAAGAGAGCGGGATGCTCTTCGTATCGACGTGAAAAAAGAGGCACGAAATGATGAAATTTCTAAACGCGGCCGAAATTGACGATGCACGCGATTTTTGGCGTCTTTGATTCCCTTCCAGGCACGTCCCGCATCGTAAGAAGGAAAAGGCGAAAATGAGGAAAGAGGTCCAGTCTCTGCAAAAAAGACGCGCTAAAACAGCCCAACGGCGGGTGCTAATACGAAGCGGCGCACCCAGGCCCGGCAAGGTCGCTCCTGCCCCAGTGCACCGGGATGTCTCCCCTTGCCTAGCGGATTCACTAGCGCCTTGCTCCTGCATCTCCATGGCTTGCCTCCTGCCAACTCCCATATGACAGGCAGAGGAAACGGCCTGCTCTCTGTGTACAAGTAGGGGCAAAGTAAGGGGAGGAGAAAAGGAGAGGAGTCAAGAAAGGAAAGAGCGATGGAGCCCTCGCCGTTTGCCCTCTGATCAAACGGCGCTACGTAGTCGGCCGTTTGCACAGAGAAGAGGCAAGAACGGGAAACAGGGGAAGACGAGGAAAGAAGGTAAGAGCGATGGAGAGAAAAGGGGAAAGCGCAGAAGAAAACGGGCGTGGGAGCTCCCGTCCTAGTGAGGAAATTGCCTTTTCGGCCGCTCCTTCCCTCCCAGGCCCAGAAGAAAGCGTGTCTCAGTTGTGTGACGGGGTCGCGTCACAGACCAAAACAGCAAGCACGATCGGCTCACTTCGTCTTTCTTTTTGCCCTCAGTCTTTTTCATCCCTCGCGTCGTTTCTTGTTCTATCTCCATCCTGCAATGCACATCGCACCCATTCACTTGACGGCGGTCATCCACTGATTCTCCATGTGTCTCGAGCTGGCCTTACCTGCTGTAGGATCCCTGGTCCCCCGGGCACATTAGAGTGAGACAATTGGAGAAGAAGCGACAAAAGAGGAAAAAAAAGACAGGGAACAGTGGAGGAGAACAAAAAGCCTGGAAAAGCCAGACAGGGAGCACCTTGACTGGTCAGATCTGGCCAGTCAAGCCCATCTGTTCGTGCCCGAGCCACCAAACAGCGGAGCCCTACAGAGTTGACATATGGAGCCTGCCTCTGACGTTTTGCTTTGACGAATCTCCCCCCATTCTCACCTTCTAAGGAATGCGTTGCCCAGTGCTCCGTTCATCGACGCATCGACGCCCCTCGACAACGAGCACAGCAGCAGCCAGGTTGAACCGTGCTCCTTGTGCCTGCCCATTTATTGTTTTCTTTTTACAAACATCCACCAATCCGCCACTTGCCAACCGAATACCTTCTTTATCACCACATCCCCCAACAAAAGATTCCGACTTTCCTCCCTCACGCCCGTTGGAACCAAGAAACGGACATTCGAGGAGACGAGTATCTGTTATCACAGCAACCGTCATCGAGCCATCGAACCGAGCCACACTCTGTATCCCCGTTGCAACAAAGGGTGCCAGGCGCACGCGCCCCGGACCATCGGCCGCAATCACACCCCACGAGGCGCTGGACGACGACCGTCGCATCTCGAATCGTCGACGTGACCTGTGTGAGTGACGTTCACCTGTCTCTCTCCGTTTGGCCGTCACGCTTCTCATTTTCCCTTACACCCTCGCATCCACACACCCTCACACCGTCGCAGCAGGTTCCCTCGTTAGTTTCCTGACCCCTGGCTGCGCCCCCCATCTTTGCAGTTACCAACGCCGGCACTCCTTCCGCTCTCCAGAATCGATAATAATAGCGCCAAAGTTTGACCCTGCTCGTGCAGCAAAACGAGCCAGGGCCCTACGACGCGGACTTGAACTTGCAACCATCCTGAAGTCTTGGTCGGCTCAATTTTCCCTTCCCGTTTTTCTTCGTGCCTCTTGTCTCTTGTCGACAGGAGGATTTGCCTCCTCCTTGGCTGCTCTGTCTTTGTCTCTCGCCTCTTCCTGCCCAAGACATTATCTGCAGAGCGCATCCTACTGTGCCCGCACACACACGCACACCACGGTGAAGATCCCGACTCCTTGTTCTTCTCACCCCGTCTCTCTCTCCCTTTCCATGCAGCTGCCGTCTTCCTGGTAGCCCTGTCTGGAAGGAGCCCGGTACTGGATCTTGTTAGTCTTATTTCTTCTTTCTCACCCTGCATCTCGCCCACTCTTTTTGTCTTTCCTGTCCCTCTCTCCATTCCTTCCTGTTTCTTTTGACCCCCCTTTTTCTTTTGTTCTGCCTCTGATCTCGCCTTGTCTATTACTTCTTCTCTTCTAACATATGTTTTTTTCCTGACTCGACCTGCAGCAAATTATTACCAGACATATCTCCTCTCACCGCCTGCCGTGTCCCGCCCACCTACATACACACTCGTCCAGGATCCCATGAGACGTCAGCAGCGCTCAGCTGCCGTTTGACAACTGCGTCAAACTCTTTGACATTGGATACGGCGTCATTTTCTTTGGACGAACCGACTGGCAAAACGGACAAAGACAGCCCACACGCCCACCCCTCGTCTCCTAACACTCTCCCTACACTCCCCAGCTGGGCTGGTCTCGAGGCTCCAAGATAGAATCTCTGCCTCCCATTCCAACCCCTTTTAAGGCCGCCCCCCTTTCGTTTACATCCTCTTCTTCGCCACCCATCATGGAGGCGCCTTTATCTGCAAACTTCCCCAGCACGAGCACGCGGGAACAGTCTCGTCGCCCTTCATATACCCGCGCGTCGTCCCGCTCGAGCACCGGCGCCACTTCAGACTCTCGAATGTCGGTACAGACTGCCGACCGCCCAATGTCGAACCTGACGCCGTCACCACAGCCGCCTCTGTCGCAGTCACAGCAGCAACAATCCTCATCATCTTCACAACCATCCTCTCACCTCGTCCACCGCTTCCAGAACAGTGCAAACAAGAGAGCGTCGCCAGCACCCAGCACCAGCACCGACTCATCAAGGTTTCGGTCCCTGAACGACTCTACCTCCGAACTCAAGTCGAGCGATTCGAAGCCGTCTCTGACCGCGACATCGAGCTATCTTCAAGAGAAGCTGCTGAAGGAACGCAAAGTGGAGAGTGAACGGAGCTCAAGCAGACTCAGCAACGACAAGATGGCTTCTACACAGGACCTTCGCGGAGCACAGAGCTCGCCTGCCCGAGCACCCTTTGACATCAGCCGGCCCAAGTCCAGCGCAGGCCACCTCGATGGCGGCAAGAAGAAGGGCGGCGTTGGCCTCAAGGAGATGGAACAGGTATGTACAGCATGGCCTTGCCTTGTGACCCTGGAATGCAATAATTGATGGTCCACTTACCTAACGTTTCTAGACCTTGACGAACCTTCACAAACAAAACTTTGACCTGAAGCTCGAGCTCTACCACCGCCGCGAGAAGCAAACCACCCTCGAAGAACGATGCGAAAGTCTGGAAACCGAGAAGCACGAACTGGAGGAGATCAACGACAAGCTCATGTCCGAACTTGAAATGCGCGACAAGGCCGTCGAGGAGGCCGTCGCCATGATCGTGTCCCTCGAAGCCCGTCTCGAGGAGCTCTGCCAGGAGCGCGAGATGATGCAGCAGGCCGAGAAAGAGCAGTTCTTTGCGACCGACGCCAGACTACGGAACGCCCTCTCGTCCGCACTGCACGACACGACAGCCACCGAATCGGTAACATCGTTTGACGACACACCGAAGCCCAGTACCAAGACAGAGGACCTGCGCACCATCAACCGCATGCCGAGTTTCATGTCTGAGCGCAGCGAGCTTACCGAGAACCTGCGCAACGTGTATCTCGGCACGCGGGTCGGCAGCCTCATCAGCTTGCCGCGCATGTCAGAAGACAACCTCGACATTGACCTGCGGGACGCTGCTAACCGCATTGCAAGCCCGAGCCTCAGCGTCTTGAGCGAGAGCTCCTTTCTCAGCATCTACGGCAAGAAGAGGGAGATCCCGACACACATTACGTCGGCACCAGCCGACCCACGGTCCACGTCGCCCGTCGCCTGCGTCCCGGACATTCCGCGCAGCATGCCCGACGCCGGCCTGAACATTGAGGACTCGAACGGATCCGCCGCTGCTGTTGTCGCCCATGCTCTTGCATCAACTGCACCGCCGCCCACTGCCAACGGCCCATCGTTGCAGAACCAGTCTTCATCAACACCGACGAAAAAGCGCTCGAGCTCGAGCACTCGCAACCCTCACCTCAACGCCAACAACAATGCTGCCGCCTTCAACGCACTGACAGACTTCCTCGGCACAAACTCACCACTGCGGCAGCTGGAGAAGATGGAAATGTCATTGCAGGCGATGAATGATGCTTCCCGCCCGGCAAGCCAGCACGGGCGCGGTGAGATCGAGTCACTGGCCCGCCACCTGCGGGAGCACGAGCTTGGCAAGTCGTACGCCCGGCAAGAAAAGAAGGATGCTCTGCGTAGAGTGCGCACGGATGCGCCTTTCTCGCGTGACCCGCACAACCTGCCTCCGACACCCGACACCATCTCGACGTCAACCCTGCGCCGGTACAAGAACTCGAACGACACCCTGTGTCTACAGGACAAGGAAGGCACCAACGAACGGAGTTACCTGACGGTCTCCGAGGCCAACACGTCACGGTCGAGTAGCGGCGAGAAGCGGATGTCGACGCTGGAGTCGTTTGTCGACAGCATCCCCGTCATGCACCCGCCGTCGACATCGGCCTTTAACAGCCGCCGCCACGAGATTGGCGGCCGCAGCAGCTACTTTGACAACCAGCTGCACATCCCGCCTCGCCCCCGGTCGGCTGACGAGACGACTATTTCCCACCACGGCCGTGGCAGTGTCTGGGGCGACTCGGAGAGCTCCGACGACGACATGGACATTGATGGCAACGATTCAGCGTCCCTGCACGATTACTGGCTGCGCGAAAGCCTACGGCCCACCGGCCAGGCGCCGGCGCCTTCCAAGAGACACAGCCGCCGCGGTGGCCGCGTGTCACCCGACCTCTTCAGCTTCCCCACCACATCCAACGGCTGGGCCACGACGGCCATGTTTGGCTCGCTGAGCGGCCAGGGCTATCAAGGCTCCGCACCGCTCGCACAGACTTTAGATGCTCTCGGTGCTTCGCTGCCCACGCCAGCTGCTGGCATATTCGGCCCCAGCGGCCTGCTGGCGTCGCCGCTTCCCTATGGCATGAACGGCATCCCGTCGGGCCCGCCGCCGCCCCCACACCGGCGCTCTAGCTTACACGCCCACACAGGGTCGACCCATGGTTCGCGCAGCGGTTCACGCCACGGTACGGCACCCGGCACACCTTCGCTCGGTACGCCCAGTCTCGTCAGCAACAAGAACCGCAGATCCCCCACACGGCCGGGAACGACTGCCAGCAAGGACGGTCCCAGCCTGGGCAACAACCACGACGGCCAAGCCCAGACACCTGCTCCTGTCGCCCCCGCTCAGCAGGAGCAGATCACGCTGCCGAAGCAGCGCCACTACCCACCTGCGTCAGGGTCGAACAACAACGCCACGCGCAGTCGGGTGATGAGTCTTTTCCGCCGGTCGGGCTCCCACGAGCCGAACTCGGCGGCGAATGCAGCCCTGGCGACGTCCGCGACCGTTCCATCAAATGCGACACCGACCGAGTCGACGTTTGCCGGTTCGACTTCCGCCAACACGTCGACCAAGAACACGCCTGCCGCACCGGCCATCGGCGTGCCTTCGCGGGTGCGCCGCAGCGAATTGGACGAGGACAACGCTGCCGGTGTGAGCTCGACGCCGCCGCCAATCCTGCGCAACCCACGGCCTGTGCGTGGTGGTGCCGACAACAGCGACGCGGTTGACGCGAAGGATGTGGCGAGCGTGCCGACACCGATGCCGATGCCGACAACGCCCCAGGAGGCTACCCCCACTACTGCGCAAACGGTACCACCGCTGCAGCAGGAGGTGCGCAAGAAGTGGCTGGGACGGGTGACGGGCCTGCGGAACCGGGCGGGCTAGTGGTCTCGCATCGTGGGCGCGCCGGTTAAGGATGCCGTTGGGAGTAACACGGATGTGGAGGACGACTGGCTCGATGTGGCCAGTAGTGATACGAAGCGTACGGGGCAGCCCCGTTGGCACACTTTCTCCGGCCGGTGATCGCCTTGCGATCATATTTATCATTTTTTCTTTTCCTATTTCGGCGGTACCAGTACGCCCTCATACGGATTTTTACGCTTGGTTTGGAGGGGTATCTTTTTTTTTTCTTTTTTTTTGCGACCAGCTTTTGCATTTGGACTACGGTGTTTTCCGCGTTGGATTTTTGTTTTCATCTGCTTGTTTTGCGAGCGACTTTCTGCATGGCGTCTTGTCTTTCTGCCTATTTCACTGTAACCAAAACACACACACAAAGGGACTTTAAGGGATCGGGTGTACGGAAACTGGTATTTGATTGTCTGTCTTCTGCGCTTGACAAAGATTGCTGTTCTTCAAAGGGAAACCGGGAAAATAACGGCCAGAGGAATTGGGCTCTGGGCCGAGCTTTGCGCAAATGTACAAACAATACAAAAAATTGAGAAATCATTTCAGAAAATCGAGATAGCATCGAACCATTCAAAGAAAACTGAATCAAAACCAATAAAGCTTTTGTGCCGTGGTTGTAAATTATGGCGGAATACCTTTACGCGACATGTGGTGAGAAATGCAAGTTCAAAGTATTGTCGTTCGCGCCCGACCAATGAGCGTCGCGCATTCCGGCTCGGTGAAGAGAGGAACGTGGCTCTTTCCCACCAGCCCGCGCATCGTCAAACGCACATCCTCTCTGTTCGCAAAAATCACCGAGTAAGGACGAAACAAAACACACATCGAATTATGACCCTCATACACACGACATGGTCGAGCCAATACGAAGGCGCACGCGGCGGCAAGCAGCAGCAGACGAGGATGACTCTCACGATAGCGCACCAAGCAGGTCGTCACCAGCCCCGCCAAGGTCGGCCATCGATACATTGAAAGCATCACCAACTTCATCAACGGTGGCGTCTTCCTCATTTTTCAGTGTCCCAACTGCAATCCTTACGGGCGTCGGTTTTCCTCCACTTGGCAGAGTTTTGGGACAGCGCATCTACGGCTGCATCTCGAATTATGTTCAGGATGGCCCAGCCAGCCAGCTGTTGGAGGCCCTCCTGACGGCCAAAGAAGGCCTCCTCGTCCACGTCTGGGCCATCCTCCAGGCATCCGTCTTTCATGACAATACAGTCCGCTCCGCCGTTCCCTACTTGGCTGCCGCCGTCGTCCTCAACCACGCCCGCCGCACACTCTGGTTCGGCGATGCCGCCGCCGGCTTCTTTGTCCTGCCACAGCCGGACGACGACTTGCGGCTGCTGCTAGCACGGCCGGACGTGTTTTTAGAGGACGTTGTTAGGGCTGTGAGGGCAGGAGGCTTCATGCGGGCGATGCTGTTGAAGCGCGCCTGGGACATTCTGCCGGGCGCCGTGACGGCATCTCTCATTATGACAGATGATGCCACGTTATTACGCAAGATGACACCTGCCGTGGTATTGTTGGCTCCCCCAAAGAGAGCCGCTGCCGCCCGCATGTTGGCCCGCCGCGCGAAGGACGTCGTGGCCACGCTCTTTGTCGTCTGGCTGTTCTCGTGCATCGAGTACGCGGTCGCGCAGGCGTCGGCAACGCTGGCGATCGGCTATGCTGTGTGGATGATGTTGCGTGTCCCGGGCAAAGGTGAACTGGATTTGTTGGTGCGCATCCTGTTTGGTGGTAGTACTGCCACCACAGCCTGGGTGATCCTCTTTGGCTGGCTGCAGCTGGTGGTCTTTTCATGGACGGGTCTGGCACCGCTCGTTGCCCGCAGTTTGTCAAGCCCACTACGACAGCCCGGTGTCCTGTTAGCACTCACCTTTGCCGTCGCAGCCATGAACACGGTCCTCCGCTACCGAAGCCGACTGTACATTGCCATTGAGACGAGCGGGCTGTTTGTGTTTCTGGCGTATGCGGGGATATCTGCTCTGCTGGTGGCTTCCAGCTGGGTGGAGAAGAAGGCGAAAGAGAGAAGAGGGCACGGTGTAAAAGAAACATGAAAAAATGTTGTTCATCTGAGAATTTCAGTTGTATTTTGTTCTTTTGAGTAGCAACGAAGAAACAGGACGCTTTGTCCCACTCTCACACAAACCCCGCGCCCCTTTGCGCCTATTATTCTGACGACTGTCGGACCTCACACCCCCTCTCTGCTCTCCGCCCTCTCTGGTTAGAGATCGATCGTGTTCCCCACTGCCCGTATGCGAGATAAGATTGATAAAACATGATTAGAAAATAAAAAAGGACGTCAAATTCCGCTTCCCCACCCCCCGACCTCCCACAGAACGCCTAGACCCTACTTGTTTTGGCCTAGACTACAGCCGCCGATGACCGGCTGGTTAGCCTTGGGGGCGGGCGCAAGGTTGCATGCGCACGCCTTCCGTCGGTTCATGCAGGTGGAAGGGCGTGCGCTTTTGGTGCGTTCCCCCATTTTCCTGTGCATTTTGAGTCTTGGCCCGACAGGATTTCGCTTTCTTTCCTTCTTTCGTCTCGTCGCGTCCTTGCAACGACCATTCATAGTCATTACTGTATCGCTTCTCCATGGACCACTGTACGAGCCTTATTTGACTTCCACTCCACGATCCCGCATAACCGAACCACCCCCCCTCATATTCTCCTCTCCTGCACCGGACCGCACGGAAACCATGCTGCTGGGTCCGTACGACGGGCGCAAGAAGCGTTCGCGATGCTTGGCATGTGCTGCTAGCCATCTCAAGGTGTGTGCCCCTTGCTATCCCTCTTTCGGTTTGTACGATCTGACAGCCAGGACAGTGCTCCAGCCAGCAGCCATGCACGGCATGCACCCGCCGCGGCATGACTTGCACCTATCCCGCACCCCGCAGCGCCGCCGCCCCGGTGATTGTCGAGTCGTCGTGGACGAAACCAGCACAACAGCAGAAGAAACTCGTTCGGTCCTCGTCCATGACCGTCGCCCGCCTCAGCCTCAGCCTCACTCGCGCCCGACCCTCTGCCGACCCCGCCGCCTACTATCTCCACCACTTTTACACCTTCGTTCGCCGCAACGACTTTACGGGGAAAGCCGCGGCCGTGCACGAGGACCTGCAGCAGCTGAGCCGCGTGGGCGCGGCCACCTACCTGCGGGATGCCATGCTGGCCATTGGGGCAATGCATGCCGCCAACATGAACATCCAGGATGGACCGGCCGCCATCGTTGATGTGGTTCCGGACGGAGCGAACCGTATTACTAATCCCCCAACAAACGGCCGCCGCCGTGCCGCCCTCGAGTACTATGCCTCGGCTGTCACCGGCCTGTCCCGCACGCTGGCCGCCGCCTCCTGCGACCTCCCACCGGGCGCTGACATGCGTGATGCCGTGCTGTGGACAACTTTATTTCTGGGCTTTTACGAGTTGATGAACGAAACCCCCCCTGGCGAAGGCTGGCGGCTGCACATGGTGCACGGCACGGGCCGGGCGCTGCGTGCGAGCGGGGCCGCGTGCTGCCGGCGAGGACGGTCGCGTACGTTTTTTCTGCAGGCGCGGGTGTTTGAGGTGTTCCGGGCCGTCATCTGCAGCGACGCGACGTTCCTAACAGAACCAGAGTGGACCAATTTGTTGGAGGAGATGTGGGTGGAGGGGCAGAGCAGCGGCAACGACGACAAAAGCGACGGCAAGCGAGGCTGGCACCCACTGGATGCCCTGCTGGACGTGATTGTGCAATGCACAAAACTCCGCTTCCGAATCCGCGGGTTTTTGGCGCAGTGCCGGGATGGATTACTGGCGGCGGACGCAATCGAAGAAGAAGGCAAGTCCATATCGAGTCGAGCGGTGTCGCTGCGGCGGGCACTCGAGCGGTGGGCCGCGACATACAGCGATGAGGCGGCAGCTGGTACTATCCCGTCAGCGTCAGCATCTGTCTCTTCCTCCCCGCAGGTAGACACAACTTCCGCCTCTCCTCTCTCAGCCAAATTCAGTCCACAGACACCTCTCTCGATACCCGTCTCAGCGTCTTCCTCCTCACCCTCTCCACCCTCTCTAACAACCGACCCAAGCATGATATTGGCCCACGTCTTTTGTGCCGCCGCCAATGCCTATCTGTCGGGCATTTTTGACTACGAAATGGACCAGTGGCATGCCATCCACCTGCAGCCGCCCACCCTGCCAGTCGAAGCCCTGCAACAGCATGTCGACACAATTCTCAAATACGCAGCGCCGGCACTGGCCAACACCAACGTTGCCCCCATTTTGCTGCTCTTCCCCCTTCGGATTGCCGGCGCCCGCTCACGCTACCCGCGGCAGCGTGTCGAGGTGCTTCGTCTTCTCGCAATCGTGGGCCGCATGTACGCGGCGGCGACGTACTATTCGGGACACCTGCAGCGGCTGTGGGTGCGGATGGCGGAAGAGGACAAACAGAAGGCGGCGAGCGAGGAACGAGCGAGAAGAGAAGAGGCGATCGAGGCGACTACAGAAAGAGTGGCTGTTGGCGTGTCCGAGGTGACGGTAGGAAGCGGAGAGTGATGAGTCGTCGAGCGAGTTTCGTGATCATGAACGTGTGGAAGGATCGTGGAAGATGCGGGAAAGAGGAGTGCTGAGTGAGGATAGATCTAACTGTAGACTTCAGGCGTTTGTTCGGTGTTTGGCTTAGGTTGGACAAGTTATATGGTTGTACGGGTTGCGTCGGGATCTTTATATATACGTAGCGCTCGGTTGTTGGGTTTTATTTTCAATTTTATTTTTAGACGCAATACACTTATTCACGGTGTCATCAAAGTATTCTAGGTCTATGACAGCCATGTGCACCCCGCAGTTGCCTTGCGGTGGCCTCGGCAGTTCAGAGGCAGGTGCTTATACGATTCCCACGCTCTGATTGGCTGGCGTCACCAACTTACACGATGTCAACAAAATATAAATAAATCCCCCGCATTACACTGTGTTCGACCGCCCAAAAATAGCTGCAACGCTGTAATTGACATTATTCAGAGCCTTGTTCGCATGACGCTTCTCCTAACTAACGTCATTCTTCGCGTGCATCTCGTCAGCTTCCATCTGGCCACATCGTCTCGATGAGCTGTTGACTTGAACAGAAATGGGTATAAAGATCTAGCTCGTCTCCCTCCTTGGACTTTCTTTCTCTGTCCTCCTTCACATCCATTCTTACTTTGGTTAACTCTGCTTCACCAAGTCTCCTCTTGATCCAAAGCACTTTCAACCAAAGTTGATTTGTCTCTATCTCCTTTTGCTTGTCAACCCTCCAAAAGGTGTTTTAGTCTTTTCTGTATTCTCTTCATTTTCTTCTGCTTTACACCCACACACAACAGTCTATTCTTGTTCTTTCGACATGGACTGCTTCAAGGTCAAGTTTGACGATCTCTCGGTCGACGAGATCATCGACATGGTTAATGACGACGATCTCCCCGACTCCGTCTGGTGTAAGGGCTGCCGCTTCAGCGAGCATTTCCACAAGCACGCCGGCCACGTCCGCGGGTATCTTTCGTCCCAGAAGCGCAAGGTCATCAACGGCGTGCGTCGTCTCATCGGCAAGTCAGCTCTGCCGCCCAAGGCGGCGCGCGAGCTGTTCACGCCGGCATCCCTGGTCCGTCCCGGTGGCGGCCTGAACCCTCTGGCTCGTGTCCCCACCGGCATGTCGGCCATCTCGGCGTCCTCGATCGCCTCACTGACGCCCTCGCGTCTGGCGGCGGCGGCCCAGGCCAGCGGTTCCAGTGAGTTGGTCATTCTCCAGGACTACTTGGACGCCGTGTACATTGCGCAGCCACCGCGCTTGACGGACGTGGACCACCCGCTGTTTTCAGCCAACATGGTGGCGCATATCCGGCGCATGCAGCTGGAGGAGATGTAGGGTTGTGCACAAGGGCAAAACAAGAAGCACAAGTAAAAAAAACCAGAAAAGGCAGAAGCCAAAACACGCGCAAGAACAAGGGCTCATGTTCGTCGCGGATGACTAAGATTTGCTGCTTGGGTGACTTACATAGTCAACCTCACAAGCCAACCAGAGCGCGGCACCACCGGACTACCAAACACCAACGGTCGGTCTTGGTGTCGTGAGACCCCTCACCTCCCACACTTTCAGTAAAGTCATGGCTTTGTCTCGTCCAACTCGTTTCCGGTCTGAAAGTACTTTTCTCTACCCAGCAGTAAATGAACGGAAAATCGTATTTCTCAGCCACTAAACGAGTCTAGACGTGGCGGAACGAGAACAGGTCACCTGCTCGTATCGAGATGAGGGGAAGTCTTAAGTCTCCCAAGGGATGTCCGGATGTCGTGGTTTGTCGTCGACTTTTCTCGTTTTCTCAATCAATCAAGAATCAATTGAGAATCGAGAAGACTACAAAACAAACGACAGACGACCATGGACAAGACCACCACTCCTCCCACCATGAGCAAGCTCCAGCTCCGCGCCAAGGCCAAGCTCGAAGCCGTGATGCAGGGCCGCGGTCCGAACACCAGCATGAACAACCGCATCGGCTCGTCGCGCCACCCATCCGTGTCCGACGGCAGCGCCGGCATTGCCAACAGCGTGTCGCACCCGCCGCGCCGGCCCTCCACGGGCGGCATGTTGAAGCGCATCAACTCGCAACCTGCCTATTAGCCAAGGCGGAGAGAGGTGGAGATGAACAAATATTATTTTCTAATCAGATTCGATAACAGTTTCTTGTTTCGCTGGTTTCGGTGATTTTTTTTCTTTCTTTTTGGATATTTCTAAATTGGTCAATGTCCCCTTTGTTCAATTTCTAGTTTCCAATTAAAAGAAAAAATGCAAATCACTTCATCTCCATAGAGAACAGTAAATTATATCAAAATCGTTAAACTGACATTTGCATTCATGTGTAAAATTATATCGTAAAACATTGATGTACAAGGCACTTAAAAAAACAGTAAAGTAAAACCATACCATACCACCCACCGGCACACATGCGCCGATCCGCCTTATTTTACGTTGATTTTCCCTTTCAGTTCGGGAAATCTGATAATGTTAGTTTTTAGTTTATAGTTTTTAGTTTTTTGTGTCTTGTCCTCTTTCTTCCAACGTGCCTGACGTACACCTGCATGATTTTGGGCCCGACGGTCCAGTTTGTTGCGTCCTTGATGTGCCGGTCAAAGATGGGGTTCAACAAAATTTCGTCGACGGCTTCATTTGGTTTGCCGCTCGCAAAGCTCGTGCAGTGCAGCAAAATGTCGGAATCCTGGAACGGCCAGTTGAGTGACAGTGTCTCGTTGCAGATGGTCGACACCACGTTGTAGTTTGTGAGCGTCGCGAGCAGAGGCGAGGAACAAAACCAGTCTCGGGCGGCGGCCCACGGCAACAGGTCCACCCACGGCGGGTGTGGCACGACCAGCTGCGTGGCTGTCGGCCGCAGGTACAACGGCATGGCTTCGTAGTTGGCGCGCGTGGGCGCAATGAGCCAGCGCACAATCGCGGACACATTCTGGAGCATGGCGATCTGTTCGGGCAGACCGGGGACGGTCATAAGGTGGCGGAGGTTGTGGACGATGGTGCTGGAGACGGGGAAGCGAGGATCTTCCACATTGTCAGACGACGTGTCAGCCGCGGCGTCGGGACTATCGGGGTCGGGGTCGGGGTCGGTGTTTTGTCGTGGACTATTCAGGAGCGACTGCACCGACGGAAACGAACTCTTTTGGAACTCCGGGGCATTGTCCTTGGGTCGTCGCTGATGGATCAGGTTGAGAAGGGCGTCGTCGAGCACGCACACGGGCGCGGTGTGTTTCGGAAGAATGGTCCAGACTTGGTCGGTGGCAATGGTGGTGAATGGCACAGACGGTGGTATGCTGGGCGGGATATGGGGGCCGTCCACAGTCAGGTCGGTCTCGGGTGCATCAGTTATCGTGACCGTTGGCAGCGTGTTGGTCCACATCTCCGTGCTGTCGTCCATGATCTGCAGGACGTCCATAGTCGTGATCTCGTTCTCGCCCCACGGCACAAAGGGCATGGCCATGTCGCTACCGAGCATAAGTTGCAGTACCGGGGCCGTTGCGTCGACGCCCACACTGTTTAACTCCATGTTCAGTGTATGTTGGCAGTGGCCTCGAGCCTGTTCCTGTGCAACAGTAAGAGCTACCTGGGCTGCCCGCAGACGTGCCTCGAGATCGCGGTTCTGGTCATGGAGGGCCTGCATCTCGGCCTTCCGCTTCTCCCGCAATACACGCTGTGCTCTAACATTCCCTTCGCGCTTTCGTCGCAACTGCTCCGGTGTGAGATAATCGATGGACCGTTTCTTCGGTGTGCCTGTCTCCATTGCGAGTTATGAGGGCGATCGGTGTCGTTGTGATCGGTCGTGGTTGGCTTTCTGGAGAATCTCGGGGCTGTTAGCGTTCATGGGACTCTTTGGTACGAATTCCTTCTATTCCAACCTTTGGTCACACATCTAATTTATGATATGGTTGGAGATGCTCTAATGTTGCAGCCAGCGACGCCACATCCCCAAACAGTGCAGCAAGGAAACTGTTTTCCTGGGCGAAGCCCCACAATTACCCCAGACTCTTCCGCTCCAAGCCGCTTTGGGTTTGTTTTTCTCATTGGCTATTAATACCTTGTTGTCAATGAGAATATGAACATGGAAAATAAATAAAGGCATTGTTCACGTGGGTTTAATAATGCGCAACACTTGTGTATGCCACCCAATCCCACCAGCATCCTGACCCTGTCCTTCATTTGGTTTCCTAACAATTTATATGATATAATTATCTTGTCTCATCCACCTACAGCACTGTCACGGGCGGCCGCGGCTGGGCTGGCGTGCCCACCATGCGCTGCGGCGGCTTCTGCCACAACGTGTAGCACTGCTGGCCCTCGCACCCGTTGCGCTGGTTGATCATTTCAAAGTCAAAGTGGAAGACGATCTTTGCGGTCAGGATGCGCAGCTCGATCCAGGCCATGTTGATGCCCATGCACATGCGGGGCCCCACCAAGAACGGCTTGCTGGCGTCGAGGCGATCGGTGGCGTTGTCTTTGTCGAACCAGCGCTCCGGCCGAAAGACGTTGGGGTCCTTAAAGTAGGCCGGGTTGTGGGTGACGGCCCACATGTGGACGGCGACGGTGGTGCCGCCGGGCACCCAGTGGCCGTCAATGGTGCAGCCCTCGGGCGGCGTGATGCGGGGCATGCCGTTGGGAATGGGCGGGTAGATGCGCATGGTCTCCTCGATGCAGGCGGTGAGGTAAGGCAGGGCGGCAGCGCGGGCGGCGGTGATGTCGGTGCCGACCGAGAAGGCACCTCGCACTTCGTCCTTGAGTTTCCGGTACGCCTCCGGACAGTTGGTCAAGTAGTTGAACAGCCCATTGAGCGTGGTGGCGCTGGTCTCGCTGCCGGCGACAATCAGGGCGTTGGCGTGCGCGGCGAGTTCCCAGTCGGTGATCCCCAAAGCCTGGCGCTTGGCCAGGATGTAGGACGCAAAGTCGGGCCGCGCCGGGTTCATCTCGGCTCTCTTCAGAATCTTCTTCTTGGACATGAGGGCATGCGTGTAGCCGGCCTCGAGGACGTGTTTGGGGAAGATGTACTTTTCAAAGTGGACGATCAAGGGGAGCTTCATGATGGCCACGCCCCAGGCGGTGAACTTGACGCTGTCGAGCACAATGGCGATCCAGCTGTTCGTCTTGCGGTTGCGGAGCGAGTTGAATGACTCGCCGAAAGCCATTTCACCGAGGACTTCCCCCGTGTCAGCAGATAAATACGGCGAGGGTGTAATAAGAGGGACGGTGGAGACGGTTTTTTGGGGGGGGGGGGGGGGGGGGGGGCGGCCAGTTAAAAAAGTCCACCAGGGCCATGGGCCCGAAACCCCACCGCCCAAACATGGCGTCGAAAAACCCGTTGGCGGAG
>WOUA01000033.1:117715-145513 GCA_021397985.1 Sporothrix dimorphospora
GGTGTGCTGGGCGGGCGCCGCGCGGGCGCCCGCCCCTCCGCCAGCCCCGCGCCCCCCCGCCCCCGCCCCCCCCCCCCCCCCCCCCCCCCCCCCCCCCCCCCCCCCCCCCCCCCCCCCCCCCCCCGTCCAGTTAAAAAAGTCCACCAGGTCCATGGGCCCGTCAGCACAGCGCTCATACATGGCGTCGATCAACCCGTTGGCGTAGTGCTGAATGACATCCTCTTGGTCGAGGAGGGCCCGCGACGAGAAGGCATGCGACATCATCTTGCGCATCTGCGCGTGGTCGTCCGGGTCGGTCGCCGTCACAATGTGCTTGGCGCGCACGGTGTCGTCGACGCGGTAAAAGTCGGGGTCTTTTATCAGGATCTTGCCGTCCTTGCGCCGGTCATAAATGTCCTTCCACGCGTCGGCCGTGCCAAACGAGAGTTCGTTGGGGCCCCAGCGAACGACGTCGCCATACGTTTCATGGAGGGCCTTCAAGATCCAAACGGAGCGGCCAGAGACAATCGTGCGGAAGGCAAAGATCTGGGTCAGTTAGCGAGTGTTATGAAAGCAGAATAGCAGAGCGGTGTACGCACATTCGAGATGACAGCCTTCTTGGGACCCGGAAAGGCGGCAAGCGGGTGCAGGTATATCAGCCAGACGGCATAGGTGGCAAGGAGCACGGTCAGACCAGATAGAATGCCGAGGCCGTATGTGGTCGTCTGGGCTGAGAGGTCGAGCTGGTTGAGATGGAGTGTCTCGTGCACCTGGTCGAGGAAGGCCAGCAGGCCCTCACGGGCCGAAGCAACAGTGTCTTGGAACATTATGATGGTATTGTCCACAAGATTGGAAGTGTGAGAGAGTAGTGACGTGCGTAGAAAGAACAGAAGCAAAAAAGAACCACATGTACGTGCTGTTTATATCTACGTTTTTTTGTATCTTGCCCATGTCTACATGTTTCCAGCGGACATGCTACCATACTGTCATATTCCTAGTCGCGGGACGGTCACGTCGTTGTGCTTGTGCAACAACGATCACCAATTGTCTCTCTCCCTTGTCATCGTGCTTGTCATCTCAGGTGCCAGTACACTTATCATGGCACCCGTCATTCAACGTCCACGCACTTGTCATCCAGATCGGCCCCTCTCTATCCCAGATTCCCCAGACTATCTTGAGACTATTCAAAACCGTCTCGTGATTCTAGAGCGCTCCCCTGATTTGTCACCAGGTCGTTCTACATTCGTCTTCATTTGTCCGTACATCCGTACATGTCCCCCATTCATCCCAATCTGTCCCAACATTGTCCTCCGTCCCGTCCGTTCCAGCTCCAGGCCCGGGTGGCGTTCTCCGCACGAGTCAGGAATTTGCGTTGGTGATCTCTGAAAGCGACGATGCCCCTCTTTTCCAAAGACGACATCCATGTTCGGCAAATGGAAGCCTCTTGATTTGACCGTCATCTTCTTCGCCAGTTCTAAGGTCGAAAAAGTCGACCCACGCCTCTCATCACCTCTCCGCATAAACATCCCCCGGCTATTCACTACCCCGGATTTGTTTCAGTGGAGCTTGTTTGCCTGGATTGCCTGGCGAGCCTCAACAGCCGTGGCCGGAAGCCGGTATTGACTAGTTAGCGCGCTTCCACGACGATGGGGCATTACAAAATAATGCGGAGTGGCCGCCAACGTGCCATGGGGTTGAGGAGAGAGGGCCCCAGAAATGCCTGACTCGTTGGCGTCGTTTGTGTTGGGTTGGCGTCGTTGGCGCCCTCGGGTGTCGTTGTACGGCCTGCAGTCGTCAACCAGGCCGTCCGCTTTCACCCTCGTTGAAGGGACGAGAAGGGACCCGCGTCAAGTGCTAAGAAAAACAAGCATCGTCGGTTACGCTGCTGCAGACTGTTTAACAACGCCACGGACTCATAAAAGGCCACTTTAGGGGCATTCTAGGGCCTATCCGGGGCCGCTTTGGAGAGAAGGAGTCAAGACGGGAAAAGATGGACGTAGATTGTGCTATGTCGTATTTCTTCTCATTTTTCAATTTGTTTCCCTTCTGTTTTGTCTCTTTCAAACTCTTTTACCAGCAATCGTTTTTTTAATCCACTTTTTTTTTTTCCAATATTGACTCTGTCCCCCCCTCTGGTTCCATCTCTGCCAAAACAAATCCACGTCTTCCGTGCCACGTTGTCGCGTCTCCCATATAATGATCACGCAGACCTACCATTCGTGTTGCCTTTGATCTTCTCGGGATCCTGATCACCTCCCTTTCGGTCGATCTTTTCTTCTGTCACTTTCCTTTTTTTTTCTTTTTTCTTTTCGTTTTCTCTTTTGACTATCTTCCACTTATACATTTCCCTATTTTTACCGTCGCCCACACACCCATCATGGGACGGCGGCTTCTCCTCCGACATGGCCGACCTTCCCGCGTCTTATTTTTACAGCCCCCGTTTCCTCGGCACCGTCCTCGCCACGGGCCTCGGCTGTCTCGCGGCCGTCGGCGGTTACGGCCTCGCTGCGCCCAACCTGACGCTCATCAACAACGACATTGGGCCCTCGCCCAGCATTGCCTGGGTGTCGCTCGTGTACACACTGACCGGCGCCATTGGTTTGTTGCTGGTCGGCCGGCTCAGCGATCTTTTTGGCCGCCGCTACTTTTTCATTGGTTCGGCCGCTTTGGCACTCATCGGCTGCATCGTGTCGGCCGTCGCCCACAACGTGCCCACGCTGATCGGCGGCACTGCCTTGGTTGGGTTGGCTAGCTGCGGCCAGTTGTCGTTCCCCTACATTACGGGCGAGCTCGTGCCGATGAAGTACCGCTTCGCCATGAACTCGTTCATGTACGTGTTCTGCGTGCCCTTTTCCGGGTTCGCGCCCGTCATCTCCAAGTCGTTTATCCTGCACACGGCCGCTGGGTGGCGCTGCTGTTACTACACCATGATCGGCGTCAACTTTGCCTCGGGTCTCTGCTTTGTTCTCTTCTACTTCCCGCCCACCTTCAAGGAAAAGTACAAGGACCGCAGCCTGGGCCGCCAGTTTATGGATCTGGACTTTGTGGGCATGGTCCTCTTCACGGCCGGTCTCTTTGTCTTTCTGCTCGGGCTCTCCTGGGGCGGCCAGCAGTATCCCTGGAAGTCGGCCAATGTGATTGCCACCATGGTCGCCGGCGGTGTCACCCTGATCGTCTTTGTGCTCTGGGAGGCCTTCAACCCGGCCTTTGTCGCCGGCCGCAAAGAACCCTTGCTGCCCATCCACCTGTTTGCCAATGTCGGCTGGACGGTCTCGACCATTCTCCTCGGCCTGGGCGCCAGCATCTACTATGCGTTCGCCATCATCTGGCCCGAAATGGTCGCCGTCCTCTACACCAGCGACGGCGGCGCCTCCATGTACGCCGGCTGGCTGTCGTGCGCGCCGTCGGCCATGATCAACGCCGGCCAGATTCTTTCGGGCTTCGTCGCCGTCCACATTGGCCGCACCAAGTACCAGGTCATGACGGCCCTCATCATTGGCGGTGCTCTCCTGGGCAGTGTCGCTGCTGCCGGCCCGGACGACAAGACCATGGCCACGGCCATCATCATTGTCTCGTGCTTCTTCATTGGGTGGAACGAGAGCGTCACGCTGTCTCTGGCGGGTATTGAGCTGCTCGACCAGCGCGAGATCGGCACCGCCCTGGGCGCGGCCAGCTCCATGCGCTCCACCATTTCCAGCATTGCCAGCGCCGTCTATCTTTCGGTCTTGAGCAACCGCCTGACTGCGCGCATCCCAGCTGTGGTCACGCCCGCCGTCGAGCAGGCTGGCCTGCCCACGTCGTCGGTGCCCGCGTTCCTGGCCGGCTTCACCAGCGGTTCCTTTTCGGGTGTCCCCGGCGTCACCGACCAGATTCTGTCTGTCGGCCAGACCGCCTACCGCCTGGCCAACTCGCAGGCCTACAGCACTGTTTTCCTGACCACGCTGGCGTTCACCGGCATTGCCATCCTCCTCAGTTTCCTGGCGCCCAATGTCGACGACAAGATGACGGGCCAGATTGCGGCGACGCTGCATGTGGGCGGTGATGTGTCGAACGACTCGGAGAAGAGCATCGACGACGAGAAGGCGGCCGTGCAGCATGTGTAGGTTGTGATTTGCTAGTTATTCACAAACATGTAGTAGTATCTCAATACCGCCCACAAATATCACCAGCAACAGAATGGCAGGCCTACACTGTACCTTTATCCATAAATGCATTCGTCGCTTTTTTAAACCTTTTGACTACATTTTTGATCTATTTTACTTTTGTGTCAAAATGCTATGAAAACTCCCGTAGTCGTAGTACACTCCTCGCCTAGAAACGCAGGTCCCAGCCAATCTTGGGCCCCAGCTCCGGCAGGCCGTCCGCTACGCTCTGCACGTCCTTGTCGCCACGACCGCTCAGGCACACCACAATGTCCTCGTCCGGCTTCATCGTCTTGGCCAGCTCGATGGCGCCGTGGATGCCGTGCGCCGACTCCAGCGCGGGGATAATGCCCTCGAGCTCACTCAAGAGCTTGAACCCCAGGAACGCTTGGGCGTCCGTAGCGGCCACAAACTGCGCGCGCCCGCTGTCCTTCCACTGCGCCAGCTCGGGGCCTACGCCGGGGTAGTCGAGGCCGGCGGACACCGAGTGCGTGTCCTGGATCTGGCCGTTCTTGTCCTGGAGGACGTACGTGCGCACGCCGTGCAGCACACCCAGCGAGCCACCCCCGAGCGTGGCCGCATGGCGCGGTGTGTCGACACCGTCGCCGCCGGCCTCGACACCGACGAGCTTGACGCTCAGATCCTTGGAGAAGGGGTAGAACATGCCCACGGCGTTGGAGCCGCCGCCCACACACGCCACGACGGCGTCGGGCAGCTTGTTGCGCAGCGCCTGGAACTGCGCCTTGGTCTCGTTGCCAATGACCGACTGGAACGTCCGCACAATCAGCGGGAACGGGTGCGGGCCAATGGCCGAGCCGATAATGTAGTGCGTGTCCTCCAAGTGCACGACCCACGCGCGCAGGGCCTCGTTGACCGCGTCGCGCAGCGTGCGCGAGCCGGCCTCGACGGCCACGACCTTGGCGCCCAGCAGCCGCATGCGGAACACGTTGAGGGCCTGCCGGCGCACGTCCTCGGCGCCCATGTACACGGTGCACTCCATGCCGAACTTGGCACAGACCGTCGCCGTGGCGACACCGTGCTGACCGGCGCCCGTCTCCGCAATAATCTTGGTTTTGCCGAGGCGGCGCGCCAGCAGCAGCTGGCCCAGCGCGTTGTTGATCTTGTGGCTGCCCGTGTGGTTGAGGTCCTCGCGCTTCAACCAAATGTTGGCGCCGCCGGCGTGGGCGGTGAGGCGCTCGGCCTTGTGCAGGTGGCCCGGGCGTCCCATGTAGGGGTAGTACGAGCGGTACTCGGCCCAGAAGGACTCGTCGTTCATAATCTTGTGGAAGCCGTCCTCGAGCTGCGAAAGACAGTCCATCAGGGACTCGGGCACGTACTGTCCGCCAAACTCACCAAACCGGTCGGGCATCTTGTCGTGCAGCGCCGCCAGCTGCGCCACCAGGTTGCTGTCGAGCTCCTGGGCCGTCTTCTCGTCCTTGACGGGCGCCGCCAGCTCGGGCGCGACCACCGCGGCCGGCGAGGGGACAGCGGCAACTGCAGGGGCCGTGGCCTCGTTGCTGCCGTGGATCAGGTAGCGGCAGTAGTCCTCGACGGCCTTGTAGGGGTCGGTCGCCGTCTCCGGGGAAGTCGCGTTGCGCAGCGTCGTCACAATCTGGCTGCCCACAACCACGCCGTCCGCAATGGCAGCGACGGACTGGTAGTGCTCGTGCGTCGAGATGCCGAAACCGACGGCGGCCGGGCGACCGCCGCTGTACTTGTTGACGCGCGCCAGCAGCTCAGGCAGGTGGGCATTGAGGGTACCGCTCGCGCCGGTCACGCCCTGGCGCGACACGACATAGATAAATGAGTCGGCCAGCTGGCACAGGATGCGCATGCGCGCGTCTGACGTCGCGGGGGCGATCAGCGGGACGTACGACAGGCCACCACTGCTCACTAGCTTGCGGAACGACACGGCCTCCTCGGGCGGCAGGTCCACGACAATGAAGCCGTTGACGCCCGACGCCTTGCTGTCGCGCACCAGGTTGTCCTCGCCGTACGCGCGCAGCGGGTTGTAATAGCCCATGAGCATTACGGGCGCCTTCAGGCCCTTGGCGCGCGCGTCGGCCACCATCTTGAGCGTCATCGTCAGGCTCACGCCGTTCAACAAGGCCTGGGTGTTGGCCGTCTGGATGGTCGGCCCGTCGGCAATGGGGTCGGTAAAGGGCACGCCGAGCTCGAGGACGTCGGCGCCGCCGCGCTCGAGGCCGAGAAGGATATCGACGGTGTCCTCGGCGCGCGGGTAGCCGGCCGTGACATAGGTAACGAGGGCGGGCTGAAGGGGGGGAGGGGAACGTTAGCATTCGATCAGCACCGAGGATGACAATCAGAGGCCACGAGCACGTACGCGGTTCTCGGCCTTGCACCGCCGGAAGGTCTCCTTGATAGCCTCCATATTGTGAATGTAAAAGAGGTGGTGGACGTTGGATAAGGGGAAAGTCTGGGGATATCGAGAAGGCGACGTCGAGAGGTGGCGACTATCCGATTTATGTATCTTCGTTTCGAAGTCGACAACACGACGTCAAGGTCAATCAAGTCAATTGCTCAATTGGGCACTCCGCAAACGCGTCGCAACGATCTCCGATGGCACTTGTGAGTCACGGTGCACTGCAATTGGTGGTGGTTACGGAAGGAAGTGGACGTTTCGAGAGAGTCCGCACGAGTCTGCAAGAGAGTTCGATCGATGGCCGCCTCTTTTTCTCCCCAGGACCTGTCTCGAATTTTTCCCACCAGCCCGTTCTCGCCGTTGTTCGGCAAGTCTAGGTCCAATTCGCACGGCCTAGAGCGCGCAGTTTCTGTGGTATAGACAGTGCCACGCACTGTGGCTGACACCTGCCTCCGTCCTCCCCTGCTCTGCCCCTCCTTCGTTCCCTTTCCAGACTCGTTAGCGTGGGGTAGCGTGACTGCGTCGGAGTTGCTCTTTCTATCGCCGCCTGTTATCTAATCGGCGCCCTCAAGCCTGTGGTTGAGTGTCGGAGTTCAGGCGGCCCCACAGCAGCCCTGGCAGCCCTCACAGCCCTCACAGCCTCGCATCTGGCCACGCCGATCCCTGTTGAGCCTCGTCGGACGACATCCCATGCGGGACGGAGATTGCGCGTCGCGTATTATATTGAAAGCACTGGGAAGCTGGCTAGAATGAAAGCATATATCGTGGATTCTACGCTCGTCTTTCGTCCGTCTCCCGGACGGTCAAACTTGTTGGCGGACACACTGTTGGAGCCACCGGTCCCGCCGGTCAAGTGCACGTCATAGATACCTTGAGAGCCCTCACTTGTCTTCGCACATTATCCCACACAAACACCTTCGCCTGTCACGTGGATTTTTGGTGCGTACCAAGTTCTATGATGGCGGCGGCAGGAACGTTGGTGGCATGTCGTGCCTTCCTCTTTTGAAACGAAAACGCGAATCGATAGCTGCTAGCAGCCTAAGAAAAAAAATTCATCAATCTTCCCCGGGCCCAAAACATCTCCTCTCTTCTGTCCTCTATCCCCTCTCCTCTCTCCTGTTCTCTATCCCCCCTCCTCTCTCCTGTCCTCCCCCCCCTCCCCCCCCCCTCCCCCCCCCATTCTTCTTTTATTTTGCTGGCTCATATCGTCGGCTTTTCATTTTGTCCAATTCAACCTCGCTCGACGGCTTGCCAACGATGCAGTCTCCCACAAAAGATGCGCTTCTGGCAACAGTAGCGGACATGTACGACTATGACCGCGAGGGAACAATCAAGCTGGTTGAGCGAGCATCAGCACACGAACAAATTCGAACAGCTGTTGTTCAGGACCCCATGATCGACAATATGGAAGACCGAAAAGATATGTTTCAAGAGTCCTGTGAGCTACTAACGGAGAGCGTGCCACCAACGCCGACAATTTTGGCCATCTTTATATTGTGTCCAATCGATGACCTCCGTCGACAAGTCTCCCAGCTCCAAATGAGCACACCTGGCACGAACCCCCAATATCGCGCTCTGGCTATGGCTGCTGTCGGAACGTTGGTGGCGCATCGGGTGCTACGATGTTGTGCGTACTACCATTCTCTCATTCTGTCTTTCCATCGTTATCCCTTTTTTTTAATGGCGTGTGTGTGTTCGCATAGGAATTTGTTGGCTGACCAATACAGTTCTGGCAAAACCTAAGATACCAGGCACGCCTGGTTCGTCAACACCCGGAACACCTCGGAAGGGAGGAAAAGAATTAGCAACCGTTGGATCACCCACAAATGATGCCACCCCTGCACCTGCATCCAAGCCTCTCGTGTCCTCGCCCTTGACTGCAGCACCGATGGTGACAGCAGCTGGCACCAGTCCGTCCAAGAAGAGGGACGCTACATTCGAGGCCGAGTCCGAATCTGCGATTAATGATGAATCTCGGAAAAGACGCAAGCATGAGATGCCAGGACCTTCCACGCCACCGGCTGCCCCTGCCACTGGTTCTGCCCCCGTTCACACGTCAACAAAATCTGCTATGCCACCAGCGCCTGCCCAAAGCCCATCAACCGAAATCAAGCGGAAAGCCCGACGCCAATCAGCCACGCTGGCGACATATCGACGAGATGGTCACGTTTGCACTCTGTCCGGTTACGGCTATCCCGACAGTGCGCACATATTTCCTTTCTCCGCTGCCAAGGACCCGACAATTGTTCAAGATACGTGGACCCTCCTCGAAACGTTTTGGGGCCCTGAAGCAGCAGCCGTCTGGAAATTGCAGTGCGAGAATGAGGACGTGACGGAGTCGCCCAAGAACATGATCTGTCTGTCCAAGCATTTGCATGCCCTATGGGGCGCGGCCAGGTTCGGCTTGAAGCCGTTGCGTGATGCCCGGGCGGCCGAGAACAACGAGGTTTGGGTCCAGTTCTACTGGCTAGGACAAGGTCGGCTGCCGCCCGACCAGGTGGTGGACATCTCCGCGATGGACAACTTGGTCGAGTACGGCATGGACAGATTGTTCGTGGACAGCGGCAGCGACACCCACGCACACCAGCGTGGCCGCAACGGCACGCTAGCACACCAAGCCAGTGGCCGACGGATCGAGACGGGCCAGGTGTTTGTCATCAAGGCGAATGACCCCGAACTGCTGCCGTCGCTAGATCTTCTCGAGCTACAGTGGGTGTTGGTCCGCCTAGCGGCACTATCAGGCGCCGCCGGCGTATACGCCGGTGGCTCTGGAGACGACGACGACAAAGCCTTTGCAGAAAACATCTATGGGCCTCTATGGGGGTCTGCCTTGGGGCAGGATGAAGATGCCAGTGATACAGGTGCCGACGACCTCGGCGAATGGGAGGCTAATAACGACGATGTCACAGATTTTGCCCTGGACGAGGCGCAATATTTTCCAGGGGAACATGACATGGACTTCTAGAAGAAGTCCATTCAATTCAAAAACACTCCTCTATCGTTACATAGCCGTTCCTAGTTTGTGCACAGCTTCTGCGTTGACGCCCAACTGCACAGCTTCGGACCAATGCACCCACAGCATTTGCAGACCTAAACGTCAGTGTCAGTAACGAGGCGTGTATGATCCCTGTCAACGGCAAAGGGGGGGGGCTTGCCTTCCTCGCTTTATCTGCATTGTTCTTGCCGTCGATGCAGTTCAGGGTCTGCTGCCCACGGAAGCCAAACTCGTTGTAGCAGGCGTTGGGGTTGATGACATCGGCGCAGTCAGTGGTGGCGGCGAGGTCCGCCGGACAGGCGGGGACGGACTGGGCGGTGGCGGTTGTTGACAGCGACAGGCACATGGCCACGGCGCAGATGAGTGACGAGGATGACGGCAGCTTCATTTTGACGGTCGCGGAAAAGGTTGATGGCAACAAAATTTGGTCTGTGATTCTGTGATTGACGTTCAAGTAGTCCTGCGTCAGATGGATTTCCCGTGTCCAGTGATCTATATATATCCAGCGAGCCTCGACAGTTGCCTGGACTACTTCTCGGTTAGGATGACTTGCGGTCTAGATTGGGAACGGAGATCAAATGCAGGCTATAGGATTTATTACGCAGGGCAGAGCCTTGTTCTGCTTGTCGTCCAGTACAAGAACTGTATACGTATTGAACTGTGGTCTATTTTTATTCTCGTCTCTTATTCAAAATTGAGGTAGGCACGACTCTCAAATATTACATTTAGGCGACTGGCACATATTTCAGGTGCCGAGCCTTGTTACTTGTCCCCATTTCCCCACAACAATCAGCCGGCATCTACATCTCCCATTCTGACAATATTAAACAGCACTCCAATATCGCATGGCAAAAAGCTCCGTGCAGTCGTCCCGTTTTACCCAGATTACAACAGCTCGGTTGCGCACTCCACGCGATAGCATTTGAGTGTTTAGTCCGTGTCTATATTGCGACGCACAGTTTTGTATGCTGTCAGATATGAGAAAGACGTCGCTTGCCTCCGGCAGTCGCTCCACGGTGTATTACTAGTCGCTCTGCCAATGGGAGAGGATTGCCAGTGTATTTGTGCCACATTCTTGGCAACAGTCTAATATAGATTTGCGTTGAATTCGAGACCGTTTGCTTCGAACCCGTCGGCAGTTGACAACACGATGACTTGGGTGATCCCGTCGGCGTATATCAACAATCATAAGTAGTAAGGTCCACCTTGTTTTATCGACTTCGACCGTCATGCTGTTTCTCCTCTAGGCGTATCCTTACCGCTTGCCAACCGCTTTCAGCTATTCACCACCTTCTGTCCTCGGCATCACCCACTCACGTCATGAAGAGCGCTCTTCTAGCCGCCCTCGCCTGGACGGCGCCGGCGTCGGCGCTGATCCGCTTCGGTTGCTCCAGCCTGACGGTGCAGCGCATTGACCCTCTGGTCAACCCCGGTCTGAGCCCGTCCAGCCACTTGCACCAGGTCATTGGTGGCAACTCGTTTAACGTGTCGATGGACGTGGCCACGCACGACCTGCCGTCGCTCTCGACGTGCACCACCTGTTCCTTCTCCGAAGACTTCTCCAACTACTGGACGGCCACCCTCTTTTTCAAGGCGCGCAACGGCTCGTACACACAGGTCAAGCGCATGCCGCAGTCTGGGTTCGAGGGCACGACGGGCGGCGGCATGGTGGTGTACTACATGTCGGATGCCTTGTTCGACAATGGGCAAAAGTCGACGGTAACGGCCTTCAAGAAGGGCTTTCGCATGCTGGTGGGCGACGCCTCGTTCCACACGCGCACACAGGCGCAGAAATTCCGCCAGCTCACCTTTACGTGCATGGCGGACGCAAGCTCGCGCACCCCCGAGACGCTCGACTTCCCTGCCACGCCATGCAAGGCGGGCATCATGGCCAACCACCTCTTCCCGACATGCTGGAACGGCAAGGACCTGGACTCGCCGAACCACCAGGACCATGTGTCATACCCGGAGAGCGGCACTTTTGAGAGCGGCGGCCCCTGCCCGGCCAGCCACCCTGTCAAGCTGCCGCAGCTGATGCTGGAGACGGTCTGGGACACGCGCCCCTTCAACAGCAAAGACCTGTGGCCCGAGGACGGCAGCCAGCCGTTCCTGTGGTCCAACGGAGACAAGAGCGGGTACGGGTCGCACGCGGACTACATGTTTGGGTGGAAGGATACGTCGCTGCAAAAGGCCATGGACGCGCACGCGTACGTGAGCGGATCGGGTCTCAAGACGCAGACGATTGCCCAGCAGAACAAGTGCTCGGTCAAGGACATGGTCAACGAGAAGCTGGACGGCTGGCTGTCGGAGCTTCCCGGCGGACAGATGGCGATGTAGGGGATATCAAAGACGTCCGTGAGATGCCTGCTGCTTGTTCTGCTTATTCTTCGTGGGCTTGTTGATCACGTTTTTTAACTTTATTTATACTGCTCTCTTTTATTTCGATAGGCTTGATTTGCAATCTATTATAATTGGTTATTATCGTAATAGTATTAAAGAGTTGAGATTTGTACAACTATCATACATCGCAATCAGAAACAACACTCTACTCATCGTACTCTGCCGGCTGGGCAAAACCATCGTCCGATAGCGCATCCGGCTCTGTGTCGGGCCCTTTGAAATACAACAGCAGCATAAACACCCGCGACCACGCCAGAAAACGGATGGTCATGTCCACGAGCCAGACACCCCACGCGGTCTCGGGCGACAAGATTCGCAGCATACCGGGCATGAGCTTCTGGGCCTTATCGACGTGAGGGCGCATAGTCTCTTCATAGGTGGACAGGGCGGTATCGATGTCGTCAGAGTGTTTAGCCAATGCCGCGGCGAGGGAGTGCGCCCCTAGCATTGCCAGTGTGGTGCCCATCCCCGACATGTGCGAGCCACAGTGAGCCGCATCGCCGAGTAGGACGACACGGCCGCGGTGCCAGATGTTGCCGGGCATCTTGACTTGGGCGACTATGGAGTAGTAAAAGTCGTCGGTGGCCATCATTTCCTTCATCAAGCGAGGCGCTTGCCATCCGGCGTCGGCAAAATACTCGTGGATGAGGTTTTTCTGGGCCACTGTCTTTCCATGACCCAATGCCACTTCCTTGAGCCGCGCATCCTTGTCGTTCACAATTGACAGCAAGGCCGTCGATCGGTTGTTCTGCTGGTCCGGTCGAATGGACAGCAGGCGGCGCCCGTGTGTATGGAAGCAGCGACGGTACTCGCTGTCACCCTGGCTGGTGTCACGCGGCATGCTGAAGAAGGCGGCGTACATGTTGAGGGGGTGCACACACTCGGCCTCATGATCACTGCCCCAGACCATGCTTCGCGTGGTGCTCTGTAGACCGTCGGCGCCCACCACGAGATCAAAGATGCGCTTCCTCCCACTCTTGGCAAAGTGTACCGCGACAGTGTTGGCTGTGTGATCCTGCTCAATGCCGTCAAGGTAGTCGCCAAAGATGTACTCCACAGCGTTGTCGTCGGTGATGGTCAGGCTCCGCCGCCACAAAATCTGGGCCATCCTCCCTCGCAGAATCTCAATGTCGCTTGTCGGGGTGTGACGCCCTGTGTCGCCGTCACTGGCGCTGGCTATCTCGGCCCAGACTTTGCCGACAGAGGTGACCCACTGCACACCGGCCTCGCCAGTCGTGGAGGCTTTGACGGCTTTCTCGATGCCGAGTTTCTGGAGGAGAGAGACACCCACACCACGGATGTCGACATTCTGGCCCTGGTCACGGACAGCCGTGGCACGCTCCAGAACAGTAATGTGTGGTCGCTCGTTGGGTGGGAAGGTCGCCAGTTGCAAGAAGCTGGCCAGCGACGGGCCGGCAATGCTACAGCCGACGATGAGGATATTGAGCGGCATCGTGAGTGTAGAAGAAGAAAAACAACCCAGATCAATAAATCGAGTGATCAACAACAAGTCAAGTAAAATCAATAACTTCTCTTCGTGTCCAGTCGGCATTTAAATGCAAAGACAAGCCATGGATGGGACAGCCGGGTAGAAGTCGCTCCTGCGCGACGTCGTCTTACACGGTAGAGTGGATCCTCTTGTTTCTTAAAAGCCGGGCGGCCAATCAGAAGCGGTTTTTACTGAGGAGGCGTCACCATCGGCTTTTAAGACTTTCTATCGTCTCCCTGTCTCAAAAGCCGTAACGTGCGGCGCCGAATCCGACGCAACGACCGGCAAAACAAAGCAGCAAGTCTGCATAACGAAATGAATCCAGCCGAGCAAACGAGCAGCAAGCCACCCATCGGCGACAAAGAGTCCTCTGTCGCCAAGGGCTCGTCTGGCGGCTCGCCCTTGCTGCCCCAGCTCAACTGCGAACCCTGCCGTGCACGCAAGATCAAGTGCGACAAGCGGCAGCCGTCGTGCTCGGCATGCTTGGCAGCCCACGTCCGCTGCGTGCCCATCCACCGGCTGCGCCTACCACGGGGACGGCATGCCACTGGCCATGCGCAGGTGACAAAGGCAAAGGCTGGCTCTGAAGGAGGACCCCGCGACGACCTCCGCCAGCGAATCCGACGTCTGGAGATGCTGGTTAGTCGGGCGACTCCGGCGGCCCCTGTGGACATGATCAAGACGGGAATCGCAACCCATGCAGCCTCGGCTGACCGCCCGGCGGTCATGCAACACCCCGACCATTTCTGGGCGGACTTGACGGATGCAGTCCATGGGCTGTACGACGTGGTTGAGTCCAGTCCTGACGAAGCGGAAGACGACACGGCGCAGACACACGCGGAAGTGTCGATCCAGGCCGTCCACGGCCACCCATGGGACATATCCGTGTTGGGCCTGTCCGGTCTCGGGGCTTCGTTTGTGGAGCCAGCCCCCATCTTGCAGGACCGGCTCCTCGTGGACCAGCTATGTGGCATTTACCTGGACCAGGTCGATCCTATCCTCAAGATCCTGCACCGGCCGACACTAAGTCGACACTTACTTGATGGCTCGGCATACCTCGGCTACCCAGAGGGACACCCCTCGGTTGAGGCCCTAGACTCAGCCGTGCTATATGTGGCCGTCAACAGCATGGAGGATGAACAGTGCCAAGCTCTATTGGGAAGGGACAGAGCAGGGCTGCTTTCTGTGACACGTCAGACCTGTGAATCTGCCATCGAGCGCGCCGGCTTGCTGACCACACGCGACATGGCGGTCCTCCAGGCCTTCGTGCTCTACCTGGCGGGACGGCAGGTCGAGGAACCGAGCCGGGCAGTGTGGACGCTTCTCGCGGTAGCCGTACGCGTGGCTCGGGCGCTCGGTGTCAATCTACCACAGAAGAACGAATCGTTCTTCCTCCGCCAGATGCGCCAACACCTGTGGTTGACCATTTGCCTCATGGACGTACAGGCGTCCTTTGGAATGACATCGCAGCCACTGATTTCCGTGGACGAAGCCTGCGTGGAGGTGGACCGCATGCCACGGCACATCAACGACGCCGACTATGGTCCGGGGACGCTCGCCGTTCTACCCGAGCGGTCTGGCCTGACCGACACCACGTACGCTTTGATGAAGTACCGCATCCAGGAGTTTGGCCGACGTACGCATTTTGTGCCGTTGTCGTCCAGCACCAACCTAGGAGACAAAGACAAGGCGCTGCGGGATGCCCAAGCCCTCTGCGACACTTTCACGCAAGACCTGACGGCACGCGTCTTTGGCATCGACCCGGCCCAGTCGCCGTTCGCCTGGCTCGTCTTTCACAGTGCACAGTGCTTCATGTTCGGAGCCAATGCTGCTCTCTACAAAGGACAGCCAGACGACACGAAACAAGGCCGTCCGGTTCTGCTGCGGGCCTGTACCCAGGTGCTCGAGAAGACGGTACTGATGCACACCGATCCACGCGGCACGGGCTTTCGGTGGTCCATCACGGTGCGGTGGCACATTCTGGCCATGGCGCTGGCGGAGTGCTATGTGTGCGGGCGGGCCACCAATCCAGACACGGAACTTCTGCGCAACGTCTGGCCCATCATGGAGGCGGCGTATGCCCATCACGCGTCCATTATCGGGCGGCATCGCGGGGGCAAGCTGCGGGGTCCGCTGAGCAAGTTGATGGCACGCGCCCGGCAGACGGTCGAAGCGGTCACACGACCAGGAGACAGGAGAAAGGAGGAGGCCGTCGACGATCGTTTAGTGGACACAGATCCGACAGAGAGCACACCCGACTTCACTACGGTTATGACAGACACGACAGACAACACTTGGGACACGTCTTGGGACGCCTGTTGGGACGATCTCGTGTCGGCCGCCGCACTCGACGACAACATGGCCGTGTTTGACACGCAGTTTTATGAGCACTCCATGTAGTAAACTAGAAATCGAAGCTAGGACGTCGAGTTGGACGTCTATCTCTTAAAGTGGTTCGTGTAACTCGCATCGTGCCGCGTCTTCCGCCATGCCTTATGCTCTTCGTCGTCCTCAATGACGGCGACCCGCCCCGTCTTGGCCGTAAACCACACTTCCAGTCGGCCGCAGCCCGGTTGTCCCACAGGGATGCACTCCCAGATGTCGTCCTCATCGTCGTGTGTGTGCTCATGGCCATCGCCAATGTCGTCGGTGCACTGGGCATAAAACACCTGCCAGTGCTGGGTGCCGGGCTGGCGCGCCGCTGGCTTGGGCACGACGTACGTGTAACCGCCGCGGCTGATGCATAAACACTGGGGGTTCTCGAACTCGGTCTCGTCGTCGATACCCACACGGCACTGGCCCAGGGCGCGTTGGCCGCCGTCTTTGTACTCGATCAGCAGCCCACGGTCAAAGTCGCGCTCGGCATCGCAAAAGACCGTGATGCGAGCAATGGGCTTGTCGAGGGGCGCCGTCGACAGGTACGAGGAGTAGTCGTCGGCACGGATGATTTCGCGGGGGGGCAGGTCGCCGAAGGGGGGCGATACCTCGGGAGGCGGATTGGGCGCGGGTAGCTGGCTGTAGGCCCCTGCCGCCGATAAAATAAACGACTCATGACCACTGAAGACCAGTGACATGGGTGCCGTGGCGGCGAGCGTTGTGTCGACCCGCGGAGCCAGCAGCATAGGGCCGATGGAGACATCGCCGGCCAGTTTCAGGCGAAACAAAAAGTCCACGCTAAAGTTGCGGTACTGGTTGTCCCACTCGTCCTCGCCCTCCATCTCCTCTTCGTCATCGTCCCCCTCCCCCTTTTCGGCCTTTTTCTTTGCCTGATCCGCTCTGTCCGCCGCATACTCCGCCGCTTCTTCCTCCGCCAGCTGTATGTCCTTGATGGTGCGCCGCGCCCCAAAGGCCAGCACCCGGTCTCCAGCTGCCCGCGCAATCGGGACGTACACCCACGCCACGCTGATCGGATCGAGACACAGGAAGTTCATGCGCGCCGTCGGTGTTGCGGGCGTGTGCATGTGCACGGCTGAGATCTTGTCGTGCTCGAATAGAAAGGTGAGCCCATCCGCGCGGTCCAGCGGCACGGTCTGGAAGCGAGATGCGGGCGTGATGTGTTGAAACAAGAGGCGGCAGTCGGACGACAGACTGGGCGGCGTGGGTGTGTCCCAGATGTGGAGGCCTTTCATTTTGCGCGGAAGCTCCAGGCGGGCCATGCCGTACTAACGGTCAGTGGGGGGGGGTGTGATGGTGAAGACCAGGATGGTGACTTACCTTAAAGTGAAACGTGACACCCTCTACCTCGGCCATGTCCACGATGACATAAGCCTCTTTGTGTGAGTGGCGGTCGTGAGTGGCTGGTGGTCGGGCTGCCAGTCTTTCGATGGTACGCAGCCCACGGGCATCGACCGTCAGACGCAGGATGGGTTTCTCGGCCAGCTCGGCCCCGTCGGCTGCCACCACAGCCTGGCTACCCCGCTCCCAGGCAGCCATGCTGGTCAGGGCAATGCTCGTCAGTGTTCCCTCCTCTTCAGACAGAGGCTGGCACCGGTCGAGCACCGCCGCATAGCGCCAGACAAGACTCTCGGCCGACTCCTCGCGGACCATCTCGACCAGCTCGGGTGGGAGTGTCAAGAGGCGGTGAAGGAGGGGTCCTAGATCATCCTCACCGTCTCTCCCCTCGACGGTGTCGTCCACCTTGGTCGCCCTCGCGACCCTCTTCATCGATACACGACTGTCCGCCCGGTCCGGCTCGTCCAGCCACAGCCACGCCGCCTGCCGCCACGGCCGCCGCCACGCCGCCGCGATCCAGAGGCGATCAAGACTTTCTTTGCTTCCGGCATCGATACCGCCCCCGCAGTGCTTCCGGAACACGACATGGCAGTCCACGTGCACCGTACACGCCTCCAGCGTCGCCGTCGCCTTGGTGCACTCGGGGTTGCGGCACATCATCGGTGTGGAGTCGTCGTCTTCGTCAGCGCCGTCCTCCGTGTCTTTGCCGGCCGACTCCTCCCCGTGGAAAAAGGCATACTTGGGGTACGCAAACGGCGGCGTGTGCCGGCGGTACACCGTGGCCCGGTCGATGCCGAGGAGGGCCGTGCAGGCGTCGTCTTCTTGCAAGGCCGTGCCGCAGAGGCCGCAATGCGCGGTGAGGCCGAGGTGCAGCGGCTTGTCGTTTTCGCGGCGGGCGAACATGTCGAAGTGGGTAGGTGCGAGCTCAAAAAATTATGTATGAGAGAAAAAAATAAACTCAAAGGATCTGAAAATCGAAATTCAAAAAATGGTATAAATCAGCAATGCTACGACGTCTGAGAAATGTAGGTTGTGGTGGCTCCACCAATCAGAAAAAAGGCTGCTGTTCTTGGCGGCGTTTGGACGTTTACACAAGGATTCCGATAATACGACGTAGTAGTACACTTTGTACAGAGCAAGTTTGGGCGTATGAAAAGTATGAACTAGGAGTGTATCTAGCACTAGATTCCATAATGAACATAAGCATATGAAGCAAAATGAAGTTCGTCTCGTACACAAGACTGCCTTCCCGCCAAGGGGCTTGCTTTTGATACTCGATCTTCACCTTATCATCGTTCCTGTTAAACATAAACCCCCCTATCTCATTACATCCTTGATTCTCACATCATATCCCGGCCTTCACCCCGTTCCCACTTCATGGCAGCGCGCGATCCGGGGTTGAGGATAAAATCAACTAGGACCAGGTTGTCCAGCGCCAGTGTGCGCCCGTCGCGCCAGTTCCCATATTTATCTGTGCGCGGCCACAAGTCCATCCACACCTCAATGGGATCAGGTCTGATCCCACCCGCCCACGTGCCTGCTGTGAAAGAATTTATGTCCACGTCGCAGATCGCCTGCCACTGCTCGACGACACTGGGGGTTATAACTGGCCCAAAGTTCCACGTAGCGCAGAACGAGAGGAGGGGCCGCAGCGGTACCTTTTTCTTGTCCACCGTCGTTGTGCGTCTTCGTTGAAAGCTAAACACGCAGGCATGGTCCGAGTTGTCCTCGGCATACCATATTTCCAGGGTGCGTAGAGCGGGCATGCGTGCTGCGGTGCGGCAGGCCGACGCAAGAAGCTCTTGGATCTGCAGAGTCGACGATTTCGGGGACAGGGTAGACGATGTAAGGGCCAGATCTGTCAAATACGGCCACTGGTAGCGAGCCCGGTCCAAATCCACCTTGGGGATAATAAGACCCCGTAGCCACGGTCCGCGGCAACCAGGGCAGGTGCAAATGAAGGCGGACGGGTCGATGCCCTCGAAGAAATTATCGGCCTCGACAAAAAAGGAGACAGCCACAGATCCGAGTCGCGTGCTGGCTTTGGCCAAGCTCCATCCCAGTTTCCTGCAAGGTCGTCGTCTGCTGAGGGGGTTCCGGCTGTGGTTGACTGTGCCATTGCTGTCTTGATACATGATCAGAGCACATATCGTCTTCGGTAGCTGGCTGCCAAGAAGAAGATCGTAACCTGAAGGACGTACGTCACAATTAGTACGTCATACTTCTTCACCACCAGACACTGTTCGATTGGGGACGTACCACGTTCTACTTCTTCAAAATTGGCGACACTGACGGGCCGCCACTGCTCAAGCTGCAGAATCAAGACCTCTGGACAGGCCTGCAGGAATTTTGCAAGGAGCGATGGGTGGATCGTTCGGTAGAACCGTCGGCTCAGGCGGAATTGTCGAACAATGTCGAGCCTCGGGATATCTCCATCCGGCAACGAGTCGGCGTCCAAGTCCAGCGGGCGTCCGCCCAGAAGACGCCGCGCAGCTGCTGCATGCGGTGGCCCTGTGCGCAGGCCGTTCTCCCGCCGGTGCCTCTTGTTGGTGACTGTACACCGTTGGGCATGTAGCTCATCATTGGTCGGTGGTGGTGGGGCGTCCTCAACTGGATGGAAAAAGCGGCGGAAGTCGTGGAATGTATGACGATTGTCGCTGGGCGAGTAGATTTCCAACTCAAGAACGATGCCGGCATCAAGGTCTACTCTCCCATCTGCCGGTTTCTTCCATGTGGACAAAGCCGAGAGACAGTTCCAGAAGGGCACCGAAAAGGCAGCGTTGTTTCTTTTAGGCAGTCAGTTCATCTAACCCGTATGTGTGTTGTACGAGACAGCAAATGCAAATGGAGCTAAACCAGGGGGTGGAACACACGCAAACCACGTCGGGCAAAAACGAACCTCTTTATCTCATTGTCATCTTCATCTTTCGTGCAGACCGCGCAGCTGTATCTTTCAAGGCGAATCGACAGCCGCATTTGGACCATGTAAGAGAGGCGGATAACCATATCACCCTCCACGGCAAGGCAGAACGCGGCGACGTCGCTGTCGATCAATGCCAGAGTTCTGAAGGTGTATTGTTCGAAGAACTGCTGCCATTCTCGAGAGACACAGGCATAGCTAGCCACTCTCTGCGGGTTTTCCGAATATCGCCGCAATCGTGGTGGAAAACGTATTTCTGCAACAAATTCAAGGATCCGTTGCCGAATTTCCAAAGGAAGTTGAGGCCAAGCTGCCATGATCTCTATTATTCAAAGCGGTGTTAGTCTTGAGATATGAGGATTTGTCTTGGGTAGAAAAAGAAATGGAATGGAAATTCATATATATATATACGTATATGAAAAAAATGTAAAGTTCAGGTCTCTGTGGGCTCTGAGCTTTGGTTGGCGACGAGAAGCTTCTCGAAACTCAAAGTATTGTTGGTACTTGATGGTCGTTGGCTGGCTGAATAAGGGGTGTATGCCAGAATCACAAAGGGCTTTCACTCACCAATCATATTGACAAGTAGATACTATGTCATCCCACGTGTTCCTGAGGACAAGGTGTCTCTCCCAGTCGATAATTATTTTTGATGATTGTGTGTGTTGTTTTTGTCGTCTTTAGCCCCCCAGAAATGAATCTGGGGGTTTCCCCGGCCCGCCACGAGGAGGCAGACGACACGGGCCGGATTAAAAATGTTGTAAAGATGTTGGGAGAGTGGATAAGATGATGATTCTTAGGTGAGTCGGATGATAAGAATACTTATATGTTAATGAGTCAGCCAGAATGTTATGGGGAAGTACTGTGAACAAAAGGAGGGGAGTAGGACATACATAACAGTTCTCGACGTTTTAGTAGTCGCCGTCGAGGTTGTCGTCGTCGTCATCCTCTTCGTCCTCTTCGACATTGTAGTCGGCGTCGTCGTCCTCTTCGTCCTCTTCGTCTTCTTTGTCCTCTTCGTCATCGTCGTCGTTGCCGAACCTGACCCAGTGCTCGTGCACGGCCGCTTCAATGCTTTCCTCGGTTTGGAGCATCTGTAGGGCAGTGCCCATGCCCGTGGTCGGGACCGGCTCTGCGGCCGCTTGCGCCGGCTCTTGCTCTGGCACAGGGGTCGGCTGCTCTCGCACAGGGGCCGGCTGCGCTGCTGCCGAGACCGGCTGCGCCGGCGCACGGGCCGGCTCTGCTGCTGCTGCAATTGCCTGAGCCAGCCGCAGTCTCTCAACTGCCTCGCGCGCCGCTACCATAGCCCGCTCTGCGGCGGCCAAGGCATCTTCGGCCTCCTGCCTGGCGGTTCTCACCGCCAAGTCTGCTTCTTCGCGGCTCGGGCGCCGGGGCGTTTCGTTCTGTTTCCATATTCATGTTAGCTGGGTCTTGAATGGGGCACGATCTGCAGTCACGGTTGTTGTTTTTGTCGTAGTTTTGTTTATTTTTCTGAGAGATCATACCTTTAGCTCCATTGTGTGCCGATATTGGAGGGAATTGGAGGGGGGGAGAGAGAGACAGATTTGTGTGTGTGTGTGTGTGTGTGTGTGCGTGCGTGCGTGCGTGCGTGCGTGTGTGTGTGTGTGTGTGTGTGCTCGTGCGTGCGTGTGTGTGTGTGTGTGTGTCTTCGGTCTCTGGAGAAATGGTGGTGGGTGAGAGGAAGCGTGGTTGTTTTCTCAACGTTGTTATTCTCCCTGCTGCGATTCTATTCTGTTTACATATTTCACTCTTGTTTACATGTTGTCTGCACTCTAGGAAAGAACATTCGTATCACTGATCATTGCTGCTTCCATGAAGATTTTTGGCATCCGAGTTTTGACGTTGTGACTTGAGGTTGGGAGGTGCGTTGCCTGGTCATCGGTCGTCACGATGGGGAACGTGGGTTACCGGTTACTGTTCGTCCTAAGGCGGTGTTGGGCTTCTAGTTACCTGCCAGACAGTGCATTTCCCACTCTTACTCTTTGATTACGAGCAGAGACCACTCCATCTCGTGGACCAAGCCCGCCGACAACAAATTCTGGCGATGCATCCACCACCGAATTTACAATGTACTGAGAGTCTCCACTTTTCTTGTAAGTCAATCAGGTTGTAAGCCAATCGGTGCTCAGAGATTGACTCGATCGGAAATATGTCGCATGGAGAGAGTCGGACAAGCGCTACGGAAGTCACGACGAAGCACGATACGTTGCTTCTCTGTCCAGAATACGGACAACAAATATAATTTTCGACATGGCAAGAGCAAACAACAGTCCAGTCGTCTTGGGCAGGAGTAGTTGGTGCCGACTGTCCGGTCTGTTGGTCTTGCTTTCCGTCTTAGCCCTCCACTTCACATTGTCAGCTCGTACTGAGTGTTAAGGCTCTCGAAGAAATATTGGGGTTCCTCTTTGCTTGACTTGATTTCATTATTGCCTTTGATCCCAATGGAACTTACCACTCATCTATTAAATTACTGCCGCCTGTTCTGGGCACACCAGTAGCACCGCGAGTTCACCGTACCGTGCCTGTACTTCATGCGACAGTTTTGGGGCGGGGGCAGGCCTGTCGGTAGTACGCCGCCCACTGGCACATGTCGTTACTGACTGCCGCCAACAAGGTATGGCCGCAGATGTAGTACAAGTACATGTAATGAAAGGTGCACATTGTGACAGGTTCCGAATTGTGTTTCTTTGTCATTTCAAGCCTCGTTCTTTGGGCGTCATTTTTCTGAATGGAAAGCAGAAACAGAACAAGGGAGGAGAGATGTTTAATAACGTGAACAGCAAAACCAGGACGGCAAGCTAGTGAACTCTCATATGCCGAGCATGCCATCACTCACCTTCAAGGCTGTGTTGTCACTTCTTGCTATTGAATAGTAGAATCACGTCACTTGTTCTTCCATATGGTTTGCGGGCGGTGTGTTGGAACCAAAAAGAAAAAAAATGTCTCTGAGCAGCCAGCATTTTTTCTTTCGAATTGTTGAAGGTCCTAGTCTTGGGCTAACCTATATGCGTCTTCTAGAAGAGCCACCACGTTTTTGTAGATGTCCTGTTGACACATGTCATCCTCCACGTTCAGCTTGCGCCTGCGCTGGTCGAGACACCACTGGACCGCGCCGGCATAGTCGATGCCGCTCCGCTGCTCGACCTCGTACAACATCTTCTTCGCCGTAGTATATACCTCTAGCGCCTTGGGGTCGTCAGCCAGGCAGAACACTTGGCCCAATACCAGCTCAATGAGCAGAACGCCCAGCCAGAGCAGTGTCGGGTCAAAGTCAAAACCAGCGTTAACGGTGACCCGAGCTGCTGCATCTGCTGCCGGAGGACCCGGTACGCTGGTTGCCACAAAGGCTTGCGCATACATGGGAGTGACGCCACCGCCGTCACCGCCGTCACCGCCGCGATAGTGGTCAAGGAACAGAATATCGTCGCACGTGAATGCGCGGCCTCCCAGCCAGGGCGTCTCGTGCAATTGGAGGACGCTAGACGATATGGACAGAGCCAACGCGAGGCGGTCTTGATAGGTCAGGTTGGGCAGGCTCATGTCCTTTCCCTTTCCGGCCTCCACTAACAGCGGAGCGCCTGCCTGCTGCCTGAGCACCTGCCGCAACGACACCGTTGACCACGGCCACGCACGTCGGCCGTTCTGTGCGGTCGCCGCTGGGTAAACACCATATGCTTTCCCTTCTGACGGATCGACGACCAGACCGTAACAGTGCACGGGGGTTCCCTCTTTAGCAGCAGACAGCGTCTCGCAGAGGCTCACTGCCGCCCTGTCGCCGGGGATCGGCGGCGTGAGCAGAGATGGGTCTTGGACAACGTTGATTGTTGTTGTTGCGCTAGTGCTGGTGCTTGCAATGCCAGTGTTTGTGAGTTTCGTGTTGCTGGTTCTAGTGACGTTGGCTCTGTAGGTAATGTTGGTAGTGCTGGCAATGCTGGCAATGCTGGCAATGCTGACATTCGTTACGCCGGCTACCCCGGTGGCTATGCTGGTGGTGATGCTGCCTTGTCGCAGGAAGCTAACCGACTTTCCCTTTCGTCCTGTCTTCTTGGAGGCCGTCGCGCTCGGTAATCCCATGTAAGCGGACATCGAGGACGGTGTAGGTGACGGTGAAGGTGACGGTGGTGGTGATGCCGGCGATGTTGGGGCTGGTACTGCGGCGGACGCCATCTCCCGGACCACCACATCGTTGCAGCACAATTTCGACGTGTTCTCCTCGGGGTGGTTGGCAATAGCAAGGCCAAACGATAGGCTCTGTGCAATTGTGTCGTCGTCGTCGTCGTAGGACGTGATTTTGGTTAGCCGTGGCGCGAGTGCGAGGTGCAGCGCATGCGTGCCGCGGCACCCCACGCCGAGGCCGTCCTGTAGGGCCCGATAAATGCCCTTGAATGCGCGCCGCAGCAGCGTCAGATGTCGGCCCCGGGAGCCTATCTGGCGGCTCGGCTCTAAGCGTATGCTTTGCGCCGTGAGTGTGTCGAGGCTCGCAATGCCGTCCTTGATGCGCGCCAGCAGGTCGTCGTAACTAGCTTTGCTCAGGGAAAAAGTCGCCCGCTTGATCTCGCGCAGTAGCGTGTTGCCGCCCTCCAGCCACCGGATCGTACCATCGGGTTTCAGGTCGAGCCTGAGATACATGTCTTGGATCGCTGCGTGGACATCGCTGACTGTGCTTTGAAAGACTTCGTAGGATGTCGACAGCCGCTTCTGGATTTCTCTCTGCAAACCGGGTTCGCTCCAAAGCGGACCAAAGGGCTCATCGAGCATGGCCTTTATTTGTGGAGGCCGCGCCAGCCCATTCAAGAGCGTCTCGTATGTGTTGAGCAGCTTGACTTTCTCCGTCCGCAAGTTGGTGATCAGCACCGTCAACTCGCGTCGGTACCGACGGTACCGCCCTAGAGTCGAGACGCCGTCGGCGTAATGCTCCAGGGCTGAGATGACAAGCGGGATCGACCCGAGGACCAAGCCTGCGATTTCGATTCCAGACATGTTTGTTAATGAGAGACGAAACTCAGGGATATCGTCCAGTTAGCGTACTGGGGACTCTGCCGGACAGCAAAAGACGCTAACAAAGTTAGGATTCGGGTGCATAAACAAAAGAGGGACTGGTGATGACGTGAATAACGCGTTCGTAAGCTCCATTTGGTATTCGAGACGATGAAAATGCTATTGTTGTTGCTGAAAAGGTTCGTGCGAGAAGAAGGGCTTTTCGAAGGCTAGCGGTCACATAAGATCCCCCCCAGTACTCCGTACTTGTGCTGTGCTGAGAACGTGGCGGTGACGAGACGGGGTTTTCAAATTTACAGCAAAACAAACACGTTCAGCCCCCAAACACATCCAGCCTCATTTACATGCCCAGCCCATTCCATCACCCCTCCTTCCTCGATTCCTTTACAACTTCCTACTGGTTGGAGCCTTTCAACAAACCATGCACGATACCCCGCTCCATGTCGACACCTCCTGAGTTTCTGCCAAAAAAAAAAACCATCCAAATTTGCATCACAGCCAATGTGCAAATCAAGTCCAAGACCAAAATACGTCCCAGAGTGACAGGGGCCTGCGAAGATCCATTACCTCCTCAGAATAGAATATCAGCAGTGAGCGTCAGTCTTTGGCGACTGATTTTGGCCGATGGTAACTATCAGGAATAAATATTCCACCTGGAGACACGAATTTTGTGCCACTGGCGTTTCTTTCTACCTACGTCAACGTACCTTCCCTGTCACATACTCAGCCGTCTCCTATTGTCCAGGGAGGAGTGGTCGACGACACAGCTCATCTTCACATTTACAGGACACTGCTTTTCTCCACGAACGAGTACTCCATACCAACATTGTTTTCACATTTGACGGGTTTGGAATTCGATGGCGAGATCCATCCACCAAGTCGTTCGTCTCTGCCTCTCCGCCTTCCGGTTCCTCCTAGCCCTGCAGGATGGGGGATGGGAAGATGAAGACGGGACCCAGGTCGTCCGCCTCCAGGACGATTTCGCCCGCTTCAAGGTATGGGCTGGCAACATCGGTGCGCACCGGACGGGCCGAAGCTCGCTTGAATACCGTCTGCGCGATGCCTCACACATTCGAATCGAGGTGCTCCGCCTGTTGGAGGAACTAAGCGAGCTGCTAGACGACGGCCGTGCCATTCTCAAAGGCGAGCGAGTGCCATGGGACAAGCTGCCTGCAGACGAGGACGAGGACGACGAGGACGAGGACGACGAGGACTCCTTTCCATCTACAGAAATAGAGCAGATCATTCGCAACATTGGCGACATCATCAGCTGCCTACTGCGGCTGTCGGTCGCCATCCGGAACCCGGCGCCCCATGACCGGTTTCGTGCTTCACACGACACGGATACCAGCCACTACGAGCCCTATGACATTTCTCATGTTCAAACCAAGTTCCCCGCCATGGACCGAACGATCGCCGAGCGACTGGGCCGTGCCATTTCTCGACGTCGTCAGTACTTCAAGTACCGCGAATCCCACCACACCAAGCTGGCAGAAGGTCTGGAAGTACTCAAAGGACTCGACCTTGGCGTGGCCAGGACAGAAGTGCTGCAGAGCACAGTTGCCTCCTCCATTCCCGATGCTATCAGGCAAAACATCTCGTTCAACGCCCAAGCAACCACAATCAACGAAGATGACGCATCGGTCACTGGTGCCTCCCAGACATCATTTGCCATGTCTGTGTCCACCCCAGACAAGCTCAGTGTCCCTCCGCTCCCTATCGAAGCACAAAACGGGCCCTTTGAGTGTCCATTTTGCTTCATGATGATTTCTGCCACGACGATGCGGGCATGGAAGTACGTATGGATAGAACTATACCTGCACAACGACCATATTAATCTCCGGGTCTGTTCCTCCTCACCTTTACTAATCATATGAACCCAATCTCACAGAAAGCACGTGTTCCGAGATCTGCGTCCATACATCTGCCTGCATCGAGACTGCGAAATGCCCGACCAAGATTTTGGTCGCCGCCACCAATGGATGGACCACGTCTTGCAGTATCACTGGAAAATATGGTCATGCCCGGCAACCGACTGCTCAGAAATGTTCAACTCCGCGGCCAGCTGCGAAACGCACGTGGACAGTATTCATCCGAAGGTGTTCACACCTTCTCAATTGCGGTACGCGGTCCAGTTTGGCGAGAGGCCTCTAGATCCCGAGCAAAGAGCCCTGTGCCCCATCTGCGACGCCGCCCTCACGTCACTCAAAGAGTACCAAAAGCACGTGGCTCGTCACCAGGAACAGCTCGCTCTTTTTGCTCTGCCAAATACAAACATTCAAGAGGGTGAGGAAGAAACGGAGGAGGGCGGCAGGGAAAGTGATGACTCGTCGGAGAGTGAGGTGAAGGTGATAGAGACTAACACGACGGAGCTCGGGCTTGATTTTCCCGATATGGCCTACGCTGCGAAAGGGGTTGAGGAGCTGGAGAAATCAGTAGAGATCAACATGGCAAATCTCGGACTGGATCATCCCAATACATTAACGAGCATGGCTAATCTAGCGTTGACGTACCGGAGCCAGGGCCGGTTAGAGGATGCTGAGAAGCTGCAGATGCAGGTGTTGGAAGTCCGCAAGACGAAGCTCGGGGTCGACCATCCCAGTACCTTAATAAGCATGGCTAGTCTAGCGTTGACGTACGGAGATCAGGGCCGGTTAGAGGATGCTGAGAAGCTGCAGATGCAGGTGTTGGAGGCCCGCAAGACGAAGCTCGGGGTCGACCATCCCAGTACATTAACGAGAT
>WOUA01000033.1:145609-338950 GCA_021397985.1 Sporothrix dimorphospora
TGCAGGTGTTGGAGGCCCGCAAGACGAAGCTCGGGGTCGACCATCCCAGTACATTAACGAGCATGGCCCATCTAGCGTTTACGTACAGGAATCTAGGCCGAGGGGATGAGGCTGAGAAGCTGCAGATGCAGGTTGGTAAAGGGAGAGGACGCTAGGGATCATCACGTTGGGCACTCCGATCACGGCTCGGAGTAACTCTGTGGCGTAAAGAAGGACCGGTTTCCAATATAACATCAGTATCGACGCCATTCAGAAGATTGCGAACGAAGGCAAACATTAATACAACGGGCCGACGAATACGGTACGGAGCTATTATTGGCACACTCTCTGATTACTTGTCGTTTTCTTGACTTTTTAAAATGGTTTACGAGGGGAAACAAACATTTTCAGTATTTATTTTAATGTGAATACCGAATACTATACTTACCGTTCTTATCGAGCCTACTTGACTACGCACGGTTCCAGACGCTATGCGCTCGTCCATACACTACGACCGCAATGAGATCCCTATCCTACGACTCCATACTAAGACTCTTACACGCAAACCCCACCTCAGTCCACTTGCATGTTGGACACGCAAACTTCGTAATGCCGTCTGATGATGCACTCTTTGTACATCGTCCGGCACGGCTCCGGCGGGCACATCTTCTGTGTCTGTTTGGCCCACGCGCACCAGACGTTATCAACATTTGTTTTGACCGTGCAGCCGCACCGCGTGTAGATCGTGTACGTGTAGGTGACTTGGCACATTTTGAAGGGGGTTGGTTGTGTATGGTCTGGGGAGGAAGAGTGTCTTTGAGAGTGTCTGTGAGAGTAAAAATGTCTGGAGTGTCTAGAGTGTTGGTTGATGCCGATCTTCTGTGTTGCAATCGAACGATCGTAAGGATATTCCAGTTATTTATATTTCTCGTCCACGACGCCAAAACGGAAAGTAGACGAACAAGTGAACAAATAATTGAAAAGGGCGAAACCAAAAACCTGAACGGGTTATTGAAGGTGGTTAAAGCAAAAAGAGACTTGCATAAAAAAGAAAACTCACCAATTCAAAAAAAAAAAATTCGAACAAAGAAAATCTCAAAAATTACAATTAAAATGAAAACAAACAAACAAAGAAGTTAATGAAGGAAACTCAATGAACAAGCAAATCAATATGTCTACTTGTCTATGTTCATCGAGCATAATTTATGTTGTGCATGTCTAGAGGTTGTTACCAAACGATGAAAATACAGTGTTGCGACAGTGGGTCAAATGTGAAATCACCCAAAATCACACCAGATCTTTAGCATCGAGTGCTGTCTAATACTGTAGAATAAACCTGAAGAACTGTATGTCAATGAAGGCTCAATAGATTATGTAAATAATGTCCCAGACTGTCTGATTTTGTTATGGTGCATTGAAATGTGTGAAAAATGTCCTTCTAGTGGGATTCGCAAGTGAATGAGCGTCTCTCGAAGAGGTAATGTAATGAGTTTGAGCAAAAATTAGAAATATAGCTATTTTGAGTATGTATATACTTTTTTGTTAATTCTTAACATGAAAAGACGCTGGTAGAAATCTCGTTTAATTGATCGGGTATCGTGCAGCTCGCCGCGTGCCACTGCATGTTTATTTAAACTTTACACATTGAAACTTATTCACTTCTCGTGACTATGGCCAATGGAGAGACTTATTAATTGGTTGGAAAGTACTTCATTCAATCTAAAAACAAAATCAGACTAAACTAAAAAAAAAAAAAAAAAAAAAAAAAGATTGTAGCAGAAAACAACAAAAAGCAAAATCAGAAAGAGAGAAGAAAAATAAGACCACTTACAAGCACAAATTCTGTCTTCAACCGAGCCTGCGGCTGTGTTGCGCAATCACCATTGTCGTTTCCTGTGGCGAAGAGAGTATTCAAGTTTCCGAATCTCGCAGTGATCCGCGAGATGGAAAGATACGTCTATCCCCTTGCTTTTAGTACGAATCTAATCGTACGAATCTAATTTGCTGTTTACTATATTGGCATTGCATCATATGGACTGGAAAATATGTCACGTTTAGATCTTAGAACTGGTTCATCGGGTTAAGAAATCAAGGGAATCGTATTATTTATTTAAAGGGATCACCAATCTTAACAGACCAGCTGTTTAATTTCTCGAAAGCATCGTTTCTTCTACGCCCTACTCACCAGCATCATACGCCAGGTACTGTACTTACTGGTTGGCACTGCTCGCCAGCTGCGCCGACTCACGCCAGGGCGCACACGTGCAACACAAGCCGTGGAGCCACCGTGTAACGGATGTGGTCTCGCACGTGTCCTTCGCACATTGCTTCCTCCGATGCAATGCAGGAACGACACACAGCTTGGTTCTTTTCACCTCGCTGGTACTGTGGCCACACTGCTCGTAGACCGTGTATGTGATGGTCAAGAAGCACATGATGGCGGTTGGCGAGTGGTGAGAACCGGAGGTGAGGGGCGAGGTGCGGAGTGAAACAGCTGTTTTTCAGCTGTCGAGTGGCTATGGTACAGGCAAAGAAGGCAAAGGATGGTGAAGGTGATGCTCGAGTGTCTGTTGATGATGATCTTCTAAGAAACGAGACCTGAGATTGCAACAAGACAGAGCCAATCTTTATACTCATGTTTTGAACAAGTCTACAGGGTATCGTGAACAAGGATATCCAATTCCGTTCATGTGGAGCTGAAATATTTTGACACATTGCACGTCAGGAGAAGTAAACAATTTTTTCACGAAAATACAATACACAAAGGCACAATGAACTGATTGTAGTCTACGTGTGGAAAGTGGTCTTTGGAACAGTTTCGTAAGAAAAACAAATCTTCACTGTTCTTCTTTTATGCGCGGCGGTTTATTCTTTGTTCTTTGTTCGCAAGTAATACATACTTTCTTTCTCACTTGTCTTCTTTGTTGTGTTTTGTGTTTTCTGTCTATTTTTTCTCAATTGTTCATATTCCGGGATGTTCACGGTTATTTCTCCTTTGTTTTATTGTATCGCAATTTTATCGCACTTTTGCATCGCATTGTATTGTATCCCATATTATACCCTAAATTTTACCCGTAAATGCACATCTACTTTTTTTGCTTTTGATTGAACAACCCTCTTTCTTCTACTTCGCCGCCGACCGGCCGCCAAGCTGCCCAGCGGAGATATTTGCCAGCGCTGCTGAGCTGAGCTGCGGCAGTGGTGTGGCTGCGCCCGCGGGCGGGGCCGGCAAGAACCCAGCCGCCACGAGGTAGGCCAGGTAGGCGCCCAATGTTGTGAGGGGCACGGCGTTGTCGGCAGGTGTCGACTTGGCGTCGTACAGCTGGAGGGCACCCTGGGTCTGGCGGTCGTCGAGCTCGGGCGCCAGTGAGTTGCCGGGCAGGTCGCCGACGACCATGTGGAAGAGGGGGAGCAGCGCGTGCTCGCGGCCGGCGGCGGCGTTGGCTTCGTCGTCGACGTACGCCTTGACCTTGGCGGCCCAGTCGGCGTACGGCACGAGGGGCGCCGCGTACCCGTAGGCCTCGAGCGCGCTCATCCAGCCGTTGAGCGTCGGGCGCGGGTGGCCCGTGACCTGGGCGACGGCCAGGGATACGCCGTTGGCAGCCGCCGGCAAGTGGAACGCGGCCGAGACGACGATGCGGTTTACCTGCGTGACGGGGACGGCGTTGAGGGTGTTGGCAATGTCCGGGCGGGCGCCGACCTGCAGGCAGCCCTTCCAGAGGCGGACCAGGAAATCGTCCGTCACCGATGTGCCCGTGACCGGGTCACCGGTAATGTAGCCGGAGCGGATAATGGCGCCGACCAGACCGCGGCGGCCCGCTTCCCGCAGCAGGTACTCGCTGGCCCACTTGGACTGGCCGTAGCCCGTGGCCAGGCCCTTGCGGCTGCCGGCCAGGTCGTCCGTCTCGAGGACGGGCGTGCCTTGGGGTCCCGCGGCGAGCTGCACGTAGTAGTCGTTGTCAAGCGCCGAGGTGGAGCTGACAAAGGCGAGGCGCTTGGGCTTGCTGCCGGACGCACACAATTGAATGCAGGTCAGGGTGCTCAGGACGTTGGCGGCGCGCAGGACGGAGTAGGGCAGCATCCAGTTGACCTGGGCGCCGTTGTGGATGACGGCGTCGACGGTGTTGCTGAGCTGGTTCCAGACGTCGCCGGCGAGGCCAAACTGCGGCTTGGCAAAGTCGCCGACGACCACCTGGACGCGGGGCGTCGGCGAGGCGGTCAGCCAGGCGGGCGACCACAGGCCGTAGGCCGTCATGACGGACGCAAGACGGGCCAGGCCCTCGGTGGTGTCCTTGGCGCGGACGAGCGCAACAACGTTCGCCTGGGTGGGGCCCTCGATCAGCTCGTGGACAATGTACGACCCCAAAAAGCCCGTGGCGCCGGTCAGGAGAACAGTCGGGGCGCCCGCTGTGGCAGCGTCCCAGGTGGCGGGGGCCGCGGGGATGCTGGAGGCCAGCTGGTTCGTGAGCTCGCGTGCGTCGACGGCGTAGGCCTCGTCCTCGACGTTGGCGTCGTTTTCGAGGGGCACCGCATCCAGACGCAGACCGATGGGGTCCTGGGCACGGTCGATCTCGGCGGCCAGGGCCTCGAGGGTCTGGTGCTGGAAGATGGCGCGCATGGGCACGTCAATATCCTTCCACTCCTTGGTGAGGCGGAAGAACATTTGCTGGGCCAGGATGGAGTGGCCGCCCTCGTCGAAAAAGTTGGACTCGGGCCGCAGCAGGCGGGCGAAGCAGTTGGGGATGACCGAGGCCCAGATGGAGGCGAGGCGCTGCTGGGTATCGGTGAGCTTGGGGGCGACGGAGGACGCGCGGCGCTTGGCCAAGAAGGCCAGGTCGGTCTCGTCAGGGAAGGGCAGGGCCGCCTTGTCGATCTTGCCGTTGGGGTCTACGCAACAAGGTGGTTAGTGAACATGAAATGAGAGGGTAAAAATAGAGAAAGGGGGGGGGGAGGGGGGGAGTGGGCGTACTGAGAGGCATCCGGGCCAGCGGGATGAAGAGGCTGGGTACGGCGTAGGACGGCAGCCGGCCGGCCAAGAACTTCTTGCAGTCCTCGGACAGCGTCCGGAACCGCAGCAGCATCTGGCCAATGGACTCGTCGGGCGACTGCACGTCGAGCTGGGCGCGCGACGTGCGCGACCGCGTAGCGCCCTGGGCCTCGAGCTCCTCGAGGTGCTGGAACCAGCGCTTGGTCTCGGGCACAAAGTAGGTGACCAGCGTGTGCTCCTCATTCTTGTCGCGGCGCACGAGGGTGACGTTCTCGCGCAAATAAGGGTGCTGTGAGAGGTGGGCATCGATCTCGCCGAGCTCGATGCGGAAGCCGCGGATCTTGACCTGCGAGTCGATGCGGCCGGTGCACTCGACGCTGCCGTCGGGGCGGCGGCGACCCAGATCGCCCGTTTTGTACAGGCGGTCCTGCGGCACCGGGTTGTCGACGAACCAGTTGGCCACAAACTTGGAGCGGTTGAGCTCCTTGGTCTTCTCGTCGTCACCAAGATACCCGCGGGCCAGGCCGCCGGCGCGCAGGAACAGCTCGCCCTGCTCGCCAATGTCGCACAGGCGCATGGGGTTCTCGCGGTCGACGACGAGCAGCTGCACGTTCTGCATGCCCTGGCCGACGGGGATAATGTCCGGCAGGGCGTCGAGGTAGTCGGGTTCCTCGTTCCTGCTGGGGATCTTGATGTACGAGACGGCGCGCTGGCTTTCGGTGGAGCCGTACAGGTTGATGATGGTGGCGCCGGCGGCCAGGTTGCGCAGCTTGGTGGTGTCCTTCTTGGTGAGCTGGTCGCCCACAAAGAAGGCGTTGCGCAGCGCGCCGATGCGCGCGGTGGCGCCGCCAACGAGAATCTGGCCCATGGCCGGCGTCAGGTGCGTGACGGTCACGCGGCTCTCCTTCATCCACTCGGCGAGCAGCTCGTAGGCGATGACCTCGACGGGCGGGATGATGATCTTGGCGCCCAAGAACAGCGGCGTGAAGATGTCGCGCTGGATCGGGTCGTGGGCAATGCCCGACAGCATGGTAAAGCGATCCTGGTCCGACAGCCCAAACCGCTCGGCCATCCAGGGGAAGTAGTGCGTCAGCGAGAAGTGGCGGCCCAGCACGCCCTTGGGCCGGCCCTCGGAGCCGCTCGTGTACGATAGGGTGGGCGCGGCCTCGGGGCCGACCTCGATGCCGACGGGGTCTTCGCTGCTGTAGGTCGCCGGGTCGAGTGCGTCCTTGCCGCCGTCTGCCGCGTTCACACTAGCGCCGCCGCGCAGCTCGCCGTTGTCGCACAGCTGGAGTGCCGGGATCGTCGACTTGAGGTCGAGCGTGGTGGTGACGAACTCGAGAACGGGCGCAGACAAGGGGCCGGACTCGCGGTTGGCCTTGTCGATGCAGACCAGGAACCGCGGCCGCGCAATGTCGAGCAGCACCTTTTGGCGCTCGGCGGGGTACTGGGGGTCGATGACGCTGACGGTGGCGCCGGCCTTGAGGGCGCCCATGTAGGCGACGACGAGGTCGACGCCGCGGTAGGCGTAGATCATGGCGACATCGCCAATCTGGCAGCCGTGGGCCAACAAATGGTGGGCCAGGCGGTTGGCGCTCTCGTTGATCTGGCGGTAGGTAAAGGAGCGCTCCTTGCCCTGAGCGCTCTTGGTCTCGACGACGCACTCCCGGTCGGGGAACTTGGCGGCATTGGCGGCGAAGATGTCGTGGATCGCTGTGGCAGACGAGGTGTAAGACAATGCCGAGAACGGAGTCACCCAACGCAGGGCAACCTCAAAGAGCAGGAACGGCAGGGGAGAAGAAGAGCTTACCTCCACGGAATTCTCCCCAATGGAGATCAATTGTCGGATCGGGTGGTGCTGGGGCGGCCATGATGTGCAGTCTGGCTCAATTGTGTGTGGTGCTGGGTGTGTGGTGAGGAAAAGAGAGCAGAAAGAAAGAAAGGGAGAAAAGGCACTATTCTTGAAGCAAAATACATCACCAATTCGCCAATTGGGGGGCGCCCGCCGAAACAGGCACCTTGCAGCTAAAATTTTGCCAGAGCTCTTGCCGTGAGTCACGGGCAGCACCTTCCCGCCGTTGCACTGCGACCGCTGGTGTTAGGGCGACTGCTGCCCCGAACAAACTTTTTTCCGCCACCTGACGGGCAGCGTTTTAGCCTCTCTGGTGCCTCTCGGGCCTTTCTGCTGGACGTTCGTTGCTCTTCTATGGTGGGGTGTTTTTGGGACTGGACTCTTTTTTTTTCTTTTTTTTTCTTTTTTTCTTTCTTCAATGAGGGGCAGCTCCGTACGTCGGGCGGGCCCTTTGCCCAAACAAAGCCGGGGTAAAAGCCTGCACGCGAGCGACCGCCTTGCGCTGTCGCACCGCACCAATGCACTACGTCCCACTTTAGTTAGCCTCATCGTCGTCCCGAGCAAATGGGACAAAACCCACCCTGACGTTGTCATTATTCGTGGGAGCACAGCAGAGGCAGTGACTGACCATGATAGTTCTTCTTTGCTGCTGTTTGTTGTCCCTTTGTTTTCGTCGTATGGTCGACATTGGGTAGTTATTTCGTTTTGTAAAGAAAATCACTCTTCTTCACGTACAAAGATTTCATCTGTTTTGTTTCACTTTCTTAATTTGTTTTCTTTTATTTTGGAACAATAGTATTCTTAACAAGTAATATTAAAAGAAATTTTCTGTGAAGAGAAAGCAACAAGTAAATTAAAAGTCATAGCAGAATTAAGATAATTAATATATTTACCTTCACCGAACCCAAAGTAAAGAACGCCAATCTGTAGAGCCTTTCCCAAGAGACGATCCCGTCTTCCCAGTCCATAAATGTCCTACTGTCTGTCGCCAGCCAGACAGGACGCCCAAGAAATGTCAACAAGCGCCATCGTGAGATCCCGTAAGTCGTTACACGTTTGGTAAACCAAACAAGAAAAAGAGAAAAAAATAGAAAAGAAGAAAATAAACAAAAGACAAAAGACCCAATAGAGCCACTGCTCGTGACGCCCTTGGGAGTCGGTTTAGTCGTCCGCCGAAGACTTTTCGCGTCGCAGAAAACCCAACAGTAAATAAAGGAGAACTGCCAAAAACACCTTTGGAAACCCCTTCTGTGCTCTCCTGGAGGACATCGGTTATCAATTCTGGGAACATTGCTTTCCGGGACGTTTCTTTCCCGGCTTGCTGTTCTTGCTTCTCTTGCGGTAAAAATCCCTAGTTACCCCAAGACAACGCAAGTTGCCACCCACCCCGTCAACCCATTTTGTCTGCAAAACGTCGTGCTGAGGTGTGTCCCGTGATATAAAAAGTTAAAAGGAAAAGAAAACGTTGGTTGTCTCCCAGATCAAGTTCAGATGTACGTTCATAGTCCATCCAAAAACGATCCCCGGGAACATGACGACCAGAGGGGGGGTAATGAAAACGTAACCCACACATCTGAAATAAAAAGATATGGTGGTTTGGATAATATATCCAAGAGGAAAGAAAGATCCCGAACCATGAAGAGAGCATCAGAAAGAGAATGTAAACGCCAAAAAAACAGTAACAAACACAAAAAAAAATATGAAAGAGTCGTGTGAAAAGTCGTCAATAAAACAAAAATGAAGAGAAGAGAAAATTAACCGGAAAAAAAGTGAGCAAAATCCCACACGCTAACTAGCCGACATTCCATTTCTGGACGGTCGGGTTGTGTAGTGAGAGACATGAACGCTTTTCCAGATGACTGTCATCTGCAAAATCCAGTGTGAAGTGACGTGTCATGGACATTTTTTTTTTTTGGTCTTGCCTTCTTTTTTTTTTTTTTTTTTTTTGTTGCTGAAAGAAATCAGCAGTGGCTGTAAAGAAACAAAAGACTGATTCGAGCGAAAGCAGAGAAGTAACGCCTTCCACTAGGAAAAGGACAATAAAAAAAAGATAGCAAATCGATACTCAGATCGCACCGCCGAGAGACAAAAAGTCAAACTCGAGCGAGTCGCCAGGAGCATACTGCTGCGAGTAGTCAAAGCGAGCTGCATCCAGATGCTGCTCGGCGATGAACGGGTGCGCAGTCCCCTGGGTGACTGTGGTCCCCGAAGGGCTGCTCACAAAGCCGGACGAGTCGAGACTCGACATCTCGCGGAGGAGGTGGCCCGGATTTGACTGCGGCTCGAGGAAATGCGCAGACGAAATGGGGCCACCGCCCTGAGCATACACGGCCGCCGCCTGGTGCTGGAAGCCGTCGAGTCTGGGCATTTCAGCCTGGAGTTCGGCCGAGTGGGCCATCCCGCGACCGACTGCGTCTCCACGGGCGGCCATGGCCGTGGCTGTGGTGGCGGCGTCCTGTGAGAACGCAAAGCCCATGCCCATACCGAAGTAGGTGTAGTTTGGAATATCACCCATGTCTGTGCCGATCGAGACGTCCATATTTTCAATGACGTTCTCGTTCGCCTGCACATCCTGGGCATCACTGAAGACGTCTTCGTCTTCCTCGTCCATGTTGCCTCCCTCGATCGCAGAGTCGGCCTGGTCTCCGGGGATGGTGTCTTCTACCATCCACTTTTTGAGCTCGCTCATCGGAGGCCAGTCCCCACCGGCGTCTGCATCTGTCTGGTTGTTGTTGCTTTCAACGGGCAATGCAGTGTTGGAGCCGCCCTTGCGCGATGGCTTCTGCTTGAAGTGCGTACGGCGAAGATGGGCAGCTGCATTGTAGTAGATGCCATACGGCTTGCGTTCCCTGCAGTGTTTGCAGTCACTGAGCGGCCGGATGGCTGTGATGGAGGTTTCCACACCGTTCGTATGCGGGTCGCGGCAATACCACTTCTTGAAAGTTGTGGCATGTTTTGAGTTTTTGTGCCGCCGAAGCTCGTGGTCGCCTCTGAACCCTTCCGGGCACTGAGCGCAAAGATCACAGAAGAGCTTCTTGGACTTGGGGCGCTCACGCTTGGCCTTGGCGATCTCGACTTTTGCGTTGATGCTGCCACCGCTCTCCTTAACAGAACCTGGAACTGCCGGGCGCGAGGGCTGTGACACGCCGACACTTACAGCGGGCTTTGCGGGCGCCGCCATCTTCGGCTGGATCTGGATCTTGCTGGCGTTGTCCAGTTGGCGGCGCAGGGATGTCTTTGCACGAATGCGAAGAGAGGTGTTGGATCTGGCGCTGGTGCCAGAGATGGACCGTTCCATGTCTGCAGAAAAGTGTTGCGAGGCCGCGTAGTCCGAGAAAGCAAACGCGTCGGCATCGTGAGGGTTCAGGCCGAGGGAAGAATAGGTGTTGAGCGTCTCCGTTCTTTCCATCGCCTGTGTTGTTTCCGGCGAATAGGCCGGACCGGGAGACGATTGCAGGCCGTGACCGACGTGGCCCGCAGACAAGTATCTCGAACCAATGCCACGGACATCGTCGTCGCTGACAAAGGAGGACTTGGCCAGAGAGCCATCCGCTCCCATGCTGTTGCTGTAGCTCATGGCAATAGTAGATTCGGTGCCGGCGCCATACGGGTCCAGAAATGAGCCTTGTGAGTCGGCGTGAACCATGTGAACAGGTGCCGAGACGTTGTCACTGTAGCTATCGCTCTGGCGTCCACTCATGGTTGTGTCGAAGGTTGTGTCTTCAGTGAGAGACCCACAGGTGGACGGGATGGAGTAGAGCGTCGCGTGGTTTGCTGTGGTCAAGTCCGTTTGAAGATATTCAGCTGGAATGGACTGCATGTTGCCGTTGGCCAAAATGGGAAGTTGACTCGCGTCTTCGTAGTAGCCTTTGGCCTGCAAATATTGCGCTGGCTCCATGCCGATGCCGTCAAAGCCCGTGTCGATATAGTCACGAGGGCTTTCTGGATCTGATGGAAATGGCAACATGTGAGGCTGCGAGAAGTGCCTCGGAGTCGCATCATGGGCCTGTTGGGTCATATTTGCGGCGGCAGAGTAGGGCGAGCTGAAAGATGGGGCCATGTTGATGGAGGTGGGAGATTGCAAGTGACGGGAGGGCTGAGATGTTTTGGACCGCTTCAGCGGCGGTGGTTGTGCAGCCACATCATCGTAAACAAATTCCTAACCTCTGTTAGGCAAGTCAACATCAAAATCACAGAGTGTGCGGATCCTACCTGTGTCCGAGTGGCTGTCGGTCTTACACCAACAGGAAGACCATCAAAATTCCGGGCGCTATTCCGGTTGGCCATGCTGTGAATACGACAAGGGGTGAAGAAGGACAATTTGAGAAGGTGCTTTGGTGTGTGTAGCTGGTGTGTTGGGGATAAAAGAGGCGAGAAGTAAGATGAGGCGGGTTTTGAAGACTGGCTGTGGAAGTGTAGGAGGGAAACGGAAACAGACAACAATAGAATGGAAAGGGACGGCTATGTAGACAAGAGTCTGACTGAGGAAGGGAATTGATCGGATGAGGGCAGTTGGGCAGGGCAGTTTATGTGGATGCGGTAATGCGCTCGTGTTGTTGAAGAAAAAAAGACGGGGCAGACTCTATATAAGTATTCAGAGTATGACTTCTCGTAGACAAGGCTCGAGAGGTTGAAGACACGCTAAACAACACAAATAGAATGAGAAGCTGAGCACCACGCGCTTGTGTGAGCAGGGGTGGAGGAAGGTGTAAGAAGAGAAAAGAAACGACGGTGGGTGGGTGGGGGGAAGAGGACGGGCAGAATGGAACAAAACAGCAAAGAGCATGAGTGAGCAGGAAACGCGAATAAGAACATCGGAAGAGGAAGAGGAATCGTGCGGAGAAATCACCTGCAACCATGCATGTATGGACATAAGTGTGTGTGCCTGCGTGGCATGTGTAGTTGTACAGGAGCAGACAAGATGTGCAGACATGAGAGGGTGGACAGACGGAACTTGGTGTGCGTTCTGAGCCGCATATTGGCTTTTTCTGTCCTGGCCTGGTCTGGCCCGTTCTGCATGCAGGTCGGTGGCCTTTCTCACGACACATTCTGCCCCCTGGCTCGCGAATGACAAGCCCGGGCGATGGCGGCGATGGTCTGGCCTAGCCCGGTTTTGCAGCGAAACGATGCGCGCAGCGCGCCGTGCCATCGAAAGAAGAAACATTGTCCTCTGGTGGGAAATGGAAAGGAAGAGCGCTGGTCGAGCCGGTGGTGTGTGGGTTCGCATCCCGATTAGAGGGCGAGGAGGTTGCAGGGGTCATAATATTGCCAGTCGAGCCACTGCAGGGCACATTCGGTCGTGTGTGGGTGGTCTAAGTGCTGCTGCTGGAAGCTTGGAGGCCGCGACAGGACGCCACTCGCATGGGGGCTCCTCACATGCGCTGTTCCTTGCTTCTGCGCCAACTGTTGCCCGACGGAAGGGGGAACGAGGCAGAACAGAAAGGAGACATGTCGACTCCGCTTGCTTCTTATTCGACGATATCAATCAGCCATCTCCGCCGAGAGAAGTTGTGCTTTCTTTTTCTCGTTCGTCCTGTCCTTGCTTGGTGTTGGTACGTCATGAAGTATCTTACTTGTTAGGTACGTACCTCATGCTGATGGAGTCTACAACGGACGCTGTGTAAAGCGCACACATAATTACGTCGCAGCTGACACTGCCGGACAATATGCAGACAATTTAACAACAGCGCTGTCAAACATCCAACCAGAAAGACAGGCCATTCCAGATCTGAATGTCCTTTCGGCGTGGCTGATCTCTGATACTCCGTAGTCTTCCGTGTGTTAGTGTCAATGCGTCGTTGAGCTGACAGGGAATACCGTGGAGGCAAACAACACCGGCAGGACTGGTCGAAGTAATCGTGATCTACTCCCTCCTCGTTCTTCGATTCAGCAAGGGTGGGCAGTGCAAGGCCCGGAAGTGCGAGTACAACAGGTATCCTGCAGTCGAAGGATCATAGTCCGCACTTGCAGAGCGGGTTTTGTGGAAGCCCTTTCGTACTCGCATGCTAAGAGCGGAGAGCAATGTCGTATGTCGAAGGAACATGCAAGCACTGGTACTCTTACACACTCCTGGTTGTGGCACCCTCCAAGGCATCCCAAGACAATGAACGGCCCAGGCCTCATCCAGTCATAACTTGCGGCGCCGAGACCCGTTCCCAACAGGCTTGCGGTGTTTTTGAAACGTTTGTTTGATTTGTTTGGTTCGATTCTCTAAGGTGCTCTCCCCGAGATGGGAGGCAATGATCGGCACTGAGCCGCCAAAGAATGCGCCCCTTTCTGCTGTCTGGTCTCTGCTCGTGCCGAAGACTTCCTCAACCTCCAAGGCTGTCGTCGGCTCCGTGGACGTCGTATTTGTCCTGCAGGTGGTGGTCTGGCTGGACTCTGGCCAAGATAACGGGCTGTTTGGAAGTCACGATACGGGAGAGACAGCCAGACAGACAGGCAGCAGCCCTGATGATCGCACCGAATGCGCTGGCCGAATCCGAGACATGCGCTAATGCTGCTGGTGTTGGGTCCAGCACACAGTGGGGGTGGAGGTGTGATGAGATGAGAGGAGAGAGGGTGCTGGGGTCGATGAAGGGAGCAGTGGTTGAAGTTGAAGTCGATGGAAGAGTGTTTTTTTGCGATGCCCGAGTTCAAGTTAGGATGTATTTTGTGGCAATCATCATTACGAGAAACATTGTTGGGAACAGGTTGCTCGATGCAAACAAATCAAACGACTTGTTTTTAGAGCAGGAGCGATGCACCAGCTTGAGTGCAGTGCATCGTTCTTTCCCTCCAGTGTCCAACAAGGCTTGAAGTAATTACGCCGTGAGGAAGTCGCGACTGGCAAGAGCGTCCAACTGGCTCCTGTCAATGTGCCACGGAAACGCGCTGGACTCCGGCGGGCCGCTCTGTTCGGGCCCCCTAGCGCTGAACCACTTTCACCATTTGGGGGAGAGGGGGGAGGGGCTAGCCCAAGTGTTGGTCGCCTAAACCTGTTCTGTAAAAACAGCTCCTCCCCTAAAGCTAACACGAAGTCAGCCGACATCTTCAAGAAACAAAACGCCGTTCAGATTCAGAGTACAGTGGCTCGAGGTGGGTGCGGCTTTTTGGAACGGCGCGCCCATAGGCCACCGAGAATGATCAAATAAGCGTTACAGCTGGCGGCGTCGAGTTACAGCCAATCAACATTTTGAGGCGACGAGACAGGTGTGAAGAAAGGAGCAGGAGCCCCAGCCCTTCCCAACTTCCTAGGCCCGCTCGGAACAGGAACGGCAGCGATGAGAGAAAACAGTGGAGACAGGAAAATGGTTGGCTCAGACTATGCCAGCGAAAGTAGGGCGACACTGGGCGACTTCTGGGCGAGCAGCACAGACTCACAGACAGTCCCGCCTCATCCGGTTTTTACTGGCTGGCGGTGTTTGCGGTGCTTGCAGTGCTTGCGACGCTGTGAGTTTCTTTTTATCCACCATTTTCTTTTTTTTTTCTTTCTTTTTTTTCTTTTTCTTTTTCACTTTCGACTTCTTCCTCTCCAGGGCACACCAACAGACCTGAGTGCCTACCGCCCAGCATCCTCCGCCGCTAACGATGGGCGGAGTAGGTTGCATTCCGCGCCCCTAAGACGGCATTTTCAGGGGGACCGACAGGGCACACCATGGACAACGTCAACGGTGCCCAACCCGTGTGCCGCCCGTCAGCTACTTGCACGGTTTGAGACCAGATCGGCACTCCAGATTAGCGGAGTTGCTGCCCAATTGCTCACTGAAGATCGCTGCCCAAACTGTGCCATTACGTCGTATTTCCACCATGCCATTATTTCCACCATCTCGTCTGATTTCATTTGCTTTTTCTTCATTGTCTTCGTATCGTCACCGAAACGCTCTAACCAAGCTCGCCTAGGCCCTGGCCAGATTGGCTCTTCTCCGGGATGACCACACCTGGTTCCCCGAGCCGATATTACGAGGTGCTTCTCCGGACTTTACTCTGTGTGTAAAAAAGTGCAGGGAAAAAAAAGAATGCAGCCCCTTGCCGTCACATTTACAAAGACGAACAAGACGTGCAGGACGGTATTACAACTTGTCGACTGCAGTATCTGCGTATCTGCGTATCTGACATCACCGCCTCACATTGGGCTTGGAGAACGGATATCCACTCACCGCTACACCATCCCCGTACCCGTCCACGATCGGGCGAGCCGGGTGCGAGAAAGCTGGAAGCCTCCGGGCACGACAAGCGAGTTGGACGGTCGCCATGCGCGTCACCGTCACAGCTGTCCTGCATGCCAAGTTCAGTCGTAACCGTTTCCCCTTGCACAGCTTTTTCTCTGCTCTGCATATTCTATCACATCCCGATGTCCAACATGCGGTACATCCAGCACTTTCTCAGTCCAAGCCACGGTTTCCTGCTTCAAAGCTGCTGTTCTCTAAATCGCCTCTCCTGCAATCTGGCCTCAATCGCCCAATACAATCCGGACAAATATGTACGAACCTAAACGTTCTAGTTAAACACGGAGAAGGTCGGATGAAGCGAATGGGCATGTTTCTCTGTCCAAAGGCAGACTCGTGGGCACTCTCAACTTTTGACTGAAAGACGAAAATGTGTATCTACATGTCGTGCATGTTCTCGCTCTGGTCCGAAGCAACATGATCCATGCAAACACTGGCCAACGTGACCGCGCAAAACTTACTTGCAGGAGGCGTGTTGCTCGTGGCGGATGACGCCGTGCAACATTGTCTGATTCTATGTGGATGGGCCGGTTTGAGGTATACTCTGCCCCATTTTCATATGGACAAAAGAAGAAAGATAAACTACAAGATAGCAAAAGAAGTTATCATTGTGATTCTTCTGTCGATGTTGATGTCGATGGCGATGTCGTTCATCAACACGCGTTTGGACGATATTATGCAGCAAAGCGTGGGGCGGCATCCGAAACGTGTTTTAGCGCCAAAGGCAAAAGTGGGCGGGTCGCCTCGAACCTCCGATCCTCGCCTGTTTTATCGGCTGTCCGAACGGCATCACTTGATAAGAGCAATATCTGAGGGAATTCATCTTCACCGATCGCAAACAGACGACAACCTCACACTTAAAGCCTCCACCAATGTCCGTGGTCGTCCACACGAACGTCAACGCCGGAGACGAAGAAACGCCCCTTCTCATTTCCGTGCACACCGAGGGCTCTCCTTCGCAACAGCAGAGACAGCAACGCCAACAACGCCGCACCACTGCCCTCGCCATGGCCGGCCTGTTCTTCTGGCGCGTCGGCGCCCTGTACGGCGCGACGGCCGTGGCCCTGGGCGCGTTTGGCGCGCACGGCCTCAAGAACCGCATCAGCGACCCGGCCAAGCTGGCGACGTGGTCGACGGCGGCGCACTACCAGCTGGCGCACTCGGTGGCCATGCTGGCGGCCCGGGGCCATCCTGTCGCGTCGACGTTCTTCGCGGCGGGCATGACCATGTTCAGCGGCAGCATCTACGCGCTGGTGCTGGACCCGGAGCGGTTCAAGTTTCTGGGTCCCGTGACGCCGGTGGGCGGGCTGTGCCTAATTCTGGGGTGGCTGACACTGGTCTTTTCACGGGGGCGGATTCAGCTCTAAAGGGGTCTCCTGTGATGGCACGAGGCCTTCTCATCATCCCCTGTAACGAGATGATCCCATGTACATATATTTGCGTTTCTGCGTTTCCTTAATCTCCTCTCGTGTCTGCATCTCCTTCTATGAAATACAATATTATATATTATGACGCTCTAAATGTATGCGCTCTGTCTATGTACGCTGGTATGTTAAAAGGACTTTTGTAACAAGTTGAAAAAAAAAATACATGTTAAACTCGAAATAGGTTGAGACGCGAATGCTTCAGTCTCATAACTTTTTGCTCACTGGCACTGGTTGTTGCACCGGTACCTCGTGTAGACACTTCTTCTCGTCGACGGCCCCCTCGTGGCCGGCCGTCTGGTCGCTATCCTCGCCTGACTGCTGTACATCCTCGGAGTGGACCTCGTTGGCCTCCAGGTCTTCGTTTCCGTCTCGCGCCTCGACTGGCGGGACAACAACAACACCGCCGCTGGCCTCACCCTCCGTCTTCCCTTCCAGGGCGGCCTTCTTTTTGGCCTCGCGGACGTCCGTCGGCTCCAGGCCTTCGTCCTTGACAAAGATGCACGTCAAGAAGCAGATGGCGACCAGGGGCACCTGTAAGATAAAGACGGCATGGCTGGCGGCCATATAGGCGTCGAGCACGGCCTCACGCTCGGCGGTGCTCGCGAAGCTGGTGGGCAGGTAAAAGGCGTTGTTGGCCAGGTACGCGTACTCGGCGGGTAGGTTGGAGCGCAGGGCGGCCTGCAGCACGGCGGCCGCGACGGCGAGACCGCAGGCGCCGCCGGTAGCACGGAAAAAGTTGCGCACCGAGATGATGACAGCGCGGCGGGCCTTGGTGGTGTGGGCCTGGAGGGCGACGAGGGTGGGCTGCAGGGTCATACCCAAACCGGCGCCCACGAGCATGAGCGGCACGATGATGGCGGCCACGCTGGTGGTGCGCTTGTTCAGGAGCATCAAGCCGGCGCCACTACACTGTTAGCGGCGAGAAGCAAAGTAGACCCAAACGGGGCGGGAAGGGGACGTACAGAGTCCAGCAAGCGAAGCCGCACCAGATGACTTCGCCATAGCGCTTCATGCGCGACAGGTACTGGCCCGAGAGGATCGAGCATGCGGACTGCACAAGAACCATGGCGGCGACAAAGGCGGCCGACTCGATGATGGTGTAGCCGCGGGCATTCTGCAGGAAAAGTGGCAGGTAGTAGAGCGAGATCTGGTACACGGCGCCCAGCAGGAAACTCTGGATCATGAGCACCGTGATGACATGGCTCTTGAAGATTTGCACTAAACTGTTAGCAGGCACCCATTGAAAAACGAACGTATTGTGAGGGCCTACTTACTCGGCATCATGGGCAGCTGGGCTATGCGCAGCTCCACGACAACGAAAAAGACAAACAGCAGCGACCCGATCACCAGCATGCTGATCACCATGGGCGAGTCCCACCGAAAGTAGGAGCCGCCGCCACTGATTGGGATTAAGACGAGAATCACAGCCGCCGACGCCGACAGCAGACCCCAGTAGTCAATCTTGCGCGCGTTCTCGCGCAGCCCACCCTTGGGCGGGTTCGAGGGAAGCATGTATGCCGCCACGCAGCCGACGACGACGCCGAGCGGTGCCAGCAGGTAAAAAAAGGCGCGCCACGTCGTGCGGGCCGTGAGGCCGGCTGCCAAGAACGGTCCGGCCAAATTGCCAAGGCCGACGAATGCGCCGATGATGCCCTGATAGAACCCGCGCTGCTCGAGCGAGACGACGTCCGACACAATGATCATACTGAGGTTAGTAACGCCGCCGCCGCCAATGCCGGCCACACCGCGGAAGACATAAAACATGGGCCCGTTGCGCGACAGCCCGCACAACAGATCGGCGAGCGCCAGGCAGCCGACGGCACCGAGGTACACTCGCTTGCGGCCAAAGATGTCGGACAAACGGCCGTAGAGCATCTGGAAGGTGGTGTTGGCGATCAGGGAAGACGTGCCGGCCCAGGAGATGGTGTTTTGGGCGTCGAGGTCGCGGGCAATGGTCGGGAGGGTGACGCTGATGCCGTTCTGGTCGATAAAGGTGATGAGCAGCGTGAGGGCGAGCGTGCCGAAAACGACGACGAGCTTCTTCTTAGACAGCAGGTCGGTCTGGTCGTACAAGGCCTTTTCGACGGCGGACTGCTGCCGCGTCATCTTGGCGCCGCCGATGGCCATGGCGAAGACTGTCGGGGGGTGTGGTGGGTTGGTGTGTATATTTCTTAATAGTCGTTGTTCGACGGTGTACTCCGGGTTATGTCCATAGAGTATGTTGTATGGAGTCCATGTGTCGAAGTAAACAAGGGTGTGTTGAGGTTGTCGTCGATATTGGTTGAAGCATTAGATCATAAAAAAAGAAGAAAGGAGCAAGGTAAGATAACAAAAGGAAGAAGACCAAAAGAATGGGAATACTCGAGTAATAAGAAAAGGTCCGGGACCAAAATACGGAAGTAACCGAAAGAACGAAAGAACGAAAGAGGAGTAAAATGAAGGGGGAACAAGTGAACAGAGAAAAGAAAGAAAAAAAAAAGAAATGCGCCTGTAGTCTTCAAACGGCGGAGCTCCGAACGGATAGTCGCCGGAAGCCCTAGTTCTAGTACGTCTATCAAGAAGAGGAGGGAGGGATCGAAAGCAAGAAAACGAGGGAAAAACAGACAGGAAAAATCTTTATTCTAAAAGGGTTGCTTTGTTTGGGACCGCTGTGGCCCTGAGGGCATCCACCCCCGTCCGTCTAGCGCTCTAGCGCTGCCGCGTCGTTGCTTCCGCCACCCGTGCGCCTGGGAAAGCCATGCCGTCATTGCCGGCCTTGGTCCGGCCAGGCCCTTCAGGTGTGGTGACAGGCCCCCTGAATTGGAGGCAACCCCAATGGTTCTTTGGTTCTGTTTGGCCTTATGACGGTGTGCAAGCAGCACCGGCGGAGCACAATATCCCGTACACCGCCACCGATCAAAGAAAGGGCAAGATGCGCAAAACTGAACGCTTCCGAGTATGGACAATCTCTCGTTGTACGTGAAAGGCGATGTGACAAGAGAGAATGGATGCACTGACATTGTCCTCGAGCTTTCGAGCCTACATGCTCCCTTGCCGACGAGGCACCGACTGTGTTGCAGTGAACAAACAAACAACGGAATGTCCACCAAAGCGGATCCATCCAAGCCGCGCTGACAGCACGTGACGAACTGTTCGTGACCTGGCAGATAGAGAGAGCATTGTTGTTGTGGTCTTCTTTTCATAAACACCTTTTCTGTCATGAGGAACCGCACACCCTTCTCATATTCTGAGTTGTGGCCGACGGCTTCTTTGAGAAAAAAAAGGAAAACGAACAGAAAAACAATCATGGACGGAGAATCACCGGCAGAAACAACAACAAAAAACAAGCACTACTACTCCGTAATGGCTTGGCTTGGCCTTGTCTTGCCCGGCAGCGAGCGCGCTATCGGCTCCGAACCGGCAGCCAATCCAGTGGGTTTTGGTGGGTTTTTTTCTTCTCGGTTTTTTCAAGGGGCGTAAAGAACGAGAGGTCTCGCCGTAGGGCTTACCGGATTGGTGCTAGGGGCTCTGAAAAGGCATGACCCGGTATGACAGAAGTTGACTGCCGACGAAGACAGATGACCGACGATTACAGACGGGGAAAGACGACGGGACGATGACAGATGATAAATACTGACGATACTCCTCGCTTTCAATATTGATTATGACGTCTGTTCGGAACCCGATTATCCAGACAACCAAACAGGACGGCCGGAGATCAACAAAACAGCCACATCCACACCTGGAATTCATTTTTACTTCCACAGTAAAGATACGTGGGTTTTCGTCCACTCAAACTTCCGGATATACAACACGGTTGGAACCCGGAATATCCGTCTGGGCTGATGTAGGGCTTCCGACATGCCAAGCCGGGCCTGATCTCATATCAGGCACTCTTCCGGTTCCGAGTAATTCTTACAGCCCAGGCGCGAGATCTGTGCATTTCGCAGAGTGGAGTGGGGGCTTGCGTCTTTCTGGTGATCCTTGGACCGCAGAGAGGGGCGACAGCACAGGCGTTCTTCAGGTCTTCGTTTTTGTCTTGACAGGATCTCAAAACGGTGATATTTTGGCTTGCATACATTAAGCATGATTTTTCATCCTACTTTCCACACGCTCGTGTGGTGCAAGCCACTTGACAGTGCCCTTGTCTATCCCGATAGCTGCAGCCTAGTGACCACGTCTCAGGACACTTGACGACTAGTTCTTGAAGAGATACGGTTCAACGAGCAATCGACAAAGCCTTTAGATGCTCCACGTAACAGCCACCACACCTCTGCAGCCTTGCCAGCCTCGTGGCGTCTGTAGGGCTGTCAGGTGCTACCCGGTCGACTGAGGCTCTCAAGCCAAACAGGCCGTGGCGCAGTCACGGCGCGTTACTGATACTGTCCCCGTGCTCTGCTCCTGTTCTACGTAACTCGGATAGAACCCATCTCAGCAAGAGGCATGGCAATCAGGACAAAGCCAATCATCGCTGTCTCAAGTACGTCGTATTCGTACCCCGTATCAACGTCGTAATTACTTGTGAGAGACAGTCGCAAACAGGGACAACTGAGATTGTCTCACCGACACATTGGGGACCGTTGCTGTTGGCGGGCTGTGCCTGTCGCTAATCGTCTTCCCCTAGCGTTCCCCTTTTCCCCATATGCCAGCACTTAACCGATCTATCGACCCACATTTCTCAGCTCTCCCTCTCTCCGCTACCATTCTCCGTCCAGGTGCTGTTCGTCGCAACTTTCTGCGTGTCCAATGGGCACGTGCCAGCGAGCATCTGCTTCTTGGGCGATGAACGAGTTGTGGCCATGAGGAAAGTGTCGTTTCTCACCACAGTCGTGTCTGTAGTACACGTAAGTCGTCTTCGTAGCACAAGCTTCCGCAGCGAGTGCGAGTGCGAGTGCGCAGGTTGCAGACCGTATACTCGCCTGACCTCCGCCTTGTTTGTCGCGCATGGAAAAGTACCATTGCAGAAACGACGATGCAGCAGCACACCGCGCCTTTTCCTGCAGGTGACTGAGTTTCTCCACATCCCCCTCGTCTCCTCCTTCTCCTCACCTCGACCACGCGCAAAGTCGAATAAAAAGGGAAGGAGGTCGGCCTTGTGTGCGCTATCGCAAAGGAAAGTGCCAGCCTCTCCCGCCTCTCTGCCTCTGCACTTTCCAGATTCGTCGATTGCTTCATCTGTTAGCTCCGTCGGTCTTGGCGGTCAGCCAGCCAGTTGAACCGGTCCAGGCCAAGGCAGGTGCTATCTGAGTTTTTCTTCTTCTTTTCGTCTCATCTTTTGCTATCGGATGCATCTTGAAATATTCTCTCGTCGTTTGTGCATCTTCCTTTTGCACCATCCATCTGTTACAATTGCCCTTCATCTGCCGCCTCGTTTCGGTTTGCGCCTGGCCTCCCGCGGATCGATCAGCTCTGCCGTCCAACGCCAAAAATCCGCCAAAACCGCCCCCGGCTCCCTTGCCGTCCAGCTCGGGCCCCTGCAGCAGCTCGCCCATCATTCGCCCCCCTGCCGAACCTTTTTTTTTTTTGTTGTCTTTCTGTTCCCGCCCTGGCCCCGTTTTCGTGATCAACTTCATCTCGGATTTAGATTGCTCGAGCCAATCTATTTCGTGTTTTCCTTCATAACAGCACTGTCCTTGTCGCATGCCCTCCTCCCTCACGTTACCTCGCGACTGTCCGTGAAGTCCGCTCCTGCCTTGCGCCATTAAACCTCCGCAGTTGCTGCCGTCTCTTTCTTGTCGGGCTTCTTTTCTGGGGTGGTGTGTCCTGATGACGCTCGTTCGCGCCTTCCCCCTTGGCTCCTTTTGTTGTTAGCTCCCCCGTTTTTTTATTTATTTGCCACGACCAAGCGCTGTCGGCGGTTGGCGCAACCAACGCCAGCTTAGACCCGCTGTTGGTCAGTGCTCCATCCAAATTTTTCGAACTTTCCCCATCCTTTTCCTTTCCTTGGTCCTCCTTTCTTGCGTCAGAGAGCGAGCGCGCCTCTGCTCTGTCGCAGCTACGAGGTATCTTACCCGAGCCGTTCTCCAAAAAAAGCCAACAGGAAGGACGCAAAGAAAAGCAACAAAAATAAATGTGGCCCTGATCCGATCTGGCACAGTGCTTTTCCCGCTTTCCCCATTCCCCTTGGAACCTTCCTCGCCTGCAGCCTGCTTGCCTTCCAGACTTTTTCACTAGTCCACCTCCACCGCTTGCTCCTTCCTTCTTTTCGCTTTTCATTCTTTTTTTTTCACCTTCTCCTTCCCTTTCGCATCATCACCTCTTTCCTCGTCTCGACAACGGCGCCGCCCACAACTAGCTGCGCTGCGTTGCGCCTTCCCTGTTTCTGAAAAGAACAAACACACGCGCTCGCAGCTTTCCCCCTTTTTCGACACCTCCTTATCGTCCGCTTCTCTCCCCTTGCTTACGACAGAAACGCGGTTAAGAGTGGAGTGCGCGCTCATTCGACAAATGTGAGACGCATACCGCTTCTGGGCCGAACGGAGCGCAAGGACAAAAATAACAAAGACACCAAGAAACGAGGAGCTGAGCTTGCGACGCCTGCGATCATCGCCCTAATCTTTTCCTATTTTTTTCTCGGGGCTAAGAAAAAGAGCAAGGGACAATCGCCAGCCAGCCCTTTGTCGTGTCGGCGCCATGGACTCCCGACAGCCACCTCCCCCAGCGCCACCACCGCCACCGTTGTCGACGTCTTCTTCGTCTTCGCATTCTCAACATCCTTTTCCGTCGCGCAACGATCCGTCACCGCAATACGGCCGCGCAGCATACCCGCCGCCGGACTCGCGCTCCCCATCCGCACCGTCGTCTGCAGCGTATGGCGAGCACAAAAGCCAGCACCAGCAGCATCCGCATCAATCGCCGCGTCAACCTCCCCGTCAACCTCCCCATCCACAACACCCCCAACAACATCATCAACCACAACACAGCGCCCATCGGCGAGGGCCCTCCGACTCTTCCTACTACGCGCAGTCGCGCTCGGCCTACCCATCGCACCCCCCAGGGCCCAACGACGCGGCCAACGCCAACTCCAACAACCCTCCTCCCCATTCCGTGTCCAACCACTCCCGCAATCCGAGCGCCCCGTCCTTAAGTCGCGCGATGCCACCACACTCGGCCTCGCCGCCCCCTCCGATGCAGGGCAACAGCAGCAATCCTGGCGGCCCTGGCGGTCCGCCGCCTCCGCCGGGCCATCACGCGCCATATACTCTCCCACCGCCACGCGTCGGATCGTCCTCCTCAGCGTTCCCGTCCGTGCGCGAACTGCCGTCGCTCTCGTCGCTTCCGCGTGCAGGCAGCTCCGGGAGCTCAATGTCCATAATGTCGATGTTGGGCGGCCCATCGATGGGCCACGCGCGCGAGCCATCGGGTCCATCACAATACGGTCCTCCGCCGCCGCCACAGCCGCCGTCGTCCACCGGTCCCCCTGGCAGCGGTCCTGGCTCGGCCTACGCGCCGAGCATCCACGCCTCGCCGAGAATGCACTCCGCGGCCAACGACTACAGCCCGTACCGGCGACCGCAGACGCCCCCGGACCTCCAGAGACCCTACGACGCGCGCGACCCGCGAGACGGACGCGATCCTAGAGACTCGAGGGGACCCATCTCCGCGTCGCCCCAGCAGGGCAGCATGTACGCGACAACGCCCGAAATGCCACGGTACGGCACGCCCCAGTCCTACCCCCATCAACAGCGCGGCCCGCCGCCGCCCAACGAGCACCAGCAGCAGCAGGCCCGCATGGCTGCGGGTATACCGCGTCCGAACAGCCAGCCAAAGGCCTACCCGCGCGGCCCACCGCCTCCTGGGGAGCAACAGCACGCGGGTCCTCCTCCGCCGCATGCCGATCCCATGTACGGCCGTCGCGACGACCACCGCGGCCCGCCGCAGCCCGACTACAGCCCCGACCAGCGTGGCCGCATGTACAAGTACGAAGACCAGCATCCCCAACAACACCTACCTCAGCATGCATTGTCGTATATGTCCGAGAGAGAGCGCGATCGTGAGCGCCACGCGCGTGAGATGGAGATGCGCGACCGCGAGCGGCGAGACCGCGCCAACACGGGTGGATCCGATCCTGGTGGCCGTCCGCCCCCAAGCGCCCCCCACGCCCCCGACTACAACATGCAGAGGCACCCGCAGCAAGGGGGCCCTGGCATTCCTTTGTTCGGCCGCCCGCCAGACTCCCGCGAACCGTCTCGCGATCCACGCGATCTTCGCGACCCCCGCGACCCCCGCGACCCCCGTGATCCGCGTGACCCTCGTGATCCGCGTGACCCCCGTGGTGACCCCCGTGGTGATCCCCGTGGTGACCCTCGCGATCCTCGCGGTGCTTCGTGGCGTTCTCCATACGATCAACAAGGCCGGCCGTACGAGCATGGCCGGCCAAACGACTACCCTCCCTCCGCAGGGCCGGGCCACAACCAGCCGCCTCCGCCGCCGCCTCCGCCATCACAGTACCCTCCCCACGGGCCGCCGCCACCAGGCCAAGATCGCTACCCTCCAACATCCCTTCCTCCTTCGCACCACCCATCAGGTGGTCCTTCGCCATACGAATCGCCTGATCGGAACCGGATGGGTCTCGGCCACCCGCAGGGCCCGCAAGGAGGGCCTCAGGGGCCGCCGCCTCCACAACACCAACAGCCGCCGCCTCCGCAACAGCAAGGCCCTCCGCGGTTCTCTGTGCCTCCACGGCCTCGCCCCATCGACGAGGCGCCGCCGCCGCCATCCGTTGCCTACAGTGGTGGTCCCGGTGGAAACAGCGGCGCTCCTCCTCCTCCTGGATACGACGCAGCACCACCTCGCCAACGGTCGGCAGACGAGGCCGCACACCACCCGCCCCGCAACCTGTTGGCGATCCAGGAGATGAACCGTCGCGGTCGGGTGTCCCCGCTGCCGCAGGCGGTTCAAGGTGCCCAGTCGCAAATCCACGGACCGGCAGGCGAGCCCTCCATTAAGAGCGAGTTTGGCCGCATGTACGTGGGCATTGGAAACGGCGTCGGCATGGGCCTGAGCAGCCCCATCACCTCGGGTGCCGCGCTGCCCTTTTCCAACGGCAACGGCGGTCCAGGCGGTGCAGGGGCTCCCGGCGGTGTCCCGCTACGCCGCGAAGACTCGGACAACACGCCACACGACTCGAACGCCGCCGACACGCCGGCCAAGCCCGTCAAGGGCAAGCGCCGCAAGGCGGCAAAGGACGATCCAGCCAAGGCCGCCGCCGGAGAGGACGATGGAAGCGGTCGGGCCACACCTGCTGGCAAGACCAAACGCGCAAAGACGACTCACCACCATCACCAGTACGCGCCAAAGCCCCTCCTGTTTGTTTTCTGATTCTCCTTGTACCTGTAATTTTCCCGTCGTCACTTGCGATTGCTAACGCGTTGTCCTTTTCTCCCAGTCACCATCACGCGCACCATCATCACCACCACCCCGACCAGGCCTCCTCTCCATCGATCTCGTCAACGACCCTGAAGAACGGCAAGGGCGCGACTCCCGTCCCTCTTCCTGCCAGTGTGGCCGGCCCCCCTCGCGACTACACAACAGCACAGATCCCCCAAACCGTGCCCCGGCCCGCACTCCAACAGCCCTTGCAAACTTCGCCGCCGCAACAACCGCTGCAGGCCCCGCACCTGTCGCCGTCCAAGCAGCCCAACGGCACGTTTGCACCCATCCAAGCGGCACCCGCCGTCGTCAAGACCAAGCAGATCATCCTCTCGGAGGCGGTCATCGACAGTGTAGCCGACCAGCCTCGCCACTACCTGGGCGATGTCCTGTACGAGCCCAAGCTCAAGGCCGCACGCAAGTGTGACCCTCTGACCGGTCGGCCGCCGCGCTACCCGTACTCGACAACCCCGCGCCCCCTGCCCATCGACATGATCAAGGACAAGGCCAACAGCATTCTGACGGTCAAGGTCAACAAGCTCTTTTTGGAGTCCGCGCCCCGCGAAGAGATCACCCACCGCCGCGCCCTGTGGGGCACGGACATTTACACGGACGACTCGGACGTCATTGCCGCGTGCATCCACGGCGGCTGGATCCGCGGCGCGTGGCCCAGCGATGTCGATGTCGACATGCTAGGCCTCGCCGAACAGGCGGACACGACCTCTGGTGGCTCGGGTGCTAAGGAAGCCACGAGCCGCAAACAGCGTGCCGCCGCCGCCGCCGCGGTCGAGCTGGCCCGCAACCAGCCGCCGCCCGAACTGCTGACCGCGCCCCTCAAGACGGGGCCCATGACCATCCCGCCCGGCCGCGACCTGCATGTGACCCTCTTGGTGCTGCCGACGCTCGTCAAGTACAGCGCCACCACCCGTTTTGGTATTCGCAGCCGCGAGTGGGGTGGGCCGCCGCACGAGCAGCAGCAGCACCAACCGCACGACGGCATGAGCTTCAAGGTGCTCAAGATCCGCTGGGTGACCAACGGCGCGGGTGCCCAGAGCCGCCTGCGCGGCAAGGCGCGCCGCGAGCGCATGCGCCAGGCGATGCGGGAGGTCGAATTGTCGTCCTCCCAAAGCGAGGGCATCAAGCTGGGCTTTGGGTTTGGCGGCCCCGACCTGGCCGGCGAGGGCGCGGAGCTAGGCACAACCGCCACGGACGCGGCCTCCTCTGGCAGCCAGTGGTGGCGTCCTGCGCCGCGCAAGGCGGATACCGGCGAGGGCGACAAGGAGAACCGTCCTGGCTCGGCCGAGCGCGCAGTGGCCACAGCTGCCGAGACCAACGGCAGCAAGGACCTTGTCAGCGCCGACCACAGTGTCTCGAGCGAAAAGAAGGATGCCGTGGCGTCTGCCGACCTGAGTGCGCCCAAGAGCGACGACACCAAGCCGGCGGAGACGACTCCTGCAGAGAAGGAGGTGCCTGCCAAGGCGGCCTCTGAAGTGAATGCCGACAGCGAAAAGAGCGAGGCCACAGCGACACCTAGCAAGGGGTCGACTGCAGCAGAGGCCGCCACCGCTGCCGAGGACCCCGATACGACAATGACGGATGCCGGTATGGACGACTAGGAACATCCAGTCCACCTGAAGTCGTTGGACATTACTCCTATCAACCTTTCTTAAATCCGTGTTTGTTTGTCTGTTTGATTTTTTTTTCTTGTTCGTTTGTGCTTTCAAGCGTGGTTTTCCTCGTGGATACGAGTGGGTTCTGCGTCGTTCGTTTTGTACTATTGCGTGCACTTGCCTTAATATTATTCCATCTTGTTCTCTTTCCACGGTGCGTTACTATTGTTGTCTCTGGTTTTCGATAAAAAAAAAGCGAGAGGTTCTTTGTTTTTGTTCGGTTTCTGTAGCTCTTTCTCCCCACACACTTCGCTTTCGTCTGGAGGCAAATGTCACCATTCCATCTCACAAACCTATTTGCATTCATGTATGCCGTGAAAGTGATGTGTCTATTCTATACCAGTCCTATCGTACAGTTTTCATTCCGTGCTTCCCTCGCCCCTAAAAGTCCGTCACCCGCCCATTGTAGCTCCAGTCGCCTGCGCTACCCCACCGCAGCGGCTCGTTCTTGGGGCCGCCCACCTCGCCCGTCTTGGGGTTCCGCTCACCGTCAAATTCGGGCGCCGCGCCCCGCCACACGCCCTCGATCGGGTTGCCGTTGAGCGCTGAGGCAGGCGTTTCGGCGGGTGCGGCGGTGGCAGCAGCCACGGCGTCGGCCAGGGACGCCGCGGCCGCCGACTCCTGCGCCTTGCGCACCAGCTGCTCAAACTCGGCCTGCTGCTCGGGCGGCAGGCGCGGCGGCGCGGGCTGGTCGTCCCAGGCCGATGAAAAGGCGCGGAGGGCTATTGTCGTCGGTGGTGTGCGTGCCGGGAAGAATGTGCGGGGGGTCGTCTTCGTGGTGAGGAGGGCGGCGGGGCGGCGCAATGCCGCGAAGCGGGAGACGGGCAGCATTGGCGATGTATTGAGTTGGGTGGGGGAAAGGATTGTTGTGAGCAATTGATTCGCTGGAGAGTTCAGTTGCGTCGTTTCATCCAGCATGTGTCGTTCGTGGTTGGTCGTCGTCAGAAAGGCGAGCCGTTATCGGAAGGCGAACAAACGTTGAACCTCGGTGGTGGTCGATGGACAGATGACGACGGTCGAAAAAAAAGCGGAAGGCTTACCTAATCCTTGTAGAAAGGGCGGCCGCCGTGGCCCGCAGTATTATCATCCACTAATGTTCGTCCTGTGTTTTCTGCCGTTTAACTGCTGCATGGCTCGCTCCACAGCGGGAAGCTTACTGTACTTTGTTAAATAGGGTGCTTATATGGGGCCGCGGGCGGGAGGATATCGCGCCAGTCGTTGCGCTCACACGCGACGACCATACAAGCTGTACTTTCCTAATCTGTCAAACACAAACGCACATTTAAAAAGGGAAGGTGCCTGTTTCGCTCCTCTCTATTCTCGCTTTGCCTAAGCTTGCCTGCCCCGAAACGAGAAAGGTCCAGCCTCGCAACAGTGAATGCATGTCACAACCACAGCGAGTGCTTCCCAGCAGTCTCCATTCTTGACACGGCTTGTCATGTTGCGGCTCAAATCCAACCCAGGATGGTAGCCTAGCCAAAGAGTCCTTGTGCCACGTATTACCAGCAACGAAAAAAGCAAGCAGCCACCAGAGCACAATATGAACAAAGTTGGCCAGGTTGGTCGATAAGGAAGGGACGACCCGGCACTTGAAGTTGCATGCCCCGCTGTTGCCGAGTGAGTCTTCCGCATAGAAACCAGCCAGTCGTGGCTGCCTCATACGGTCGTATGACGACAGAAGGTGTGGTGAGTGTGTGGTGGGAATGGAAAGAGCAGGCCGCTCTCAAGGGATCCAGGAAGGCGCATCTGAGATTGCAGACCCCAAAACAACATTTTTGCCCATATTGTCTAGTTTCATCACCAACGATCAAAAATGTTTTGCTTCTGCCAAACTTTGTCCTCTGTTTCAAAACACCGCATACCCCACACAGCAGCGTCGCTCTTTTACTACAAACGCTCTTAGTGGTGCATACAGGCGGCAGTCCAGCACCAACTCGTCGAGCCGCCTTTTGCTGGACGAAATCACACAGTCCTACCCATCCTTTACGGTATGTTCATTCTCTCTCGGATTTGAATATCGTTCTGACCTGTCCGCGACTTTCTCCACCATCCAACTTGATGACAAGTCCAAAAAGAGGAGTTCGGGCCACTGACGTGTGCAGATTTCTCAGCCTTCTCTCGAATCACACCCCACCCACCCATGACCACGTCGGCGCTGCTGCAGCAAACACTCGCGGCATCAGCGGCTTTCTGCACTGCTCATCCGCAAAGGCGAAAGAAGGCAGAAATGAGGTCACTGCAGCCAGCCAGGGTCGGTCCGAGTTAATGTTGCTGTCTTCACTGGAACATTTTTGCATGTTCATGGACTACGCTGCTATGCTGGTTGCCGCCGGGTTGTATTTTGTTGTATCTCTTGACATAAGCAGGGGACCCGAGTGGATTCCGCCTTCGCGGCACATATGGTCTTATCATAATGGGACAGGCTATATGGACGTACTCCGTCCTGGGCGACGATATACCAAGTGGAAGGCACGAGCTGAAGTCACATGTTCCGATTGCTTCCTGTCAAAGGCTACCACAATCGCTGCCACCAATGACGGCCGATGCCAACACCACCACCGCCAGACGAGAAGCAATGAGCCGCACTCTTTGCAGCATTCTCCTCTTCCATCTCATTCCGTGTCTTCTATCGTCTCCCCCTCTTTCCTGTGCCGTATTTTCCCCTCGGTCCGCTTCTTCTTTTGTTAAATCCACAAGCCCCTTGCGATCGCAATCACCTTTCCCCCTTACCTTTTATTTCTTCGCGCTCTACTGCTGCGAGACTGGTTTCGATGGTGTCTTTGTGTAGCGTGTGTTTTGATTTACTATAGCGAATTTACGTCCCGTGGCGAGCATCTCTTTCACATTGTTGTTTGTATTCCTGTCGTGCCTACTTCTCTTCGTGCTGTTTTCGGTATCTTGTCGTGCTTTCCAGTGGCAGCATCAAGTTCACTGTCTCTCTTCATCTTTCCTTCTTATATCCTTGTGTGCTTTCGACACTTTTGGCGCATCTCTCTATCGATCTGTGCAGATGTTAAAGCTGCAGGTTGCGCTCAATAGAGAGTCGATGTGCTTTGATTTGACTGGAAATTAACTTGATTCTGCATCTGTTTCCTACGCGTTGGTTTTCATCCTTCTTCGATCTGGATCGCGTCTTGAAGACCTTTGGTACACGACCTCGGCTGTATTTGCATTGCATCACTTCACAGATAGCCTCTCTATCAGGGGTCCGTCCAACCATGAGAGCTGCAACACACTGCGTTGCCTAACACAGCAGACTAGCACACTTTGATCTGTCCTCCTCATTCTTGCACACTTGCCTCCAACCCGACCCCGACAACAGATTTGGTCCATTGAAGTTCCCAGAACACTGGCCCGGCATGGATTTCCCCCAGCTCACGGGCACTGGGCCGTCTTTCTATCTCGTCCCAGACAATCACAATGCACAAAAAGTCGTCAACGATCCAGGCAACGCTCCATACGTTGAGCTAAAAGATGGTGAGCCCTCGTTGCATCTAGACTTCACCGGCTTGGCCAACGACAGAATCACGCTCGGTCGAGCAAATTGCACGATCACTCTCCCGGACCACTACGGCTCGGCGGGTATTCAACGACTTCACTGCTATTTCCGGTGCAACTCTTCGACAGGCGCCGTGATCCTCAACGACCATTCGTCAAACCGATCCACACTTGTTTATGATCAGGATGTGGACTTCAGCGTGCCCATGTCACAGGCAATGAACTCAGTTGTCGTCACGCGGCGTTTCAACCGGAACATCGCCATTGGGAACAAAAAATACTACAAGTTCAGGCTGGTTTGGGACGGCGACGAGCCCGTGAGAAACTTCTTGACGCAGCACCCCAACCAGTTCGGTCCTGAGACATTCGATACAACCAAGGCACGCTACATTCAAGGCCAGGTTCTGGGGATGGGCGGCTTCGGGCTCGTCCGGAAGGCGGTAAACATTCACAACGGGCAGGCCATGGCTGTGAAACGCTTCTACAATCTAGAAGGAAAGGGGCATGTTATGGCTATTCGGGAGGTCAACAACATGCTCAAGTTGTCCTCCAACAACGCAAAAAAACACGTAAGTGATTGCGTCTCGTCGTTTCCCTTTCTTTACCAGATATATTGATTTGTTGTGTTTGGTTCTTTTCCGTTTGGGCTAACGACGTCCCCTACGACGTCCCCTCTCTCCTACAGGAACACATCCTTCCCATTCTCGATGTTGAGTACGACAAAGAACATTACCGATGGATCGAAATATTTATGCCACTTCGAGAAGGATCCGTCTTCACACTCATTGAAGAAACCGACCGAGTGATGTCCGACAGCGAGATTGCAGAGCAAGTCCTGTATCAGATGGCAAATGCACTCAAGTTTATGGCAAAGCACAAAATGGTCCACCGCGACATCAAGCATGCAAACATTCTCTACGAAACTCGCATGCATGCCGATGGTATGTCCGCCTACTACCACTTCCAGCTGGCCGATTTCAACCTGTCCAACGAGTCCGCCCAGGCGCGGACATTTGCTGGCACGCCCGTTTTCATGGCCCCCGAGGTCTACGACCGCCTCCTGCAATCGTGCACTGCAGATATCTGGTCTCTCTTTGTCACAATCGTGTGGATCTACAATGTCGACGGATTTCGGACGTACTCCACCGATGACAACATCGAGCTACGCAACAAAATCACAGGTATCGCCCAGCAGGACATGTTTGTCCACATAAGCGACATGGCGATTCAAGATCCAAAGCGCCGGGTGTCCGCCAGAGAACTTGTTGCTCGCCTGGAGGGAACCTCGTCGTCGATGCCAAAGAGCACAAAGTCCAAATCTGCGATGACCGACATGACGATCGGGCCCGGAGTCCAGGACGACGATGCCGATGCATACGGCTACGTTCCCTACATCACGGCCGAAGTTGCGCAAGGCTTCTCAAATACATTTGCCTCCTCTAGCCAACAAGCCACGATGGCGACCAGCTCCATGAATGGCCTTTCTGCCCTAGCCGATTTTTCTCTCGACGCCGGCCAAGTGCAATCACATGTACGTGCATACCTCAGGATGGGCCGCATACTTGTCTTGCAAAACAAGCATTTTGCATTTATCGATTCATTCAAACTGTATTTTGCTAACACCCTTGTTCCATCTCTCCAGGTCTACCATAACGGCCGCATCGACGAGCATTACGAGTACGCAGACCAGTTCCCTCGTAACGAAGATATCGTCCTCGACGCCGGCGCGCAGTTTAACGAGTCGAAGAAAGCAAAGGGAAAACAGGGAGACCATTCGGCTGACGATGATTGTCATAAAAAAGGCAAAGAAACGGAGAAAAATAAGACAGCATACGTCTTCTTAGCCGATTGAGTCGAGCAACCCTACCTCGCGTTCGACCTTGGTTTCTTATTTTTCTTACCAGCCCAGTGTTTTTTTTTTTCATTTACGACATTACTTACGATTATATTTTGTCTTTTTTTCCGAAATATCGTTGCCCCTATCTATTTTTTTTTCCATTTTTGTCCTATTTTGTCCTTTTTCCCCTCTTGTTATTATTTGTTACTTCTTTTCCTAGATTCAACACGTTTCAGTTTTCACGAGCACTCTCTTGTTCGAATTTTTCCTTTTTGACGATCCGTCACGATTATTCTCTGACCCAAATGGTACTCACAAATACGTTTCATTTTATTTCGCATTGTGTTCTTTCACATTCCGCATTTCTCTAAGACGGTACTGCCCGTCCAAATCTTGTTCCAGCATAAGGCTGCCTACCTGTTTCTCTTACTCGCTACTTTTCTTCCCTTTTCCTTTCGTTTGCATCTTAAATTTACTTATTGGGTAGCAATATAGCCCCATCCCAAAGTAATTCAACGTTTAATTCTCATGATGATACTTGGTCCAAATGCGTCATATTTAGAGCACGACCACTGTCGTTTCCGTCTAACCTAATGTCGTACTCGACACATTGTCTACTTTCGTTTTCGGCGCTCATGGGATGACGGACACACCAGACGGCAGCTTCCGCACAGGCTGGTTCGTCTGCCGATCAGGGCCATGGCGGCGCGGCCCAAGAGAGAATTACATTAGCTGAAAAAAGCGACGTCGTGCCGGCAAAAAATGTCGTTGCTTTTGTGGCGGCGGCTGTGCTGTTGCAACGTCAATACGACACAACTTTGACATATCATGTCTTCCTCCTTTTTGCCATTGTTTGCAATGTTCACAATGGACGGCTATTTAAAGAAACAACGTGCATCGGAGCTGGTGAGAACGAAGTGCAGAATGACAGCAAGCTAAACATGCACCAAGATTTTCAACTCGTGTGCCTTCTCCTTGTCCTGCATTAGTTGAGTTGCAATGGTCATCCCAAGAATAAACAGTGCATAACACAGCTCGACAGAGAGCTATCTTACAATTCAAAAAATGCACGCCGAATGGAACGTCGAAATCAAGGAAACAAGCTACGACAGCACAGCTTTTCAGCTGCTGCGGCAGCCAGGACGACAAGCGAGAAGCGCAACAGACTCTGGGGAGCTACACAATGCGAGCTAGGCCCCGACAACGTCGGCAGGCAAGTGAGAAGAAGTCCGTGTGTTTTTCACAAAGTCGCATGTTTTTGCACCTCGAAGCAGTTTTGGCAAGGAAGTTGCGTTGTCTATTTGCACAGCCACGCAGAGGCGTGTAAGTGGAGCACGCCCTCAATCCCGAGAGTGCCGGACGCCTTGCGACCCAAAATCGTTATGTTCTTCGGATGGGCAAGGGCTTCAAATGAATGGCAACAAAATATATTTGAGAAAAGTGAATAGACAATGCAAAACAAGTATATGTCCAGTCTCGTGAACATTCTACCTCGCTTTGCGTTGGCTTGCGTACGATCTGTTTGACGTGGAAAGAGGCCACGCAAAGCATACCCAGGTTGTGGTACAAGGGCTTGTCAGAGAAAAAGCTCTCTGGCATGTCCACCGGGCTGTTTTGTCTAACGATGAAACGAGACAGTGGCTGTTAAGACTTTTTACGACATACTGTGAATGGGGTTCTTTTCCTCTGGGCACGGAGTACGGAGTACGCCGCGAATGGAATGGGGAACTGGCATAACCCGTATCTACGGCGTTGGCTTAGTTGTCCGCCCTTCGGTCTGGAAGGCAAGTGCGACTTACTACCCCTTTGGGCGCGCCCTCGAGACAGAAGAAACAAAACGAGACCTCGCTCTCGGCAAGCTCGCGTTAGTTTCAGGTTATTTAAGTTAGTTGCGGGTTCTCGATGACTGTTTGTTGTGGGGTGTTCGTGTTGGGCGCTGCACAGCCGCAATAGGCTCTTTCTCTGGATCTTTTGCCCACAGTTAGCAAAAAAAGTTGCGATGGGACTTCACTTTCTCGGATGGCATGGGATGGGATGAAAAGCCGAGGGCGTGTGAATAAGAAATGATGAGTGGGAGAAATCAAGTTCAGTTTTTGGAGGTTTTCTTTTAATTCGTTCCTTTTTAGTTTCTAACGAAAAGTGTCGACAGAATTTCAGAAACCTTTTAATTTCCTTCAAAACGAATACCAAGTAAAACACTAAAGTATTAAAATAAGAGTAAAATAAAGCCTTGCATGCTTGTACCTTTCGTCACTCTTCATCCAAGGATGGACCAGACAATTGTGAAGGGCTAAAAGTCAGGGTCCAAACTATCGAGGGTCTTAGCCAAGAAGCAAAAAGCCTTGTGAGCATATGTGCTCGTGCTCTATCTTCGAGAGACGGCCGAGAGCTTTACTTCTACAATGAGTAGAAAAGTCCCTTATGTTCTATTGCCAGAAACGATGTGCTGTAGCGCAACTTTATCAGAGACACAACAGACAAAGGTGTCTCGCCGTCATGAACTTTTGGTCCCTCCGGTGCAGCTGTATGTTAGTCCTCGCTTGTGCATTGTGCATGTGGTGTATGTGGTGCATGCAATGCATGGTGATGTGTGTTTGCCCTGCCTCTGCTGCTTTCTGTTTTTATCTGCGCGCATATGTAGCCGATGCAGCATGTACGTCGTCGTACATCATCGTCCCTGTATGCAGGACGCATGGGTATGCATCTTACAAGTGGTGTGGCCAGCGTGTGAAAGCATACCCTGATGTCTCCTCCGGACGCCGACCTTGCAGTTATTGACTCTCCATCTTTTGTTTTCCTCCGGCTTGTCTCCTTTTGGCGGGTTTTTGGGTCTTTTCTTTCTTTTTTTTCCCGTCTGTCCCGCGCATGCGCAGCACCTTGTGCATTGCGACGTTGCAGAAGGAAGGGCCAACGCTGCCTCCTCAAGGATGCCCATGCTTATCTTGGCGTGTTGAGCGGACAGAAGAAACAGCAGCAACGGAAGTTAACAATAGTAGACAAAAGTAGTTCTTTGCTGCGCCTTTGGGGCATCCTCCGGCTCTTGTTTCCTGTCTTTTTGGTTGCCTGTTTTCTCACGGCATTACGGTTGTAAGATACGCGTCCATCGGCCTTGTCCATCCGCCGTGGTTCAGCGAGAGACCAGCGGGCACTCCCCGAAGAACAGGCACTCAAGGCACCGTCGATCGCCGTTAGATTGTTTCAAGAGGCCATCCCTGTCCATTTGTTTGAGGAATCTTTGGGGCGTTGAGACTTTTGGTGAGGGCCTGGATCATTTTGTTGCTTGCCTTGATCGAATGATTTTTTTAGGTTTCGAAAAGAGGAATACATTTTCTCGATTTTGATCCCGACTCCGCCGTCGTTCCTTCGTCCTGACCCCGGGCATGGCTTGTGCTTCACCGGGGAAGTATTGTGCGCCTTCCGCGAGAGAAAGTTGTGTGCTGTCCTTTTTTGTCGGGAATTTTTGGTATCTTACAAACTTTTCCTCTCTTGAAACACTAATGTCGAAATCGTGCAACACGACTCATTTCGGAAAATTATTTTTGTTCACTCTGCACAAATTCGAGCCGGTGCAAGAGAGTTTGTGACCCCACCGTCCAGGCCCAGGCTCGCGAGACAAGAGGGCATTCTAGAAGCCCGTAGCGAGAGAGGATTGGGGCTTGGTACAAGTAGTCGATGGCCCCATGCTGCTCCAGTTCTTTTCGCTTCATCGTGGCTGGAGAGTGGAGAGAGCACAGCATGGCGACAGCCCCCGTAAACGAGTGTTACTTTGTCCCAAGGTATCGTGGAAGCGAGCCGATCCCCGCTGTAGAAGAGGTTGACCCTTCGACTGTCGACTTTGTCGACTTTGCCTGCTGTCAAACCAACGGCTGCTACTTTCTTAACTGCAACGGGCAACTAGGTACAAGCGCGGCCACCCGGCGCCAGAGTGTCCAACATGAAACGGCGGAGCGGCCAGGCCCTAGAGGGAAGAGAGAAAAGGGAGGGGACAAGCAAAAAGAGACAAAAGAACACGGAGTCGACGGAGTACGGTTGAAAAGAACAGTCATCAATAGCAGGGGGAATGCTTACAACTAGGTTGAGATGTTTACAAAGCTGGGTGTCGGGGAGTAGGTTTGGCAGGGATGATAGGGGAGCGCAACAAAGGGACGGATACAGACAACTCGACGGAAGAAGAGACGCGCGGACGGCTTGTGAGAAGCGTCAGACGTGCAATGGTGGGGGGGGAGAGAAGACAGTGGAGGGCGTCAGAGAAGGAGGCAGAGTGAGAAATCATCGGCCAATCGAGATCGAGATGCATTTCGGCGTCGAGGGGAAGAGCAAACAACAAGTCAGTGACATCACCCAGCATAAGCCTCCAGTGAGTGCAACCCTCGTACCTTCCTCTGGCCCTTTTCCGCACGCTCTCGTTTCGGCAGAGTGTGGGTGCAGCGAGTGCGCAAAGAGGGTTGCGTTCGTCGTAAAAGGTGAAAGCGGCTGGGTGAGGCGGGATTTGCGGGCTGGGCGGTTTCTAGCGGGTGAGTGGAGACCACTTTTACAGCCTGCGAAGGGAAGGACGAGAGAAGATGGGTGGCATCCATTGTTGGGGATAGTACGGGCATGGGAGAGGACGGGACGTGCGTCGAGAGGCGGGATAAATTTGAGAAATGGAAGATGATGGTTTTGTTCACAGAAGGAGGACTTTTGTTTTTCAAAACACAAACGAGATACGAAAGGGCTGGGCGTTGTTGAAAGTCTTATTTTGAAGGTCATTGTTCCTTATAAGACAGGGCGTTGCAAAGTCCCAAAGGGTAGGGCGAAGACAGGGCGCGTCAGGGCGACGGTCTTGGTCAACTTGTGAAAGTGAAGGGAAAAAGAAAACAAAGGCACAAGATCAATACGGAGCCGAAGACGGCCGGGCACGAATAAATCCACATGGCGGCACAAGTGTGAAGATGGCGACGTAAGAAAAAGCTCACGGCCGGCTGTCTTCCCTTTCCAGCTGCCCTTTCCAGATGCAAAACGTCATCGGACAGGACGGCGCAGGACAAGCTCATGCGCTTCTTTTCCCCTTTGCCAAAGGTCGTGGCCGGAGCACAGACCGGAGAGATGGGGCGGCGTGGTTGGTTGACGTTGATGGGGAAAGAGAGTGTGAGTGGACCAGCGTGCGAGTGGACCAGCGGCAGGTCGATGTCGTCTTGGGTGTTGTTGCTGAGGGTCTTTTGCATCGTGATGAAGTCGGCCAGAGAAAAAAGGTTCGTGTCGTCGATGGCGTAGGACTTGACCACCGAAAAGGGAAAGGGCAGCCCTCCGACGAACGTGGACAAAAAAAAAAAAAAAAAAAAAAAAAAAAAACAGGGCCGTGGCTGTTCTACAAGCTGCAGGGTTGCATTTCTGTCTATTCCCTTTTATCTTTCATCGTTTACTCGCTCTTTTATTTTATTATTTATTGGACGACGTATTCTATCTCTTCATTTGCAGCTGCGTTCCACCCTCTTCATTGCTGTTTCGATTTTTGTTTCTCCGCTCTTTGGAGGGAGAGAGCACAGAAAATAAAAGTGCCGCAGCTGAAGCTTCCAGCTCCACCAGCTCCCGTTGGACGGCACTGCCGGACGCTGGTACTGAAAAAGAAGAAGATTAAAAAAGACCAACGGGCACGGAAAGGAAGAAGGATTCTGCAGATTTTGCACCTCGGCGTTTTTGCCGTTCCTGCGCGTTCCGCAGAGAAGACGTGGTTGTCATGACGGCTTTGCAGCCGCTCTGCGTATCTTACTTGGTAGATGTGGCATACCTCTCTAGCTTCAAAGTCTTTTGCTTTTGATTTTCACTCGTTGGGCAGAAAGAGCAGTGTCCCCTGCTTTCCATATCCTTGTCCACGCACGCCCCTGCCTCACCCTACGTATTACGCGGAATGGCGTGTTGTCGTCCCAGCCAGCCAGGGCATGTCGTCTGTTTGCTGCCTGTCTGCCGGTCTCTCTCCTCCGTACCCAGGAAATCAGATCGAAACACTGGCAAACACACATGGACAAGGACAGGCACAAGCACAGGCACAGGCCCCATCTGCTCGTCATCCTGTCCCTGTCTGTATCCAGACCCAGTCCCCCCCGAGCCCCCCTCCAATATCACACGCGCAGACCCATGCCCCCCATGCCCCCGGTCTTTTTCTCCTCTTTTCTATCTTCGCCCAATCCTTGCCTGCCTGGACGCTGGCGCCCCCCCATCCTTCAATCCTTCCCCAATCCACGTTTCCTATTACCCACTTTCTGGGCAGCTGGGGCCTGGCCTGGGCCTGGCAACCACCGAAAATCACTGAAAATCACTAGAGACGCGCCTGGACTGCTGGGATCGCTTGGGACTGTTAGGATTCGCTGGCTGGGAACGATGGAACACTGGTGGTTCTGGCCACCCGCTGATCGGCACGATTCTAGAACTGGCCCTGCTGCTTGTTCGCGTCAACCCGAGAACGCAACCCGAGAACGCAACCCGACAGACGAGAACCAAGAGCAAAGTCGAGCAGATCAGAAGGAAGATGAACACGCAAGACCAACGCAAGAGCAGGCAAAAGAGAAAGTTTCAAGTCGATCCATGTCGTCCTTGGCAGACATTCCATGTAGTCAACTTACTCGTATTTGTACATAATTGCATCTCATGTACTCCGTACGTGCACGTCTCTTACAACGAAGTTGATATTGGACGTGTTGACGCAAGACACAAAGACGCCTCTGACATTGAAATTTCCTCTGAATGTGCCTGGTACTTTGATTTCTTTTCCACCGTCCTCGTCGTCCTATCAAAAAACAGGTCGTGTGTCTCGTCTCGTCTCAGCCCTTCTTTTCTTCTTCCTCGCTTTGCCTGTGCACGGTCGCCAGCCTGTTGATGCCTCTTGTCCTGTCTCGGCCGCCTGCATATATCTCTGCTTTATTTGTCCTTTTCCTGTTCCTGTTTCCTCAGTGCTCTATTTTCTATGGTCTGTGGTCTGTGATCCGTAATAATTCGATATCTTTTTCTTACGTGCCTTTCCAACTGCGCCTCGAACAACGCATCTTGAATTCCAACCACTCCTTCCGATCTCCTCATCCCTGCTCAGCTCCTGCCTGCAAGTACTTTTGTTGATTTTGGCTACTGATCCTCGCATACCCTTTTTGCACATCATCGCACCCTGGCGTGCCTGCGCATCGGTCAAGCCCAACATACAAGGCCAGGAACGGCAATAAACTCTGTTAAGATGAAAAGGGAAAATAAAAATGGCGAGAACAAAATAAAATAAATAGAGCAAACATTCACAACTTTAAAGGGTCCTGCTCACGCCTTTGCCTTTCCATCTTTCTTCCTTCTTCCTTTTCTTCTCCTTTTCCCATTCTTCTCTCATTCAACTACACTCTCTCCCATCTCAAGCCTATCCTACATGTACCGCGCCGGATCGCTCGCAGCCTCCACCCACCCACCGTCCATCCATTAACCCATCCATCTTCTAAACTCCACCTCCTCCGCCATCATCCACCGGCCGTCTCGTCCAAGTTCGAATCCACCGTTTAAACATTGGACTGTACACCCAACTGCACACCCAACTACACGCCCCCCGTGCATTGCATCGTACGCAGCTGTGAGGCGTGCATTCCGTCTTTTTCTTCTACTTCTTCCTTTTTTCCTCTTCCCGGATTTCTTGTTTTCTTATTATCCTACACCCCCCTCTTTCTCCATTCTGACTGCCCCTGCTTTATCTCTCTCTCTCTCTTCTCTCTGCGTCTATTTTTTCTACGACGTATCTCTACGACCCTTTCGCATCACTGACGTCTCTGTTCCTGTGTCGTGTTGTCATTTCCACAAGCGTCCCTTCCGGCAACCCTAAAAACCATCGCAGCCGCGGTCTCCCGTATTTCTGTCGACTCCTATTTTTTCCTTATTTCTTTATTTCTGTTCCTGGATCTGAACCCCCATTTTTATTTCTGTTCTCTTCTTTTATCCCTTCTCTTTTCCTTTCTATTTTTTTTTTTACTTCTCCTTCCTTTCTCTTACCCTTGATATTTTTTTCCCCTTCTGTCCACACCGAGGCGCATCACACAGCATCCTACAACGACACGCCCGACAACTACGCCCGAGAAGCCATCAGCCCACAAACTGCAACTCCTCATAAAGCAAAGCCTCGTTATAGAAGACAGTAAATCCCTTTCCCTCTCTCTCGCGTCTTCACCGTTCGCTTTTTACCGCTCCTTTTGGGTACGATTGCACACCAACCACTTTTTACGCCCTACTTTAGACTTGCGCTTTCCGTTGCCGAGAAGACGGCCTTATCCACTAGTCCTCACCTCTCATCCCTTCTTCCTTTTTGTTCTTTTTCGTCTTGTCCACCTTTTTTGGTCCGTCTCCGCCTCAGTTCTCGCCTCACCTCGGCCGCATCGCCTTAGAGAGAGATTAGAAAAATCGATCGGTACATAAAGCACCACCGACATCCGTGATAAAAGAGAGCACCAAGCCAAACACTAAAACAGGCCAGACAACGAAACAACCAACAGAGAGTCGCAAAGAGCGGGGATCGACAAAACGCCCAGAGCAAAAGAGTGAAGAAAATAGGAGGCAGATCTCAGAAAACAAGGGCGATCAGGAACGAGCCACACCCCCCTTGCCCAAGGCGCCAACGACCACCCAAAGCCATTCAAAAGCACGCCGCGTCGTCCCCCAGGGAGCAGCTCAGACTTCAGAGACGGCTTCTCCGTGCGGCTATACGAGCTGACTCTTCTCCCTTTTTGACTGCCATTCATCCCCCATTCCTCCCTATTCTCCCTACCTCCCACCCTTCACTTCCTACTTGACTCCTCGACTCCCCTGGTCCGTCTCCGCCCGGACAAACTGTTTCGGGGGCTTATTCAAGTCCCTTTTGTATCTTTTTATCTCTTTTCTTTCATCTTTTCGTTTCTCTTTTCGCGTCTGCCTTGATCAAGCATTCTTGGTTCTTTTCTTCTTGGCTTCTTTCCTTTTTTTTTCTTCCTTCCTTCTTACTTCTTTCATCTCTTCTTCATCTCCTTCTCCTCTTCACTTCCACCTCCTCTCTCCAACTTACACCCAAAAGGGAGACAACATTCTCGACCGTTCCACGATTCACAACACTCTCCTTGCACCGGCACTTTTTCCATTTGGCCTTACCAACCTTGCATGGCCTGATCGACAAACATCCCCCCCAAACTGCGCATCGCACATCGAATCGCCCAAAAAAAATCCGACTCGCGTCTAGACAAGTCGATTACCATCTAGAGCGTCTAGCCAAAAAGAAGCAAATAAAATACGACTGGCCCGTCAAAAACTCTATCTGAACCACTCGCCCACTGACCACATCTCGACGTCCACCTTCCACGGAAATCATCAAAACAACGTCGCCTTTATGTGCGATCGTTGGACAATTTAAATTCAAGAACTCCAAACCAGTTTATTAAACTTGACTTTCGAATTCCGATCGCGACGAACATCGAACCTCCCGGATCGAGAACAAACTTTGTGTTGTCCCACTGCGCGCGCCCAGCCAAAACGACCACTGCCAAAGAACAATTAAAATAAGAACACGAAAGAAAAGGAACCAACCTCGTATTCCCACCACCCTATCCCCATCTTTATCTCGTCCTGCGTCTCCTCCAACAGAGAGAAGATCTGCGCTTGTTTGCAATTCTCGTTTCGCTCCCTTTACCTTTTTACGAAACTGTGCCGGCTGCAGTTTTCGTCTTTTTCTTCCTCCAAAACCCTCAAAACCACAATCATTCACAATGGTATGTACGAAGCACATGTCGCGATTCGCGATGCGACTTTCCCACCGTCACGCGAAGAAGAGAGACATTTGCCGCGTGTCGGGTGACTGACCTCGTGAACAACCTTGTGACTAACATGGCCCCCTTTCCAGCCTTCCCACGACCACTCCCATCATCACTCGTCGTCCACCAAGGGCACAAAGACAAAAGTCATGACCGTCTACATATGGCAATGTGTAGGTGGCCCCTCAACTCTTCCACTTTAATCGTGTCCCAACGCTAACCGTACAGCACGTATGCGGCCTGGACGGCATGGCAGCTGTGACACAGCTGCAGTGCGCCAACTGCGTCCACGTGCGGTGCCCAGACTGCCTGGTCGAGGCGATGCCCGTGTCCGATTGACAATGAGCAACGGGGGGAGTGAGTAGGTGAGGGACAACATGTGCGTGCGTAGCACGCCCATCCTCACTTTCCATCCCTCGGCGACGACAGCCAGAAGAGATCGATCACAAACAGCAAACCACACGACAAACAACAAACCGACCACGATACCACCTCTAAACGAACACGATGCACAGTATCGCATCAATACCATCAACATCAACATCAACATCAGCATCACTTCCACCCACACCTCCTACACCTCCTCGTACATAGACACCCTTGCCCAAAAAACACGACAGCCAAACCATCATCCAGCGGCATCCGACGCCAAACCCCCGACGACCGCCTACCATTACTAGCCCTTTTGGCCTTTATTCCCTCTCTTTTCACCTTTTTATTTCCTTACTTCATCTCCCTGGGCGGTTTTCTCTTTTTTTCTGGGAAAGGAAGCGAAGGCTTGGATTTTTTACACTTTTTTTTTTCTTTTCTTCTTTTTCTTTTCTTCTTCTTTTTCCTTGTGTCATACAAATTTGCTGGGGCTACTTTGGTGTGGCCATTTGGAAACCATTTTGGGAGTCCTTTATTATATTCCGAGGAGTATATGTCGACTACACGACTGAGTACCCTCCTCTTTTTTCTTCATTTCTTCTTCTTTACTTTTCTCACCATTTCCTTTGTCCTGGGACAATAGCTACAGGATGCTATATTTCCCTTTTCTTCTTTTTCACTTCTGGGAGGGACTGGCAAAAATCAGGATATTTTTGTCGAAGTACACACAAAGGGCACACAACACACATTTTTGGTTTTTTTACAGCAGTTTTTTTGTTTAGAGATATCCTTCCTACTTGGACACTTGTGCGCTATATATTGTTTATCAGATCAGGTCAATATCAAAGACTTTACTTAAACTTCGAGGGTTGCTCGAAAGCTGCCTACCTCAACGCTCGCTCTGTGATGGCGGCCGCCACAGCCGTCAACAGCGACCTCCAATACGGGAGAGGACGGCGACGGCAGCGCGCGCGGACTCGACAGCAGGCGAGGCCAAACGACAACCGGCTAGCCGATGAAGCTGAACGTTGTTACGCGTCTAGCAATCTGATAAAAGAATGTGTTTGGAGAATGTAAGGATACCGTGTAGTAGGAGCCAAGGGCGAAGCGGAGAGGATAGCAAACAGCCAACGAGATTGAGAGAGAAAGGCCGTTTACCCTCTTATATACGAATGACTCGTAATTTTTTTGTCTGCATTACTAAACAGAGTGTTGAACAATATCTTTGTTCGTGATGCGGGGAGGCGGATCGTCAAAAGGGGCAAGATTGTTTTCTTGTTCACCAGGTCTGGTTAGTGAGGGTTGGTGCAGGCCATACTGTAAAACAAAGGACAATGAACAACCATCGTCTCGTGCTTCATTCTTCTATTGCATTTTGTGGTTTTGGGGGTTTTTTGTTTTTCAAAATCATGAGTACAATAATTTATTTTTGTTACTGTATGTAGTATTTTTGAGCCGTATCATCTAGAAGGAAACGATTGAACACATGAAGATTCTGTTCTGTAAACAACATTAACCTGCAGTCCATTGCACCAAGTGTCTTGTATGATCTTTGTTCATGGCCTACTCCCCAGACTATGTATATAAGGAACACCCAGAGCTTGTCCTCATTTTGGATTTTATTCTATCCTCATCATCAGCAACAACAAAGTCTTGGAAAGCAATCTGGAACTACACCTAGAGTCAAGAGTCAAAAGAAAGAAGAAGCAATTCTCTGGTAGAATCCTTTGGTCTTTTGACGACTTTTCTCCTGTAGGTATACACCCAAATCCAGGCGTAGCCCACAATGTCGTCCGCCATCACCATTGATGTGGTCGTCATCGAGACCATGACGGTGCACAACATGGTGACCGCTTCCCCTACCCCGTCTCCTACTCGGTCGCCTTCCTCGCTCGCTTCGTCTGTCTCTGTTTCGACTTCTCCTCTGTCGTCCATGATGTCCTCGCTGGCCGAGGGCCCCAACGGCCACAGCGCCGCCACGCCCACGCACATCACTGGTGCCAGCGTTGCTATCCTCGTCATTACGCTCCTGTTTGCTGTTTTCTGTATTAGCTTTGCGATCTGGGGCAACGTGGAGGCCTGCCAGCGTTGGCTGCATCGTGTCATGGGCCGCGACAGTGGTGGCGGTGACAATGAGGGCGAGGGTGAGAACGGCCGTAGCCAGTCGATGTCTCGCGGTATGGAGCTCCCTACCGTTACTCGTTCTTATTCTGTCCAACACGTTGACCTGGAGCGTGGCATGTCTCCTGTCCAGCCCTCTTTCTCCTCCTCCTCGTCTTCTTCCACGTCCAACCAGGGTAGGACCCTTCGCTGGCCCTTGTGGCCCGGTGTGGCCGCCCCGCCACTGGAGCCGACGCGGGCCGAGAACCGGGTCGTGGTCGAGGCGCTCGTGGAGGACTACGGCGTCAACACGGCCAAGATTGTGCGCTCCAATCCGGGCAGTATCGTCAGTGTCCACGCTCCTAGCCGCCACAACAGCAACACCAGCCTAAACACTTCTGGCCCCGACCGGTACCGCGACCTTACGGCGCGCAAGCCGGTGGCCGTGGTGACGTCGAAGCCGTCGGTGACGACGCACGGTGACGCCCGACTTTCGATGCAGAGCATGGCGGCGTCGGTGAGTGAGTGTTAGTATGTGCCATTCCCAGCAAGGTAAGTTGTTTGTAGTGTACGACGTAAGACATAGGTGCAAACGTACGATGTAGAAGACGCTTTGCTATTTACTCCAAAATACAATATTATCCAAAAAACAAACAGAAAATCTCTCAACTCCCCTGCTCGTAACATGCGCTAAAAAACCATGGTATCATAAAACGTAAAAGTACAGCGCTCGCAATAGAACGCCCGTAAAAAAAACAAGTTGTAGTCCAACTGCCCTCCGTGGTTAGTGCCCGCTCGGCCGGATCTGGCGGCACCAGTCCCGGCCGTGCTGCACCTGCCAGTTGCACAGCCCGACCTCCATGACCATGCCCAGCAGCCCGGCCACGCAGATGCCCCCGCTGTCGCTCACCGATGTGGCGCCCAGACTGAACTCGCGGTCTGCGGCGGGTACCGTCTCCATGATCTCGGCGAACGTGTTGACGTAGACGGCGCCGCCCAGCAAACCTTCCCAAAAGACAATGGCAAAGACGACGTAGACAGAGGGCAAGAACGAGTCAAAGTAGAGCGCCTGGGCGGTGAGGATGGCAAGATTGACGACCTGGAGGAGCGAGGGCAGGTAGAGGCGGTGGATGCGGTAAAAGGGTGTGGAGGAGCGTGAGACAAAGACGCCGAGCTGGTAGAGAAACCCGTAAAACGGGTAAAAGGCGCGGTACTCGGTAAAGGGAGACGACTCCAAGGGGAAAAGCAGTGTAGGCGCGACGCCCTGGTTGATAGTGTACTCGGCAATGTAGACAAGCAGGAGCGGCAGCATGTAGGGAAAGAAGAGGGCGCGGGCGCGGCGCAGGTTGGCCTGGAGGGAGGCGGCGGGTGGCGACACATGCGGGTGCATTGCCAGGACAGACTCTTCGTCGTCGTCGCCGGGCGTGGCGGCGTATGCCGTGGCCGAGGAGGCCGAGGCGGCGGCTGCGAACCGGTCGGCGTGGTCTTCGTCCACGTCGCTGTCGTCGTCGCCGTCGTCGTCGCCGTTATGCCCTGGAACCGGCACGTACGGCTGCTGCTCTTTGGGCAGCCCGCTGCCGCCCAGGGACGACCGCATCGGACCCCGTGGCAGCAAGCCAAAGAACGTCACCAGCATCACAATCGGCAGCACCGCCGACGCCAGCAGGCTGGCCCGCACCGAAAAGCCCAGCCAGTCGGTCAGCAAGACGTACAGGCCCGCACCCACCAGCCCCGCCGCACCCGTGCCGCTGCCCCAGGCCGCCAGACTGAGCGGCCCGTAGTAGTGCGTCAGGCCCAAAAAGCTCAGCTCGCCGCCGCCGCTGCTGAGACTCGCGAGCACGACGCCCGTGAGCTTGACCGTGACGCTGGCGGTGGCCGGGGTGGTGGCGACGAGCAGCATGCCGGCCGACGACAGGGCGACAAACACGGGAATGCGGGCGGCATAGGGCACGCGGTGGATAAAGTAGGGCGCGACGAGTTTGGTGGCAAACGAAGGCAGGACGTCGGCAAGGAGGACGACGCCCTTGGGGAGGGTGCCGACGAGGTCCTGGGCGGCCGACAAGATGATGACGTAGAGGACGTTGTTAATGAGGCCTAAAAACCCGTTAGCGAATGATTTATTCAAAGGTGCGCTCGAGAGGACTCACCAAACAGCCAGAACGAGAGAAAGACGGACGTCCGGCCGCTGGCGAGGGCCTTTAAGCGTGCGCGGTACAGCGCCCACGACGACGCGGGCGAGCCCGGCAGCGGCAGCAGGAGACCCGAGGATGACGGAGACCGAGACATGGCTGCGGGGTTGAGCGTTGAAACCGTTGTTGAAGCAAACAAAAGCATGCGACAATAAGAAGTCGAGACGCAAAAGGGAGAGAAGGAGGTCGGGGAAAGGCAAGGTCAAGGAGGCGGCTCGAGATAAGGATACTGCCGGGCGGTGAGCGTGCTAAAGTGCAGCCGGAGAGGCGCTTCTTGGTGCTGTTTCAGGGCGCTGACGTAGGGCAGTTTGATAAGGACCACGGCAACAGGCAGCACTAGAACACCGGGCGATTGGCCAATTTTGTTGGCGGCCGCAACACCGTTTAGACGTCGTCGTTGCATGCGCGTATTGTGTCTTGTTGCAAGCTCTTACTTTCAAGGAAGCCGTTCTCATGGGAATCTGTAACTTTTGTAATGTCTTTGGATCACATATTCTGCTTGCAAATACACAGAGGTAAGCAGGTGAAAGCCACTGGACCTCGCTTCTTGTCCTTTCAACATGTGCCTCTTCCCAAACTAGCAAATGAGCAAGGCAAAGAGTACGGTTTAACAAATGTAGAGCTTTGGCCAAGCCAGCTGAGAGCCGCAGGCAGTTTGGCAAGCCACAAAAACGTAAGATGTTGGCCGTTCGTGTCGCCCGCCCCAACCCAATTTTGCTTTGGGGATCAGCCCTCCGCCCCAATGAACTTGATGAATGGGGCCTCTTTCCTCCTTTAACCTTTCTCACCCATCCCTGAACAGGAAGCTTGCTCCTTCCCTGTTCGACCAACAGGCAATGTCGACGAAAGAGTCGAGTCAAAACACACGTGATTGTGCATCGACCGAATCGTCCAACTTGTACGACATAAGATACGTTGTAATTCCGCAGTTCGTGTTGCAGCAGTTCGCGCCAGGGAAGCTGTCGCCGCAGTGGGGTTTTAGGGGTCTCGAGAGGTACCGACGCCACTGGCCCACAAGCAAAAGCAAGCTCGGCCCACGTTTCGTCCGTTGACCAGTGGAGAGAGCGGCGAGCCTGGCACTCGAGAGCTGTGTCGTATCCGCTCCTGTCCGCCCCCCCTTCCTGCAAGGCACCACCGACATTCTTAAAAGACGGGAGCTCCCAACACCGCTCTTCATTTTTCTTTTTGCTTTTCCCTACGAGACACGCCCGACCTAGAACAACAACAACAACATACCTATCTATGATAGACTGTGCCCTCCCCACAACCTAGAAGCATAGCAATGGGCCACCACAACCGCCACTTTGCGGGCGACCGATACGCCAATGCAGGCGTCTGGGGCCCGCCGACCAGCACGGCCAAGTAAGTTGACATTGTTTGCTGCCTGTTTCACCTCACTTCGTAGACGAGAGGCGGGCCGTCTGTTCAGATCTGGTTGGGATCGCCCAGATTGAGTGCTGATGCTGATGATGGGCTGCCTGCCGGCCCATTTCGTCTGACCTGCAAGCCTGGCTGCTACCGCACCAAATGCCACCAAATGCTGACCGCGCCTCGCACAAACAAAAACAGCTTCTGCGAAGAGGACTATGCCGTCACGCTCTACATTGCCGAGTTTGTCAACACCCTGACGAACCTGGCCTACAGTGAGTCTTCTCCCATTCTACTCTTCTTCTTCTTCATGTCGTCTACGTTGCGCCGACTGGCTGACCCTCAGTCTACTTTGCCATCCGCTACCCGGGGCCCCGGGCCCCCGCCGCTGGCAGCAGAGAGAAGGGCACACCACCTCCGGCTCCGTCTTGGACCCACCCGGACCTCTTCTCCATCGCCCTCTGGGTCCTCGGCATTCTGTCGTTTACGTTCCACGCCACCCTCAAGCACAGCACCCAGTACGGCGACGAGCTCGCCATGCTCGTCCTCGCCGGCGCCCTCCTCCAGGGCAGCTGGGGCCCCCGCAGCCGCGTCGCCGGCCTCGTGTCGTGGTCCACCGTCGCCGCCGCGTCGGCGCTGTACCTCAAGACGGGCGCCATCCTGCACCAGGTCTATGCGTTTGTGGGCATGGTCTTTGTGGTGGGCCTGCGCACGTTCTACCTCATTCTGAGCGACCGGCGGGGCAAAAAGGCCGCGCTGCCGTATGCGACCTCTGTGTACTTCAAACGCTACGCCTGGTCGCTGGGCACGCTGGCGTTTGCCTACTTCATCTGGCACGTCGACCTGGAGCGGTGCGGCGTCCTGCGGGAGTACCGGGCGGCGATTGGCCTCCCCTGGGCGTGGCTGCTGGAGCTGCATGGGTGGTGGCATGTGCTGACGGCGCTGGGCGCCAGCTTGTACATCCGGCTGCTGCGGGACCTGGATCCATGAGGGTCGTGGTGAAGGCGACGACGGGACGGGGAACTTAAAACTCGGTGGCGTGTGCCTTTATAGGTGTGGTTTGGCCACGACTTTTTGTTTTGGCTACAAACTCTTAATATTTCTTTTTGGGTAGCGTTCCTTTCTGGGTATTCCTAATAATAACTCCTTTCGAAACAAAAATCAATAGAGAGAGAAACATACGAATACTTGAGTCGAATTTATTCGTGAGAGGCATGACTTTAAGGTTGTTAAGATGACAAGAGAGAGATGATATGACCAATATATATACTCCGTATATATATATATGTTCATGGCGACGCATAAGAGGTAACTCACGCTGTGAAGTTTCTTTTACCAGTTCTACTTAATTATCACGATCTTGGTGTGATTTCTTACATTGTTTTCCTTTAAATTCTTTCATATTCTCGCCCTTAAAATGTCAAATAAACCCCCAAAACGCCGGCTGATGCAAAGATGGCATGCAGAGATATATACAAGTAGATGAAAAGAGAGAAAGATCGAGCTCAGATGCCGACATGACAAGACAGGAAAAATGCAGAAGTTCGCGTATGTACTTTTTGTTACACACAATAAGAAAAAAGATAACCGGCCTGATGGGGGTAGCCGGATGGGTATCGCTAAATGAAGCAGTTGCGAAAAAGATCAAACAAGACAACAACAATAGCGACAACGATCACGAGCGGTAGTACTCCTTCCACGAGGCGGGCTCCCGGTCGTTCTCGACGCCCGTCCTGCGGTCCATCTCCCACGCGGACCGGGTGCTGCGGTCCGCGCGGAGGACAGACGCCGCCAGCCGGCCAACGTCCTCGATGGCGCGCTGGCCGAGGGTAAAGGGCGTGAAGAAGAGGTGGCGGTTGGGCTCTTCACATACTAAAAGCTTGGTGGGCGGCGCTGGTGCTACCGCTGGGACTGGGACGCTCTCTCGCTTGGCCTTGCTCTTGCTCCGGTACCGGCTCTTGGCGTGGCCCAGGTTGGCGTTGTGGTTGGGCTGGTCCGTGCCGGTGGGCGGACCGGGCGCGACATACGTGTGCGTCGGGTCGTCGACAAGTGTGTTGGTGCCGGTGGGCGGGCCGGGCGCGACATACGTATGGGTGGGGTCGTCGTTGTTGTTGCCGCCGTGCTGCTGCTTCTCCTTGTTCTTCTTCTCTTCCTCCTCGTCTTGGAAATGGAGCTCGGTCGTGATCTTGGTGGCTTCAATCGGCAGGCCAATGACTTCGGGAGCAACGCAGGGCTTGTTAACCTCCAAAAAGCTCTCGGCCTTGGGCAGCTTGCCGAACCCCTTTTTGTCGACAATGCCGCGCATCCGCATCTGGCCGTCGATGATCATGTCCATCAGGTAGTCCGACATGCGAAAGAGGATGCCGTCGCGGAGGAGCGTGGGGACGAACGGACGGCCGTTGTCGCGGCGCTGCTTGGACGAGATGTTGGGCACCTCGGCCTTCTTGCCGCTCCCGGTCGGGGCGGCGGCGGCAGCGGCGGCGGGGTCGAATTTGGCGCGGTCGTCGGGGTGGATGAACGTCACATTCTTCTTGACCCAGTTGTTCATCTCATCCATGACGTAGTCGTTCCAGCGCTTGGTCAGGCGCACGGCGTTGCGCAGCTGCTCGGGCTTCGTGTGCAGCGCCGGCGCATTAGGGCGGTCGAGGTGCCAGCCGGGCACGAGAGACGGGTCGAACAGAAGCGGGATCACGACGCGGAACGGCTCTGACGCGGCCTCCTCCCACCGCAGCTCCGAATTGCCGCCAAGCGTCTCTTCGGGGTTGTTGATGTTGGCCGTCTTGTTGCCGGCCGCCAGGATGATGTCGTCGTCGAGGGCCACCGTCTTGTAGTTGGAGTACGCAATCGACTTGACGTCGTGGGCTGCGTCGTACAACGTCTCGATGGTAGAAAAGAGATCAAAGACCATGCTCGTCAGGTACGAATCGGCCGTCCCGGACGGGAACGCCGCGAGCGACCAGACATCCCACATGCCCGGTGCAAACACCCAGATGGTCTCCTTGGGGGGCCGCTGCGGCGCCGGCTGTTCGAGGAACTTGGCGACCTGCGTGTACAGGTCCGGGGCTTCCCACGGGATGGGGTACTGCTCGGAGACGTACGTAAAGTCGTCGGCAGGTCCCTTCTCCTTGGAGTCGCGCACGGCCTCGTCGGTGGCAGCGCCGTACAAAGGGTTGCTGCTCAGTGAGCGCCGGGGCGAGTCGAGCACGGGGACGTACGAAATGTATGTTGTGCAACCCAGCTACTGCGTGTCAGTTTTTCTTGGTTCTTGGTGGTCTTGGAAGGTCTTGGCGTGGAGGCCTGACTTGGCACAATCGCGTGGCCACGATATTAATTACGAGACGAAAAAATAAGATGAACTCACCTCAATGCACAGTTCTTTCGTCCAGGATGTGCCATTGTTGGCATTCCGGGATTCGGCCACGTCAGGCACCACCGACGTCGCAATGTCGTTCTCACCAAACACAACAACCCGCAGACCGCCGCCAGCCAGCGCGTCGTGCGCATTGTTCTCGCCCGGCAGCGGGATCGACTGTTCCTTGGAGCCACCGCCGCTGCCGCCGAGCCCGCTGGGCCGGAACTCCCAGAGATGGCTTGTGCTGCTGACGATCTGGTTGGAGACGCTTGATGGCAGGCATTTTGTCAACACAAGCAACGAGGCGAGCAGCAGCGCCAAATACAGCAGCAGTTTTGGCCCGCTGCGCGTCACGCGGTGAAAGAAGAAGTTGAGGAAGGCGAGGGCGCCATAGGAGCGTATTGGGCTTTGATGGCGTTTTGCTCCTGAAGATGTGCTGGAGGTTGTGCGGATGGCGGCGAGTGAGTCGGGGCTGCCGGCGGATGCCACCATGATGGCGGGAGAGTGTGTGAGAGATGCCGGAAGGGCGTGTAGCGAGAAAAGAAGAAAAAGAAGAGAGGAAAAGAGGGAGGAGCCGTAGTTGTTAGATGGTGGCAACCATGGACAGACGAGATGCGAAAAGGACCACGTCGTCTATGAAAGGATAGTTTGATGCGTCACGAGAAGATGGAAGGAGAGGAAGAAGAGAGGAAGAAACGGCCACAGTCGTAGAAGAAGATGCAAGACAGAAGACAGATCTGGGACGGAGATGAATGGCGACGAGTCGATCCCGGAGAGAGAGGGATTGGCTGGATGAAACCGCGCAGTTGCAGCAGTACGTAAACACCCCGATTCTTGGTTGAGCAACGGGGGTTTCGGGGGTGGAGCGGCTCAAGAGGGTGCGAGGCGGACAAGCAGCCGGTGTACAATGCAGAACGAACAGGCTGTTGAAGTAATGGAGACGGCCGTCAGATCGATGGTGAGAATGAGAGAATGCTGGTCGCGTGCTCTTGTTGCCTCCTCGTGTTGTCTCTCATTTGCTAGCTTGATGTCCTAATTTTCTTGATTTCTCGGTCGATCAAGAGATTGGCGATGGCAGTGCGATGCTTGACCTCGTGTTCGACGCGCAGGGAAGGCGAGACGGGCGCGGTGAGATGGTAGGAATAATTGAGTAAAAGAACGGAAAGGAAATGGAAAGAAAAGAAAAGAAAACAAAAAGAGTGGTCAAGGCTAGGATGCTGTTCAATGTGTTGCGCTGTTGTGGTCGCAGATGAAGATGAATGGTCGCTGTTGCTGTTGGGTTGGGTGTGGGAGTTGCAGAATGCCAAGAAATGATGAAAGCCAAGCAAGCAAAAGTGGGAAGAGGAGCACGGTTGCTCCTTCTCTTTCCTCTTTCTTTTCTGGGAGGATAGGCCAAGAAAATGCCCTGTTATCAAAAAAGGAAAGCACAAGGGCGATGCGGGTGGGTGATGGTGGCGTGCCGGAAACCCGATTTTGTGTGGGGAGGACAGGGGACGAAGGAGGGAAGGGGGAAGAAGGAAAGAACGAAGGACGATGGTGTTACGGAGGTACGTCGTAGTACTGTCTTCGTCGGAAGCCAATGGCAATAACACACAGCGGGCGCTGGTTGTAGTTCCAGGGGAACCAGGGGAAGTCAGGGCGGCTGTGTCGATTAAAGAAGGAGCGATCAAGAGAAATAGAGGAGACAGTGAGGCAAGAGAGGCAAGAGAGGCAAGAGAGGCACGAGAAGGAAGGAGACAAAGGGGCAGAAATACAGGAAAGAACGCCCACGACGTGGCAAGAATGTCTTCACAAGCATTAAAAGCGCGGTTGTGAAGACGACTCCGCCAGAAAAGCACACGAATACACGCAACGTCGGTCTCGAACCTGGAAATGAAAAAGAGGCAAAAACATACGCAAGCCTGGGGACCCTGCGGCCCTACAGTGGAGAGGTAGTAGAAGAACGGGCAAGCTGTCGCGTGCACACGTCTCGTAAGGCCAACCAGCAGCGCAACGGGGGCGAGAGGGGCGGAAGGGGAGACGCTACGGTGCGCGCCAGAGATACAGGGGACTTTGCTGTTGGTACTTTAGTGCCCTGGGGGAGGAGATGGTGTCGTCGACGACCGAAATAAGGACCGTGCAAGTGAATACGCGGCTTCGAACGAGAATCAGAAAGACGAGACGAGGCTAATGGCCAGGCGCAGGGCAGATCCCCAAGCACTAAAAAGCCAACCGACAACCGGGACCATGGGCTCAAACGCTTTGTATCAGTTGTAGCATATGGTTATACTCGGAGTACTTACGAGGAGCACGAGGAGCACCTGTGGGCGGCTGCGTTCTCACTCTTTGGAATTAATTAACGGAAGCGAACTGCTCTCTGTCCAATATCTACCAGTCGTACCTGCCGCGTTTGCTTCACGGAGCGGATCTTGACGTGTTATGCTCTGCACTTTTAAAGAGGTATGCGTAAATGATGTTCAGCCTCCATGTCTATCAAGCCGCTCCTCGATGTTCTTCCATCGGATTGGTGCTCGCTGCACACCGTCTTCGCAGCGGTCGTCGTCAACAAGGACAAAGAAAGAAAAAAAGAAAAACGAAAAAAGGGGAAACGCAAAACAAGGCGCCCCACTACTCCCGTCAAAAGGACTCGTCAGCTTGTGGGTCCCGTCCCTAGCCGCCTTGGCGATGCCGGTACATTGCGACTCGTGTTGAAAAATGGGAGGGAAAGGGGAACATAAGGGCAAGACAGTCATTTCCCAGCGTGTCTGTCCACTGTTGTAGTGTGCTGTGACGCACAACTGTCGCAGTGAGATCGTCAAACAGCGCCCTCTTCCTGCCATGTGGGTTGTGGCGTTTTCGGGGCGTACGTATACGTCCGAATGAGGAAGAGAAAGAGAAGGGAAACACACGAGGAGAAGGAGAAACAAAAGAGGGAAAGACACGAACTCAGACTGTCCACTCACACCGTTGCCCACTACAGAACTCCGAACCTTGTCAAACACGGGCGTTTGCCATTTTAGCGACCAACTGAAGCGTTCTTGGCTCAAGCCTTGTTCGGCCGAGAGAAACAAATGAAAAGGAAGACATCCGTGAAGCACCACACCGCGTCTACGACAAGTAACTTTGTTTCTGGAAGGACTTCGACCTATTAAACCCCCGTATCCCCTCTTTCATTCTTTCGAACTTCGTGTCGACGCCCCCAAACGACATGAGATGCTCACTGGGACGCATCCCAACCAACGCCATCTACCAACTTCGGACTTGGAGTTCTACCTTTTCCACCGACATCTTATCTTGTGTACGGAGGACGGAGTCCGACTGTCGAACTTGTTGACGTTGTACTCTTGTGTGTCGTAGTTGTTCTTTTCTTCCTTCTCCTGCACATCTCACCCAACGCGCATCCCTGGCGGTTACGCCAGCTGTTCCTATTATTAGACCGCCTGGCTGTGACCCCTCTCCTCCCCCCCTCCAATACGCATACAAGAACGGACGTACAAGTACTCCTTATTACGCTGCTGATTACTGCATTCTGCGCCTTCGCGCTGGGGGTATTGGATGATCCGAGGCAGGGAAAGGAAACAGAGCAGAAACAGCCTTGTGACAAGATGATAGCAGACATTGCTCGCTGAAAATAGCACTGAGGGATCTTTGACAGAGAGCACGCGACTTTCGTCTGCCGCTACGTTTCAAGAAGCCAGTAAATACAAGTAGTCGCGTAGATGCGACGGGGGGAACAAGTGCAAGGTTCTTTCCAATGACGCAGGCCCTGTTTTTCTTTGCATGTCACCCTAGAACGCCAGAACCGTACGGCGGACCACTGGACATTGCTGCGACTCGTTCTGAATCCCTGTAAACTCCAATGAAAAACAGCCTCCATAAAATTATCTTGGTGGCCAGGGCAGGGCAGGGCCATGCCATTCCCCCAAAACAGTGGGAACCCCCTTTCTGACGCGGCCTCTGTTTATTTCAACATCGTCTCTCTCTTGGATGCGTTGTTGAAAAACGAAACAAAACAGAGAGAAGCAGGGGTATTCAAAGGCGACCGTGCACATAAAGATACAAGTCAGATACAGAGGATGACTACGTCGTACGTGTATCTCGACGCGAAGTGCTGTTTACGTTTTCCTGTCGACCCAGTCGCGTATTCTTGCCGTTTCTTGAGAGTTTACGAGATCAAGACGATTGCACCGTACTCGTACATCTCATTCACGAGCAGAAGAGGCACCCGTGTCTGTATTACACCGTAGACTGCAGTGAATGCAGATAGAGTGCACAAGAACAGACCGCACCGGGACAGCATCAAATTGGATTGAGAACTATATCGATTGAGCCGCTCAATTTATATCGAGCCGTGTCGAGCCTTATCTCTCGTTCGTCATCTGTATATTGCCTTTCCTCGAGCCGTTCTTGGTGAGAGCCTCTCCTTAAACGACCCTCTTATCGGTCCCTGTTATGTACACCAAGCCGTGTCCTCGCTTGCACGAAGGCACTGTTGTCTATGCCATGCGAGATCTTTATTTTCTACTTTCTACCAAACCCAGGTAAACGGGCGTTTGGGCTAAATGCAAATGTAAACAGTGATGACGATGCAAACGAACACCGCAAAATTCACTGCAGGAGCATTCATAGTTCGCTTGTTCATGTCGTGGTCGATAGCGAGATCGTTACGGAGTACTTGTCAGGTGCTTCCCTTTTCGTTCACACGTTCACTTTTGTTCACTCAAATGGCAACGGCAGTGTGTCTCGAAAAAAGTATCTTAATACAACTACAAAGTTCTCCCGTGTGTCGCGACTTTCGTCCTTTCCCTTCCTTTGCTTCTGAAAGCTTCAAACCATTTATCCATCCGATTGATTTTTTCTCATGCCGGCCAACATCAGTTACCTTTTTTTTGTTTTTACCTTTCCATCTGCCGAAAAAAAATGTATACTTTTATTGCTTTTGTTTTTTTTCTTTTCCTCCTTTTATCCTTGCGCTGCAGTTGCAGAAGAAGAGGCAATCGCAAAACAGCATTCAAGGAGAGGCCATCAAAACAAAAACCGCATGTAAGGGAAAAAAGAAAGGCAAAAAAATTGAAAAGAGGACACATCCCCGTGAGCATGGCCAACGCACAAACGCCTAAATTTGGTGTCCCTTTTTGTCCCTTGACGACCATCCCGCCCCCAAAACCATCCAAACGTACAAAACGCAAAAGTGCAAACCCCCCCATGCAAAATAGAAAACAAAAAACAATGACGACCAAGAAATTAATACACATAGGCGAGAATTTTATACAGAGAATCAAAAAAAAAAGAAAAGAGGGGTTCAAAAATATTCGAGGCGGCCACCGAGCAGTGTTCGAGGCGGCCACCGAGCAGTGTTCGAGGCCAAAAGAAGAGCGGCACGGCCGCCTACTCCTCTTCCGAGTCGACCTCGCTCTCTTCTTCCTCACTCTCCTCTTCCTCAACCGTTTGGTTAACTTCAACTGAGGGAAGGGGCTCTTGGCTGCCGCTGCCGGGACGCTGGAACTGCGCCTTGATTTCGCGGAGCTTCTCAATATTGCGCTCCTGTTCCAGCTTGCCCATAGGCTTGTGCTTCTTAGGCTTGCTGCTGGGCTTGCCTGACCCAGACGCGTCCCCCGTGGACCGGACCTTCTCCTGCTTGACCCGCATGTGCGGGAAAGCCTTGACGATCAGCTCGTACAGCTTGCCCAGGGCGTCTTGCGAAAGCTGGTCAATATCCAGTTCCAGTTCACCACTCTCACTCTCCTACAAAGAAAACGACCGGTTAGTTATTTGCAAAACAAAATGGGGTAGGTAAGACGATGAAGCCCAAGTGGGGGGCAGAGAAACTTACCTCTTGGCTGGTGTCCTTCTTGATAATGTCAATAGCCTTCTCAAGCTGATTGCCATCCAGGTTGTTGATACCGTCAGTAACCACGCTCTTCTCCGCCTGGCCAAAGTGGCGCGGCTTAGGTGCCTTCTTGGCAGCGGCACCCGTCGCCTTCTTCGCACCGCCAGCGCCGGCCTTCTTGGCCGCTGCGCCACCACTGCCTGCTGCCTTCTTGCCCTTGGCCGGTCTCGCCTTAGCAGGTTTCTTGGTCCGACGCTCGGCCTCGGCTGCAGCGAGCTTGATCTTCTCTTCCACAATTTGCTTCTGAATCATATTCGTAACAACTTGCTGTGTCGTGATCATAGTCATGTCCGGTGCGGCGGCGTCGAGAAGCTTGTTCAGGCGAGCGTTCTCTTCGTCCAAACGCTTGACAAGGGCGTTGACAGTGTCACTGGAAAGGGGCGCCACCGAGATCTCGCCGGCCTCATCGTCGCTGTCCTCGGCGTCCTCGTCGGAGTCCTCATCCTTAACAGAGGGGCTGTGCGCAGCTGCCTGCGTCGTGTGTGCCGCAATCCAGGTGTCCTTCTCGGCCCACTTCTGCTTGAACAGGTCCTCGAGCCGGTTGGCCGCGTCCACAACTTCACCGACAACGTTAAATTTCCGGCAGTTCTTGACGATCAAGCCAAAGTCGTTCTCAAATTCCTTGGCAGACACGTACTCGCCGAGATTCAGCTTCGTCTGCATCGTGCCCAGGTCCATCGGCTTCTTAATCACCTTATGGTATGTCGGAATCTGCAGCGCAACCGCATCGACTGGCTTTAAGAACCAGTGGTTGTTCTCGTAGTGCTTGGCCTTGACCAGCTCCTTGAGCACCTCTTCGCAGAACCGGAACTCGGGAGACTTCTTCTTGGGGTTCTTAGGCTCGTATCCCAGGTCGCGGTTTTTGGGCGGGTGGATGGGCCGCTTCGGCCGGTCACCGTCATTCTTAGCTGAGTCACGGCGGATGATGGGCACACCCGACGACGGGACAGCGAACACCGGGGTGGATGCTTCGACAGCCGTGGCGCCACCAGAACCGGGAGACGACGCCTTTGTGTTCGGCGCGAACGAAGTCGAGAGCGCGAGCGGGGCTGTTGAGACGGCGATAACGGAATCCTCAATGGGGGAGCTTGCGGCGCCACGGGACTCGCGGCGGTTCGTAGCAGCACGAGGCTCGGTCTGGCGAGTAGGAAGTTGCTTCGGCTCCTTCTTCTCTGGTTTCTGAGGTTCTTGCGCAGAGATCTCCGAGAGCCGCGTGAAGAAGTTGTCTACCAGCGACTTCGCCTCGTCCGTCACAGCGTTGCCAAGACCGTTGAACGAGACCGAATTCTCGAAAATCAGGAACAGGTCGGACGTAAACTCGCCATGTGTGGTGTAGACGTTCTCACGGAGGTTGCGCTCCAGCTGTCCAATGTCGACCGGCTTTGATACCCGCGCCGTGTACGAGTCCCAGAGCATAGGCCACTTCTTGTGGACGGGATCCTTGAAATTGTTGCCCGCCTTTGTCTTTTTCACGCTGGCGAGGACACGACGGATCTCCTTGCTGGCATACACCGAGATGGGTGTGTCGTCCAGCTTGGGGTCTGCCAGGCTGCCCTCCTTTGCCGTTGCGCGAACGCGAGGCGGCATCACAACGGGGGCGACGTCAATCTGCATCTCCGTGCCGGCAGCGGGAGTCTCCGCTTGTGCAACAGGCGCTTCGCCGTCCTCGGTCTTGGCACGCTTCGCAGATGGGCCAACCTCCTCGTCGTCCTCTCTCTCCCGGGACACCTTGCCGCCTGACGCATCTGCCATAATCGTGTCGTGTGCAGCCGCGCTGGAACTGTTTTCGCGGGAGCGGTCGTCACGAAGAGACGGGAGCAGGCTCGAGGAGATAGAGTGGGTGAGCGGCGCGGGGACTGGCGGCGACTTGGGCTTTTCAGGTGAAGGAGCCTTGGAAACGGCGGCGGGTGAGGGGGTAGGCAGCGCAGCAGATGCGGCAGCAGGGGTGGCATTCTCGCTGGCGGCCGGTGTGACGTCAATCATATCAACATCCGAGTCCTTCGCATCGGCTCCGGGTGAGGGCGAAGCAGGCTTTGCTGCTGCCGGTTCCTCCTCAAAAGACTTTGGTGCGCTGCCTGGCTCGGGAGCATCCTCGGGTGCGCCGGCGGGCTTAGCTGCGGGCGTCTCTTCCGGTGCGCTTTCGGGTGCGCTCTCTGCGGCCGGTTGCTTCTCTGCCTCGGCAGAAGCTTCTTTTGCGGCGTCTGCGGTAGGCGGGCTAGCAGGAGCTGGCGCATCGGCCGGCGCTGCTGGTGACTCCGAGGTCGTCTCCTTTGGTGCTTCTGCCGCCGGCTCCGCTACCGGTGCTGCTGGGGCCTCGGCAGGCTCGTCGTCCTTCGCATCGTCCTTTTTCTCGGCGTCGCTTGAAGACTGTTCTGCTGCGGGTTCCGGCTTTGCTTGGTCCGGCTTTGCGTCGTCCTCTGCGGGCTTGTCACTTGCAGGCGCGTCGGGTGTTGCCGACTTTTCCACCACCGATGCTGTCGAGTTTGCTCCAAAAGCATCGGCGTTCTTGGTGATGTTGTCTGTAATATCCGGCGACTCCGTCTTTCCAAGTGGCGCGCTGTCCGGTTTTGGCGATGTGGACGCTGCGTCGGAGTGTCTGTAGTTGGGAAGAGGCATTGTTAGCAATCATGACAAGTCAGATGCAAATCGCCAAAAAATTTCAAAGCGCAAAACAGAAGTGTGGTTGAGAGCTGACTCAATGACCACGGGAGGCAAGATATATGGAGGCATGGTAAGGAAAACGTTGCGGTGAAGGCGATGCGCAATTCGCTGGGGATGAGCGCATAGTCGCTGCGAGCGCTGTATATATATTTGAAAAGATGGCAAATATGGAAAATATATGGCAGACTACCACAACAGCGGGTAGCGAGATGGGTTGATGCAAAGCGCTGCATCGCGAAGTCGCGAGGCAACACAGTGTCTGGTTGTCACGGTGAATGACAACAAGACCGTCCGCGTAAATAAATATAGGCAACAGGATACGTGCGTGCGCTGTGCTGTGGAAAAGGGAAGGAACGACTGCGATGTGGTGCAATTGCGCACATAGGGAAGGAGCGAAGCAGAAACGCAGGCGCAATGGGTGGGAAAGTGCGAATACGCAACTCATGCGCCCAACAAGGAAAGCAACAACATGAAAATGGCAATGGAAAAAAGAAAGAGGACGAGTATGCGACTTACCCATTCACGCCGTTGCTCGTGGGCAGGTCGTCTGTAAGAGAGGCCATTTTGGATGGCTGTTTGTGGTCGAGGGAAGCGATGTCTGTCAGATGCGGTGATGTCATGACAGCCATTCGAGAATTTCGGGGTCGAGCGTGAGGTGAGATGCGCCTTAGGTGGAAAGCAGCGACATGAACACAAATCGGGGCGCGATAGGCTAGAGAAGGCGTGGCGTGTCAGTGGTCTAAATAGCGAAGAACGCAGCGATAAAGAGATCGAGGCAACCAATGCGCCGAGCCCCGCCTCTTTGTTTTATTCTTCCTTCTTCTGAAGAGCAAATAAATAAAATAAAATAAAATAAAAAAGGAGGGGATATGGGGGATGCAACGGCAAGGGAAGGAAACAAAAGAAAAAGAAAATACAGCGTGCGCAAGGGGGTGTATATGTGCCGCAAAGAAAACAATAAGAAAGGCTGGCAGTCTGGATAGCGTTGGTACTCACTGTTGCAGTGGTGTCGGATAAGCAAGGCACAATATGTAGGGAGGCTGGGGCGAATTCCTGGCGGTGGTTGGCTGCTCACAAAGGGCAGATGTTAGATAAAATGGTGTGGCGGATGAGTTGTGGCGGGTTTGTGCTGATGACTAAGAGTCGGCGAATGCAGGAACGAAAGGGAAGAAAAGATAAATTTGAAGAAAGAAAATAAAAAGGCGCGGCGATTGGGAAATAAAAAGGTGACAGTGTAAATAAAATAAAATAACTGGGGTCGGTCGCGCAAATGACTGAGCCTTCAGCAAGCCTTGGGGGAGTTGGGGGGGATGAGAGGAAGGAGCGAGGGAAACAGAGGGTGGGAGAACGCACTAGCTGGCAGTCGCTATTGAGGGACGGCGGACGCTGATTGGCTGGTGGGGTTGGCGGTACGTCGCGATTTCAAAATTTCAAAAGAAAAAACACATGTCAGTCCCGGTCGGCAGGCGGGAGGTATTTATTTCGAAAGGTATGTAGGGCGCCGCTGATCTGTTCTTATCTGTGATTCGCCTGTGGTTGGACGAGGACAAAAGGGAATGAGAAAGAAGGGGCGTAAAAGCGTGAAAGCGTGAAAAAGGGGGGGAGGGGTGTGTTTATGTGGGTGAGGTAATGGCCCGTGCGCTGATCGGCGTCGAGACTCTGTGCGAGAAGAAAGCACGCTAAAAAAAATTAAAAGAGGGAAGAAAAGCGAAGAAAAGCGAGGGGAAAGCGAAAAAAAAGATCCCAACGGCCTTGTTGCTTATGTACCCTGGCTCGCCACTAAGAGACCTCGCAGCCAATCAGGAGCCGTGCGCAACGCGGGCCACAACACCACTGCGGCGCACAGCTCACACCTGCCCATCGAAGAAAGAACAAAGAGCTCCAAAGAAAACATTGAAAAGGCAGCTGTGACCGTCCATGAGCCTTCCAAAACTCGAGCAAACAGAAAACAGCCTACGCGAGGGCACGTGGACATCGCGACAACGCAGCAGAAGGAGCGGCCGACACAGAAGCGCGCAAAGGCAAGGCAGCAGGCGTGCACATCACGACCAGCGACAGCGACAAGGACAGCGACGACGACGGGTGCGCGGACATGGGATGAAGACGAATCGCCCAATGGACCCCAGCAGCACGGCATCCCACTGCACCGTTGGCAGCATTGCGCCATGTGAGCGTGCGCTGAAGCATCCAGTTTGCGCCCTGGAATGGACGCGCCGGAACGGGCAGGTATCGCGCCGCTCCTGTCGCACTTTCCCACACCGTCGCAAGTTAAGCTTTCATGAAAGGCATCTGTTCACACGCCCTCAACTTCCATTGTCTCGTCCAAAGAGCAAGCAAATTCCAAACTCGCCTTCACGTCATTCACGTCGACGTCGTCTTTGCGACAGGTCGCCCTTCTATCGCGACTCTCTGCCAGGATGCGTTTCTTTTATTATGGAGAATGCGCGCACGCGCGCACGCGCGCACTCGTCCATTGTCGGGTTCCCGGTTCTTCTGTTCGTGTCGCGTCTGAAAAGGCTCCAGTTTGTGTGGAACCCTGGTGGTCTTTGTTTGGTTTGCCTTCCTTCTTCTTCCGTTTCTTGTTCTTTCATTGCGGAGCCTCGAATGCAAGCGGACCCAGCAAGGCGTGCGAATAGCCATCGTGCTGTCGCGGCTGCTGCAGCTGTGGAAAACATTTGCGACAACTGCGCGACTGCTCGTCCACAGTTCATATGTGCACTGTAAAATGGGACAGTGCACGGCGCCCACAACAAACATGGGTTGAAGAAGCTCTCTGTGATCTGACTGGCCAATCAATTCTCTATATTGGAGAAATAATGTGGGCCCCAAATTGATGCTCATCAAAGCAATCAAAACTTGAGGTAACGGAAAAGGGAAAGCACGGGAAAAGGACCCATATTTCAATGTCACAAAAACCAATAGGAAGCCACGGACAGGCGTGAGCTCCACACAAAACACCAATCAAAACGCAGGCAGCCGTGCCCATTTCCGAGGTTGATGCCTGAAATGAGGCAGTGTCACAGTGCACAATGTCCGAGTTTCTGAAACGACCCGCGTCACGTGCATATGGTCACCTGACTCATCACCTCTCGTATTAGTCATTTTGAAAGTCGCTCGTCGTGTGACCTCGCACATGCCTTTATTGCAAAGGTGAAGGGCCCACCCAGAAGGCGGCGAGGATTCTGCCAGGAAAAAAAGTAAAGCGACCCAGTAAAAAAACTGAACCAGGACGAGGTTCAGAACAATTTTTTTTTCCTTCTCTAATCAGCTGGGAGAGGAAGCAGAACAACGAGATATTCTCTGTCTTGCTGTCATTCTTCCAATTGCTTTATTTTCCTTCATACAAGCAACTTACATGACGATACGGCTGTGCATCTAATGATATAAACGCCTTTTGCATTTCCATCATCTTGTTTTTTTTATCTTCTTGCCTCTCTTTCATCCCCACCGCCATCCATCTACCCATCACAACCACATACACATACACAATGTCGTCCACAAAGCGGAAAGCACCGCCGGTGCGCATTGCCCAACCTCAGACGACCCGGAACGCCAAGCCCATGGCCAAGGCACGCATCAACGAGTCCAAGACGTCGGTTGTCACCGTGCCCAAGCACCAGCAGAAGTCGAAGAAGAAGGCGGCCGGCGAGGCGATTGAGATCTCCAGCGACGAGTCCGACAACGACGATGCCGCCGCGGTAGACGAGGACGACCTGATGGACGAGGACGAGCCGGCCGAGGCCACTGAAGAGCCCAAGACCAACGGCCACGCCAACGGTACGAAGAACGACAGCGCCGCCACCGCCAACAACGATGACGACGACAATGCGTCCGCAAACGAAGACGAGGAGGACCACGAGCCCACGTTTGGTGACCTCGTCCGCGAGCACGAGACCGTCGACGTGACCGCCGCCCTAAACCAGCTGAACCCGACGGAGGCCAACAGCACAGATGCTACCACAAACGGTGCCGTCTCTGGCAAGAACGCCGCCTCTGTTCCGACGCTGGCCTCGCTCGGCCACCTCCTCAACGCCGCCCTGCGGTCGGGCGACGACGCCAACCTCGAAGTCTGCTTCAACACCACCACCGACGCCGTCTGGGTGCGCAACACCATCCAGCGCCTCGACCCGTCCCTCGCCGGCACGCTGCTGCAGAAGCTGGCCGCCCGCATCCACCGCCGGCCCGGCCGCGCGCACACGCTGGTCGGCTGGGTGCAGTGGACTTTGATTACACACGGCGGCGCGCTTCTGGCGAACCAGGCGGGCGTGACGCGTGCGCTGCAGGAGCTGCACCGGGTGCTGGAGGAGCGGGCGCGGGGGCTCAACAGCTTGTTGCTGCTCAAGGGCAAGCTGGACATGCTGGAGGCGCAGATGCAGCTGCGGCGGCTGCAGCGGGCGGGCGGCAGTGGTGCTGGTAGCGGAGCCGGTGAGCACAGCGGTGTGGCGACGGTCGGCGGCCGGGCCGGCAGCAGCAAGGCGTTGGACAGCGTTAGCAGCCTGAGCCGGCGTGGCGCTGGTGGCCGGAGACGGAATGGCGCTGGTGGCCTGTCGTTGCGCGGTGCACGAGGCGACGTCGACGACGACGAGGAGTTTGTGGCCACGTACCGCGAGGAGGACGATGTGGAGGAGGACGTGACCGGCCAGATCCTGGTGAACGGCGCTGGCGTGGCCGGCGAGTCTTTTATTGCCGACTCGGACGAGGAGGCACTAGACGAGGATGACGATGAGGACAGCGAGGGCGACGAGGACGATGATGGCGAGGACGACGACGATGTTGAGGAGATGGACGAGGACGATGCCGCCGAGGAGGACGAGGTCGACTTTGACGATGTCGATGACGAAGACGACGACGATGATGAGGACGACGAGGAGGATGCCGCCGCGGCACCGCCGCCTAAGCTGCAGAAGAAGTCTGGGGGCGCGTTCTCGAAGCGGAGGTGAAAAAAAGTCGCAGAGGTGGTGTATTCATGAAGGGCCGCGAAGTCCTTCTATTGTATTGGATGTCATTTTACATGTTTTGCCTTCATATTCTGCTTTCACAGTTTTGCGTTGACTCTTCTTTTTTCATCATCGTACGGCGATCACCGTTTTTTTGTCGTATGCTAGCAGCATCCGGTTGTCTTTACTATTTTGCCCGATAGATAAAAATTTAAACTGGAGTTCGGATAGGAATTTAAAAGACATGTTCATCATTGCACTCTCACTTCCTCTACTTGATGTATAAGAACAATCGTAAAATGTATTATTGCATGTGTGGCCTCGTCTATATGTTCACTCCCAAAAGCCACCAATGTATTAAGGCCAACGCCCAACGCAATGCTGCAACGATACCAAAGCCAAACGTACAAATATGCTAAACCAGAACACATATCCTCCAGTATGTGACAAAAGAGACACCCAGAAGGGGCTTGTAAGTGATGTAGGAAAATAAAATTGAAACTAGGGGTGTAGCGAGGGATCAAGGCAAGACACCCTGCCGCCAGCGCTCGACACGGTCGGCTTGCGGCGGCTGCGGCTGCTGCATCTGCATCTGCATGGGCATCCCCATGGGCATCGCCATGTTGGGCATTTGCATTTGCATCGGCATCTGCATGCCCCCTGCGTAGCCGTTGTACGCAGGCGGGGCAGCAGCTCCGTAGACACTGCCATATGCCATGCCGTTGTTGCTCATCATGCCCTGTTGTGGCATGCCTCCATAGCCACCGAAGCTCGTGCTGCGGTTGTTCATACCCATGCCCATACCCATACCACCCATGCCATTCATGCCCATCGTGTTCAGGCCGGAGCCAAAGCTGGCACCGCCGATGCCCATGCTGCTCATGCCGTTCATGCCGTTCATGCCGTTCATGTTCGCCATACCCGCCATGTTGCCCATCGAGGCCGACGACGTCAGGTTCAGAGCGCTGGCGTTGCCCATGGGGCCGCCCATGGTGCCGGGATTGGCCCAGTAGCCGATACCGGGCCCATCGTTGTGCTGCAGGGTGGTCGTGCGGTTCAAGCCGCCGATGCCGCCCGCACCGTCGTTGAGCCGGCCGCCCAGGTACCCACCGGGCTTGGTCACGCCGCCGCCGAGGCTGGTGTTGGAGATGTTGCGGGGCATCTGGGCGCGCATAGCGGCCATTTTCTGTTCTTTCTCAAAGGCGACACGGGCGGCTTCCTGGTCGCGGCGGGTCCGCCCGCCATCACGAGGGTGGTATGCGCCCCGTGCAACGTCAGCGGGGTGCGTAGACAGCACGTTGGCCATGGACAGGCGGCGGGAACCCGTCAGTGCGTGCAGGGCTTGTCCGTTCACGGCCAGGCCGCCCATCTCCTGTTCACGAGCTTCTTTCTCGGCCTGCAGGCGGCGGCGGCGCTGGCCGAGCGTCTCTTCCTCTTCGGCGGGTGGCTGCGACTTGGCTTTCTCCTTCTCCAGCGCCCGCTCTCGTTCCTTCGCCTCTTCCTCAGGGTCCACGAACTGGCCGAGGAGCTCTTCGGAAAAGGCCATGCTGACGGGTCGTGCGCGGGGCAGCTCGCTCTCCTCCTTGGCCTTGATACGTTGCAGGCGGGCGGCCAGCGGCTCGTCTTCGACCTCTTCAACGCCATCCTCAGAGCCTTCCTTCTCGCCGCCCTCGCCCTGGTCGTCGGGATGGCCCGCGCCGTTCTGGTTCAGGGCGGCGAGGGTCGGCGTGAGGGTGAGCATGCTCTGGCGCTTGACCGCATTGCTACCAAAGTTTGGCCCGAGGTACATGCTGACGGCGGTGTCGCGGCCTTGCAGACGGTCACGGCGTCTGCTGAGCGGCTCGTTGTCCTCCAGCGCCTTCTTCTCCATGAGACCAAGAGGACGGTTCATTTCGGCCACGACGGCGGAAATGTCGTTTTGACCGGCCACCTTGGCTGCGTAGAGCATGCCCAGCGGGACGTCCTCGTCGTCGCTTTGGTTGTCGAGGGGTTGCATGGAAGGATCTTCCCAGGCGAGGTTGACTTTCTTGCCCTTGCGTGCCCGCCGCTCGATCTCGGCAACGGCATCCAGTTCAAGTAGAGTCGAGTGCATGCCGTTCGGGAACACTTTGTTAATGGGACGGGTACGCAGTTTCTGTTGTTGCTTACGGAGTTGAAGCTCTGCAAGCAATGTTGTCGGCGCACCCTGGTAAGCCGCACCTGCCAAGTCGTCCTCATCCTCTTCATCCTCGTCGTCTTCTTCCTCGTCCTCTTCCTCGCCGTGCTCACGGTCGTATTCTTCGTCGTCCGAAACACGCTCATCGGCATCCGGCGCCAAGACACCATTGGTGCCTTCGCTCATGCTCGGCGACAGTATCGCGCCGTCGAAGTTCTTCGAGAGGCGTCTCCGAACGCGGGGTACTTCGAACTCGGACCGGCCGTCGCCGACAGGCTCGCTCACTTTCCGAATGTGGCCCATTATGGACATGAAAGAACCTCTGGACTTGGATGTAGGCAGGTCCCCTTGCTGAACAGGCGAGAGTCCTGGGCGTTTCCCGGCAGCATTGTTGGCGTTGGCAGCGGCACCGGCCTTCTTCTTGGGCCGTCTCTTTTCGGTACCGTACACCTCGGAACCCAGGTGACCAGCAAAAGTATGGTCTGTAAATGCGCTGACGGGTGCAGCAGCAGCGGCATCGAGAATGCTGTCGAGAGTGTCCATCGCCGAGCCATTCTTCACCTCGATGTTGGCTGTGGTTGATGGCTGATCGAAGTAGGCAGAAGCACGGAGCTGGGCGGGCAGCTTACTCATTGTCGACATTCGAGACTTGCGTCTGTCGGAATCAATGAGGCGCGAAGGGCGACGAAGGTGGTTCAGATCGCCTGACTCGCCTTCTTCAGTGGAAGTCGCAGGACCAGCCTCGGCATCAGCCGCGAGGGTCGGGTCGACTCCTAGCAGTGACTGTCTTGTCGGTGACCTTGATGGATCCTCAATCTCGCCGCTCAGCGCCGGGGACAGAGGGTTTGGCGAGATCGAGTTGGAAGTCAAGTCGGGACTGAGAGTATCTGAGCCGCCCATGAAGTGGGATCCGGAGTCCCCTTCAATCGGATCAGGGAGCCAAACACGCGACTGGCGTTCTTGCTTCGGCTCCCGCAACTCGGGGCTTTGGCCTGGCATCATCATCATGCTCATGACCTGCGACCGACGTGCGTTGCGCTCGGCCGCCTTTGGGTTTCTGGACAGCTTCTGGGGCAGCTGCAGCATGGCCGGAACACGGGCCGGGTAGAACAGCATCTGCTGGCCGGTGTGAGGGTCAAGGTACGAAGTTGGGCGCGGCGGGTGTGGAAGGCGCTGCTTGTATGCTGCCGGCGGTGTCTGGCGAGCAGGCTCCTCGGATGGCGGGCGCTCCAGGATCGAAGGTGCGCCGCCGCGTATGGATCGTCGCAGACTTGCCACCTCCGGATCGCAGTGAACGCCGTCGAAATCGTCAAAGGCAAGTTGTGCCTGGTCAAACGTGGTACCAGATCCGGACGTTACCGGCCGCTCCAGCTCATTCTCATCATCTGCGTGATGCTCTGCTTCTGGCGCTGTCTCTTCTCCGATAGCCGCGTTTGCTCCGGGCTCGATGTCGTCCTCATGATGCTGCGGGGCACTGTCATGCTGAGACAACATCTCCATATGGCCAGAGGGTGAGTACTCGGGGTAGGCGGCAGGGTTAAGGACGTATTGCGGTGGGGAGGCGTAGCCCAAAAAGTCGGTGACGGAGGGGCGGGCGATGGGGGGAGGTGAGCGGGAAGAGAGCAGGGCGGAGTCGGTGCCGGCAGAGGAGCCAAGTGCTGGCTGCAGGGTCCATGACTCCTGGTTGGGGGTCAGTTGAAAGTCAGCGGCTGCTTCGTCGTCGCCCTCGCCGTCAAAGTCGACGTCCACGTGCTGGTGAGCGCTGGCGCGGATCGTGTCGTCATCGTCGTGGTCCTCGCCGGCTGCCAAACGACGGTCAGCCTCGTCCAGGGCGTCTTGTGTGAGAGAGGAGGGCGGCTCGAGTTCCGCAATCTCGGGCATGGAGAGCTTGCCGGAACGAGCACTGCGAACGGAACTCTTGCCGGGTCCGTGACGTGAGAGGAAGGGGAAAATGTCGTCGCCACCTGTGATGGATTGATCGGAAATGCCGAGGATGTTGGCCATTAAGCTGCCATGAGCACTACCGGCGCTGCTGGCCTTGCTCGCCGACCGCTGCCGAGTGCCACCGGCAACCGAAGAGCCTGGCGACATGATGTAGTCGTTGGGGGAGAAGGCGCCCGAGCGTGCGGCGCTGTTCAGTTCGATTATGGAACTTTGTCTCGAGAATTCTCGTCGTAGGGGTGGTGCCTCTGTCGGGTCCGCGACCGAAGTGGCTCGTGAGGACGCCAGCCGGATGCTCGCCGCGAGAATGGAGGAGCGTCGGCTGTCGCTCCGCTTGAGTTCCTGGTGGGCCTCGCGAATGGCCGTGTCGATGGAGCCGGTGCTGGATAACTGCTCGGCGGTTTCCTCGAGTTGGGCAATGTTTCCAACGATGCCAATCGAGCCGCCCTTGAGATCTGGCACGGGATGTCGGAGAGGCAGATCGCCGTGCGAGGAGGTCGTGCGGAAAATGGCGGGCTGCTGGGGCGGCGGCGGCGGCGACGGCTTCGGCGACGGCTTGACAGCCTTTGGCTGGACGATCTTTGTTGTGGACGACGTGGTTGCGAGAGCGCCAACAAGAGGCTTTGCGGCGTTGTTTGTACTGTGGGTGGGAGAGTTTTCGTTGGGGAAAATTTCCTCGCCTCTCGCGCGCGTATTCGTCGTGGCACGCTGAGTCCCAGGTCCGGAGTTCTGTTGTGGTGGTGCTGGCTGTGCTGCAGAATCCAGTGCGAGATTTGACGTCTCACAACGGGGGCGGGCGTCCTGAGGAGACGCAAGGTTCGGCGTCACAGAGGCGTCGGCGTCGTGAATGGCATCCACTGTGCTCGTTCTCGTAGGGCCACTCGATTTCGCGATGGTCGTGTTGTCGCTACTCGCACCAACGCGGTTGTCCGATGTGCTTTTTTTGGACCTCGTGTCCCTGAGCGCCCCCTTTTCCGTTGCAGCGCTGGTGGCTCGTATTGGCGCTGGGGATTGGGCACTTTTTGCCGTATTAGCGGCCGCCACCACATCCACCACGCCTACTGTACCTGTAAGCAAAGGCGGCTGAGGCGCTTCGCCCATTTCGGACCTGCACATAATAACAACAGGGTGGTAAGTTACTAGGCTCAACGTGTTCCGGTTTGGACAGTGCAAACCTGCGTCGTATTGCGTTTCCCTGTTTGGCAAAAAGCGCGGGACGGGGAGCGACGAAGAACGACAAGCCAATGGAAGTAGAGGGAAAAACTTGAAATCAACTCAATTGCTTACCCTGCAGATTTAGGCATGTCGCCAAAGGGAAATATTGTGTCCTGGTCGTGGCCGTTATCGTCACCGATGTCGACTGCGTCGTGGTCGCGATCGTCGGCCATAGCACTGCTGCCAACGCTGGGCGGGCACCACGCGTCGCCGCCGTCCAGCGACGATAGAGGTGTGAGAGGAGTCGATGCGGCTGCACCTAGCAATGACATGAAGCCGGCCGACGGAGGTGAGAATGAAAAGTCCGAATCGGACGGGGATGCAAGGCGGGAGAGTGGTGATGTTGACGAGACGTCGTCGACGAGCTGTTTGTGCGCCGGGGTTGTCGTCGCATCAATCTCGGCGATCTTTCCGGCAATGTGGCGGTGGTGTTTGCTGTCACCTTCGACAGTGTCGTCGTTGTTGTGTGTGTTTGTGATCGTCGCGGCGACGATGTCGGTGGCTTGTGCTGCAGGTGCTTGTTGTGGAGGCCCGTGTCCGTTACTTTCTGTCGCCATCGTGATCGCTTTTTTCTGGAAGGGCTGAAGGTCAGGTCGTATTGTCGTGAAATTGTTCACAAGCGTCGTCACCAATCGTGAAGTCGACTTAATATGATCTAGAGAACATCTGAACGGTCAAGAAGTGCTCGAGGAACAGCTGCAGGAACATGTGCAAAGTATAATGGGTGTGAGGGAGTGTAAAAGAGCGTGGTGCAGATCGCGGTGGATGGGCGAGAGGAGGGCAAGGGAAGAAGAGCGTATTCATGGAAGGCGCCAGAGCGAAGAACAGTTGAAGGTGCAAGGTTAGACGAGATGGGGGAGAGGAACATAACACAAGGACCAGCCAGTCGCAGAAGACAAAAAGGATGCGAAGGGTTTGAAAACACCAACAATATGAAGGAATGCAAGACAAAACACGAGACGAGGAAATGAGAAAAAGTCTAGAAACCCCGGAAGAGAAAGGAACGAAGAAGGGAACGACACACGAAGAGGAACAACGGCCAAAACAAGAGAAACAAAAGAGGGTTGCAAGAATGCGAGAGTGACAAGAAAAATGAGCGATACCGAAACACTGGAATTAAAAAAAAGAATCAAAAACGAAACTATTGCAAGGACCACTGGGGCCAGCAGCGAACGGCGGACCGCAAGAACCACAAAGTCGCGTGGAGACATTTCTCCAAGTTTGTCTCCAAAAGTACAAAAAAAATCCTGGGCTAGGAACGAGACGAGAGAGAGCAGGAGGCGAAACGAGACGGGATCAGCGTGCTTAGCAAGGAAGGCCCATGATACATTCCAATATGTTTGTTACTCTTGTGCTCCGTGTTTTTCTCACGGTCGCATCCCTGTCGCCTCGTTTTTTTTCTTTTATTCTTTCTGGCTGTGTTCGGGGAAATGGGTCGTGGTCTGCCTGATAATAAAGTAGAGTGCGCCCGATGATGTAGAGAGACGGCAGAGGAACAGGGGTACAGCGCGAGGTGAAGCCAGGTACAGCATCCCAGGCATGGACGACAGGCAGGGTGCAGAGGCAAGGGGACAAGGGGACGGGAAGGAAACGGCGGACGGGATATAGCAGATTGACGTACAATTAATGTCGGGAAGACATGCGACGGGTGTGACGAGAAAAAGGTCAAAGGGCCACGCCCGGCACGGAGAGTGCGTCGTTCGAGAATGAGAAGAAGCAACAACGTATTGTGCGAGAGTCGTGGCTGAAATTGGGGGGGGGGAAAGGTGTAATCTGCTCCACGTCGTCCGCAAAGCGCCACAGACAAGAAATGAAAAGTGGCGGTTTGCCGGTGTCTTATGGCAACGGCGACGGGAGGAAACGAGGACGGAAGGGCTTCGAAGGCGGGAGATGGAAGAATCGAGGCGTCAAAAAGGCCCAAGACGCTGCAGGGGTCGATGCAAGGTGCAAGCAGGATTTCTGGTGCCTTGCTTTTCCGGTCGCGTGTCGGTTTGCTGTTCGATGCGGACTCCAAATACGATCTGTGCTGGCGCGGCGGCAAGTCTAAAAGTCTAAAAGACGGGCTGGGGTTCAGAAATGCTGGGCAACGTGAGAGTCGTCGAGAGGAATAAATATTCATGGAGACGACAAGAGACGACAGAGATGAGGACAAAAAGGAGAGGTGAATCAGAGGTAGCCCAGACAAGAAGATAAGGAAGGAGATGAACGTTTAGATGAGGAAAGCGACGTGCGTTGTTGTCTGCGCCTTCCTTGTCTACACTTTATTCCCAACCGTTATCTTCGCGCCTTCCTCTTGCATCGCCCATATAATATGCGGCCTGTTCCCAGGCCTGCTCTTTCCATTTTAAGATACGCCCTTGCAGCAGGGAGGAGCGGCGCCCGGCACTTCAAAGTGTAAATTTTCTTTTGTATTTGCGACTGAGCTGTGCTTTTGTGCGCTCGTCTTGTACGGAGTATAGCATTGTGCTGCACCCGTAGACTTGCACTCAACAGCTGAATGCACCAGTCGAATTCGAGACGACAGCCTGTCGAGCCCGAACGAGAAGACCAGATGACCAGGTGGAAGATTGCAGGATGGGGAGGAAGGTACGGAGGGCCTGCCCCAGCTGAAAATCAGAAACAAGGGAAAGATCGAAACGAGATCCAGTGAACCGTATGGGAAAGAGCGCCGCTTACGTCGCGCAGGTTTGGGTTTGCGTAACGACGAGTAAGAAGACTGTCGTGGGCACGATCAAAACGAGAAGGAGCCAACCCCAGACGCACGAACGAATAACACGCCGAAAACAGCAACCACCAGCAAGTCTAGCCAGCCTATTACGCAGCCTGTTCGGTCGAACGTACTTTGCGCCGTGCCCTCTTATTTCTCAGACCTAGTACGACGTACAGGGCGACCAGAAAACGTCCGTACCCGTATGCACCGTACGTGTTTCGTGGAGCCGGTACGCGTCCTTGTTCGTGGATTGCATAGCGTCATCGATCTATTGCATGTGTTGCGGCGCACTTGCACTTGGATCCTCTGTTGCGGCACTTCTTTTTTTCTTCTGCGGCGCAGCGGAGTTCGCTGAGGTTACAGCCAGCCCGCCCTGCAAATAAAACCAAGATCAGACGCCCACAGCATCAAATTCCCTGGTTGACTTTTCGTCCCTTCATCTTTTCTGCGATTTTGCAAATGTCCCTCAGCCTGCTCCGTAGTGGGCTTGGCATACGTGCTCTGGTGCTCCCCTATCCTTGGAAGACATGGGGGACAGACAGTTGTCAGTTTTGCGCCGGCTGTTTCACCATGACCCATCACCTGCATCCCTGGTAAAGAAAAAAAAAACTCTTCAAATATCCTTGTGCCATGGCGCCCGTAAGAATAGAAAAAGAAGGAAAAGGAAATAAGAAGAAGAGCAAAGAGAAGCAAAGCCCTTCTCCCTGCCCCCTTCTCCTTCTTCCTCTTCCCTTTCACGAATGCTTGATTCCGTAGGATTCTTCCCTTGGGGCTCAAGAGGAGTTGGGGTTCGTTGGAGGAGTTGTGCTTTACGGCCGGTGTGATTCGCTGCCTCTGCGGCCCCTTCCTTTTTTTGCCACAAGAACGACGATGGGGTTGGGTCTTGTGCCTGCAGCCTGCACCCAATGATCAATCAGAATCGCAAGACGCACATGATACAGTTGTAAGATAGGTAGGCGAGCTCAGCACACCCACCCATGAGGAGTGTGCAGCACAGAGCTGAAGAAAGGGAAACGGGGGCACGACGCGCACTCTCCCTGTGTCTCTCCGTCATCATGTCTTGCTTCGAATCAGACAGTGGATTTCAAGAGGCAGATGACAGTGGGGCGCGTCTAGAGTCTAGACACGACCGCTTTTCTTCTTGTCTGTCCAGTGCGTTCGGCGGCCAGAACGTCTAGGTAAGAAGATAGACCGCCGCCTGCGACCGGAGACCGTCCGCCCTGTCCCTGAGCCTTGAGAGAGACTAGTTGAGGCTCGGGGCGATCAGCAACATGGCCGTTTCGATCCATCAAACTCCGAGCGAGCGGGCTAGACTTTTATCGAGAGATACCGCCACGCGTCCCCCGGTCTATCAAGAGAATATGCAACAGACAGGGGGGCAAGGCTGTTAGTGTTATCTCTGCCAGTGCAAAACGCATCGGGATGCGCACGTCAAAAAAGGATAGATACGCTTGGGGGCACAGACGGGGGGGGGGTGTTTGTGGCTTGTGCGAGCTCTATTTTGGACTACCGTTTTGTTGATCGACCTGGATCGAGCTTGAGATAAAGGGCTGCAATCATAGGGCAGGGCCAAGAGATAAATGCAACAGAGCCGATACAAGTGCGGTAGTGTTGTCTGCAACCCTCCCTCCTCTTATCTCAAGACATGCATGCCACCGAAGCACAATCTTGATATTCCAATAAACTTTCCCTTCTAAGTAAAAGACACGGAGGATCCCGGCTTACCTTATCAAGAACTACATGGCCATACCCAAGGACTGGTACACAACAGTCGATAGATGACGATACCAAGTCTTCTTCATGGCGTCCCTTCCTCAATGCAAGCAACATGGACCTGCTCATTACACCCTTTTTACATTTCAAGATATTAAAGATTGGGGTTTGCTAAAGTTAAATTACACCGACTACGTCTCGAGGTCAAGGCTGCATCCATGATGATGTGGTGTTTATCTCTACAATACGACATAGAGCTGCGAAGATATCAAACCCACAGCCAGGAGTTATTCCTCTTGATAGAGAGAGGTATCTCTAACCGGTGTACGACATACAAAATATTGAGTTAGATAGTTTGGTAGTTTGGTAGGACCGATCGCCAAAATGAATCGAATCTCCCGAGAGAGATGGGAAGCGAGATTGCACAAGTTGTTCCTCGCACGAGGGGTCGGACACATGGTTCTGTACGTCCGTACTACATTGCCATCTCTCCATCGAGGGGCATTTGAACAAAAAATCAGCTAGCGGAGCTGGAGAGCAATGCAAAATAAGAAGCCGCAGAGCTCTTTGAACTAAACGCAGCGGCTACAAACACAGCAGAACTAGACATGATGACATGCCGCGGTATGAACTCGGCTTGGACGTCATTTGTCAGTCAAGGATGCATTTTGAATAGTATCTGGGATGGCCCTGTCTGGTGACCACGATTCTATCGTCCTAACAGTCACAAAACTTCTTGAGGTCGGCCTGGAACTGTGTCTGCCATATATGCGTAGCTCAAATGGCAGTCGCCATGGCCAATCTGGACAGAAACCCAACCTCTGTTTTTATTACAATAATATGTGCTTCTGTGGCACTCTGAAAAATAAATAACAACAATTTGGATGTTTTTTCTCTTAATACCAAGGTATTGTATAATTTATTTAAAAAAAAAAATACGTTGAAACGAAGTAAAGTAAATTTTCAAAGTGAAATAAAACCCAAAAATTTGTATCGTGAAAAAAATAGTAAATAATAATAATAGAACCTCTAATATCCATTTCCAGACAATTTGTCAATTGAAATAAAATACACAATAAAACATACACGAATCTTCCTTTTCTTTTTCTTCTTTTTTTCTTTTTTTTCTCCCGAAAATGGGCCAACATTACATGACGACATAGACATTACATGACATAGACTGTTTCTACTACTTTATTTTTCTTCGATGTTTTCATTTCACACACGCCATTGCATATTCCTTCACCGCCTCCTCACCGATCTTCTTGTTCTTTGCCCACCGAAGACGGCCAGTTACTGTTTTCGTTTCATTTTGACGGACAAAAAGAAATACAAAAAAGAAAACAGGAAAGAAGGCCAGAATAGTGAGACAGCAGACGTGCAGCGCCTTGCATGCCGGCGTGCAGGCCAACAAAGCACCGACCTCTCACAGCCGGCCGCTCGTGTCCCGTGGACAGATGGTGCTGCACCGCTCGTTTCCCTCGGATTTGATCATCAAGAGTCTTCCTTCCCTTTTGAGAAGAGACTCATACGGAACAATTGCCCAAGGCGAAGGAGACTCCACCTTTGGCAGACGCACATCTCCAGTCGTCCCAGTGTCCCAGCGTCCGGAACGGGTGCCCGGTGCAGGGCCGTGCATACCGTCGCCCGCCACGTGGGGCCAGTCCTGGCGAGGGAAGGAAGGATCAGAAAGAAAGAGAAAAAGAGACGAGAAGAACGTACGGTGAGCTTCGGCTGGCCTTGCCTGTTCGCGCATTCTCTGTCTGTCACAAGACAATTGCTCATTTCTCCTGCATCTATCTCCTTCCTACGTCGTACTTGCTGTATTTTTATTTTATTTTTATTTTTACAAAGCCCCTGCTCTTCGTCCCTCCTTCTTTTATTTTCGTGCTTAGCTCTGCACACTGTGGATGACAGTAGGCGGTTGGACGCAGCCCCCCTGGCCTTGCCCAAAGAAGGAAAAAAGTCTACACCGCTCCCGTGTTATCGTGAGTTGACCGATGCATTTTACTATCTGTAGTGGATATCGAGTGTCGTGGAGGGAGTTCGAGAAAGGGCCAGACCAGGCCATGGCTAGCGACAAAGCGGACGGTCCATTCGGTTCTTTCCCCGCGAACCTTGGCAAAGAGAAGACGGATAGTTCGCCGGGGGCAGAGGTTCCATCGTTTCCCGGCGAGTGTGGGCTAGCTCAAGGGACATGGAAGGGGTGGAATGAAAACAGATGTTTGTTGGTGTTGGGAGAATGCTCTGTGTTTTTTTTTTGTTATGACGAGGCCATTCCGTGCGCTTATTATTATTGTACGTATTTCATCAATGCAACCGAATCAACGAGCCAACGTGCTCCATACGCAGGTATCCGTTTAGCAGGGAGAGACAAAGTTCATTTCGGTGAACCTGTGCATGACTTCGTGCGGCATTCCAGACAGAGGTACAGTAGCCAGACAGATGCCCCCCACTTTGGTGAAGATTAGTGCTTTCTGCAGTGAACCGTCGCTGGCCGCTGCAGTGACAGCAACGCCATCGTGGGCGGCGATAGCGAATTGACAATATTAAGATGATAATACCAAAATGATAAACAACAGCAAACTCGCAATCGAAATAGGAGCCGACCAACAGAAGAGCAGAGATGCATGTCCCCCCGCCTTCTGTAGCATCCATCGCCCACGCTCACCTGAAGATGGTGTGCCCTGAGCGTGGGGAGCCAGGCCGAACAACGGAGGCAAAGAGGCAATGCAGAGCAAAGACACACTGGTGACAGAGCGAAAAATGTAGAAACAAGGCACACGACACCTGCATCTCCAGCCGACCGCACCTCTTATCTTCTCAGCCTCCATTTCGTCTGGTATTACTCAGTTGTGTCTCTTCTGATTTCTTCCAGATGGCTACGACCTACGGAACACCGGCTTTGTCCCTTGGCCGCGGGAGGGTGGGCGGCGTAGGGCGCTCGTTGGCCAGAAGCGCAGCCAAGGTGTGATAATACTCCGTACACTGTTTGTTGTCTGGTGTCCTGGTGTTCTGGATGGCTTCTGGTGTGCGTTTCCATGGACTTGACAGGCGAGCGGACTGACGGGCAACGCGGGCAACTCGGGCAGTCTGTTGGCGCTGGGGGAACTAGAACTGAGAACTAGCTGTATCTTACGTCGTAGTAGGGGCAACAATTGGACCCTTGGAAGAAAGAGAAGGCAAAAAACCGAGACGAACGGAAGACGCGGGCGACAAGACGGACAAGACGCGGCCTCTGTCGCTAGTCGTCGAGGGGAACGTGAAGGAAAGTCACGATACGGTGCCCTGGCCTTTGCGGCAGACTGTGCAGACTCTGCAGACTATGCAGGCTGTGCAGCTCAAGGTCAACTGACTGCCCACAGGTGACTCACGGTGCATGCCGGAGCAGCGATCAGAGGGTTTTAGTGAAGACACCGCGAAAGTGCTCCAACCAGTACACCCCCCTGGCTCACGGATGGAAACCCTGCAGCGAGGGGCGGCGGGGTCGGAGGAAGCATGGGCCACGTCCCAACCAAGAGTGATGTAATAATGGGAATTGGCACTGTAGGGAAACCGCGACGGGACACGAGCACGACCACTCGCTCTTGCCTCTCTGCACCACGAACACGAGGGTCGCCCGCTGTCACTGTGGTCGGAGTCGTAAATGGTGGGGGGCGAACTTCTGGACTCTTTCGATTCCTTTCTTTCACTTTGGCAGGTGCTCGCGGAGGGGTGGCTTAGGGGCGCTACTTCCGCAAGCGTTGCCCTTGTCGGCATCCCCTGACACCAACGGAGAAAGGTGGAAGGTGCGTGCCCGGCGTTCGTAGTTTCCCTTTTCTCCATTTATCGTGGACTTTTGTGACTTGGGCCCGCTAGTTTTCTTTTTTTAAAAGTAGCCAATTTTGACCAATTTTCCCATCTGCACGCTCCGCACGCTCTACACGCTCTGCATGCTCTGCACGCCAGCTGACCGCCCATTTGGAGGATCGTGAACCGAACTGGGGAGAAGCTGCTCCACTTCACTCTTGCTCATCTCTCCTCCACCACCTCTCCCACCGACGACCAGAAAAAAATGGAGTAGCGGAGCATTTGCACGAGGTGCACACCTTTCCCACCAGGTCTGCCGTGCTATGCCGCAGCCGCAATTCCTCTCTTGACTCTTCGTCGACGACGCTCGCCGACTTCTCCTGAACTCTTTCTTCTTCCTCCCTCTCCTGTCACCCAATCGCGCATCGAGTCAATCCCCTCGCAGAGGCGTTTGTCGATCTGCCCTGTTCTACCTCCCCGTACCTACACGGTAACACCCCTCCTTTCGCCCTTCCACCGCCCGGGTTCCACGACATCCCTGACCGAGCACAACGAGACGAGACCGCCTGCGAGGACAGGGCGCGCAGACATATTACGGCTCGAATTCGCCCTTGATCGGCACGACCAACAAACACCGGGCGAACACAGTGAAATACGAAGACGAGCGAGACGAGCAACAACGTGCCGTCATTTCTGGGGAAACACACAGAAGGACACAGAACCAACAATTCCACACAATCGCGGCATAAGCAAAGCCATGCCGCCGCTGTGATCCCCCGCCGACGATCCAAGTCTTTGTATTTTAAGGATTGCTGGGATTGAGGCGGTGATCAACACCCGACGCTCGTTTTACTGGCTGCGCTGCCGATACTTTCGCCTCACGCCCCAGGTCTTGACGCAAGCTCTTTTGCCGCCACCCGTGTGGTCTTGTCTGGATACACACATCTCGCCTCACCTTCTGTTTAAGTGGACCAAAACCGACGAACTCGACGAACACTGCAACCTACGCATAGCATCCGCCTTTTACTTTTTCACTCTTTCCTGCCTTTGAATACCCGAATATTCCGACGTATCTCAACTACACACATCTTCCTCCCATGAGCGGAACACCGACAAACGCGGGGCAGCCGGCCCGCCGCCGGTTTGCCCCCGTCCCGATCGAAACCACCTTTGAACGCTTCCGCAAGATTGGACCACGGCCGGCCCCGGTCGTCCCTACCGCCCCGGCCGCTGAGCTCACACCCTCCCCGTCACCCCGGTCCGAAGACACGCCGCCGCCGACATTATGGACCCTGGACCCGAGCCGCCTGCCGCCGCGGGCCAACAAGGAGACCGAAAAGCGCCGCTTCGCCCCGCAGCTGATCGAGTCGTCCCGTCGCTCGCGGCGCAACGGTGACATTGGCCCGGCCACCCGGCCCACCGACAAGACCGACATCACCCCCTACCACAACCACATCTACGCCCCAAAAGCCCGCAAGAAGCACCGGAAAGTCCAGTCGCTCGCGCGTCGCGAGTCGTGCGACGAAGAGACCGCTGCCCACGTCTTTGAGATGCTGGCCCGCGAGGCCGAGAAGCGGCTGCTCGAAGAGGCCGCCCTGGCCGCGTTTCCCAACAGCCGCGCCCGTGCTGGTGGCGCCGAGCATTTCGTGATCCGCGAAGGCTCCGACGACGACGACAACAGCTCCGAAGGAGGCCAAGGAGGCGGCCGCAGCCGCGAACCGACGGAGCCGCGGATCTTGCGCATCACCACCCGCCGCACGCGCCGCGACTCCTACACCGAAGATGTCGGCTGGGCTCTGCGCGAGATGCAGGAGCACCACGAGCAGCTGTCCAAGGTCCGGGGCACATCGATCGCCTCGGGCTCGCCGTACGTTGGCTCGCCATACATGGCACCGGGCGGCAATAAGGCTGCATCCACGGCAGCCGCCACACCCGACACTGCCGCTGTGGCGCTCCCGCGGCCCACCCAGCTCGACCGCATCTCCACCATTGACCTGGACCGGATGAGCATCGACAGTCCACCCAACGACCCCATCTGGACGACCACGGCGCGCCAGTCGACACAAGACTCCAGCATTCAACCCATTGGTGAGACGTTTATGCCGTACATTCCCGAGGAGCCTCTGGACTTGCCTGGTGTCAATGAGGGCTACCGGGGCATCCCGTCGTATGCACGGCAGCTGAGGGAAGCCGAGGGCGACGTCGACGAGGACGACGAGGAGGATTTGCTGCGGCAGAGTGCTACGCCTAGCACCGGAGCGGCGCGCCCCATTGGCGAGGCTGCCATGCCGTACATCCCGCGAGCATCCGAGGCCAAACCGGCCACCACCACCACGACTACGGAAGTAGCCTTTTCCCCCGACATGGCCTCCCAGATCCCCACCGAAACCGGCTTTCGCGGCCGCAACGCCTACGCCGGCTACCGCAACCGCGACCTCTTCGCCTCGGAGCGCGACGTCCACAAGCTGCGCAAGAAGTCGCCGCCCATGTTGGGGAAAGAGCTCGTCTTTCCCAAGTGCGCGTCGCCCAAACACACGAAGCTGGAGCCCGAGTTTTTGTGGTCCATCAACGACATCATGGAGAAGTCGCACCAGGGCGACGGCCAGGACGGCCGGAACGGCCAGAACGGCCAGAACGGCCAGGGCGGCGGCGGCGGGGGGCAGCACGGCCTGTGGAACGGTCTCTGTATCGCCAGCGACACCAACCAGGCCATGGTGCCTCTGGAGCGGACCGTTCTGCTGGAGACGCCCTTCCCGCCGAGCACGCCGGGGGACCCGTTCGTCCACGGCTTCGGTCAGAGCCAGAGCGACCCGGGCACCGTGTATGCGGAGCCGGCGCACGTCAACGGCACGCAGTCGTCGCATGGCCCGCAAGGCCTGCACGGCCTGCCGCACGGCAAGTCGGCGCATGCCGAACCCAAAGGGCTGCACATGCTGGCCGGCCTCGACGAGCGCCTGCGCCAGGAAAAGGCCACCGCCGAGCTCGAAGAGAGCATCGCCGCCGAGTTCACCGACCGCTTTGTCACCCAGGTGTACAACTACCTGTCGCTCGGCTACCCGTCCATGGCGTGGTCCTACGACGACGAGCTGTCCAAAATTTCCAGGATTTCCGTGGATGATCTGGAGGGGGGGGATAGTAGTACCAGCAGCAGCGGGGGCAGCGGCGGGGGCAGCTTGGTCGACGGCGCGTCGTCGCCCGGCACCAGCTCCACCGGCACCAGCGGCTCCTGCGCCAAAGGCCACATCTCCCTCGACGACGACGACCGCCACGCCGCCGCCAACACCAACGCCACAAACGCCAACGCCAACGCCAGCTACAACCACGACGGCTGCCCGCGCTGGCGCGCGCTCAAGATGTACATTCACGAGTGGGCGCGCCAGCACCCAGACCTCAACAGCACCAACCCACTGGCCTGGGGCGTGCGCGAGCGGCGGGGGAGTTGGGGTGTCTAAGACCAGCAGCAGCTGCGCGCCAGTAGCTGCTGCTGTCGATGTTCCTGTTGTTTCCTTTTTTTTTTTCTTTTCTTCCATATTCTTCTCTTCTCTCTTTTTTGTACGCTCCTTTTAATTCTTTCCGGGCAGACGCCCGTTTTTACGACATTTACGACACTTGCATCGTTATTCGGTGGTTATTTTTTTGTTGTCCTTGCTTTTTGTCTTTATGCACTTTTGGAAGCATACGCTCGTTGCGCCAACCTTGCCAACGCGGCAGCCAAATTCTACGTTGTTTTTGTTTCTGTGATGATTTATATTTCTCCCCTTTTCATCCATGTTTTCTTTTTCTCGTGGCGTTAAATTCTATGTTTGTTCTTTCCGGGTATTCTTCATTTGCATTCGAGAAAAAAAAGAACAGCACGTCCGTGAGTCAGGACTGAGTTCAACAGACAGCGATAGTGGCAGCATCAAAATCGGGCAGAGAAATGAAAGACGGCTGGCATCGTGATGAAGCGATCGATCGTAGTCACGTTCTGATGCTGGGAGGTTATTTTTTATTTTATTTTTTATTGGGTCACCATGACAATACAATACTCAAACATGTTACTGCCGAAAAGATAACTCGCAGTGCCACAAGTGAGTGAGCGCTATTGCCCGGCTCGAAGTCGACTCAAAGGTGCTGGTTGCCGTTTCGGCTCTCAATACCACCAGAGGTCTCGAGAAAGCAATTATGCCCATCTAGCCGTCGCACTCGTACCCCAACAAACCCCTCAGGGTGAACCCCGCTAAAAGAGCTCGACAAGGCATCCCCAAGAGCTAGTGATAGGGGCTACTCAGTAAATCGCCTGAACATGGGACCTGGGGGGTGGACACGTAAGTCCGTTTTCGTAGGGGGGAAGATGAAAAAAGGGGGTGAGCACGTAAAAAGAGTAAAACCGAGCGCCGCATCAGGGTCTATTGACAAAAGATAACGCCAAGTCGATAGCGGCTTTGGGCAGCGTCTTGCGAGCAAGAGGCCAAGAGCGCATACGGAGTAGTACATGCCTACAGGGATGTCCAACAGCACTGCTCCAGTCCACCTCGGGCGAGGGAAGAAACACCATTGCCCTGTCAGCCTCACCACACTATGTAGACTAAGATACTCCGTACGCTATGGGGCTCATCGTATCTTACCGTACGTCGTGCTCCGTATTATTATTGCTGTTATTAATTTTGTGTTGCCAGCGCCTTTCGCAAAAGCTCACCAGCGACCTCCCTCCATGATCAACACCGACCAACATCCAACCGCCTCCTCTCTCCCGCTCCCACGGACGTCATTCACTCACTTTCCTCTACGCACCCTGACTCAGTCGCTGCGGTGTCGTCGACGACCCCTTTTCGAATCTCCCAAAAGGGCGAAGCTGGACTGGAATTGGGAGAACGAAGCTCGACAGCCAGGCTGCAGGATACGCCTGAGACAATTCCCGAGAGAAGCGACAGGCGGCAGACGGCATACGACACTCGATACACGGTACTCGACACACGGTTCTCGACACACGACCACGTGCGTCTCTTTTCCCCCTTCACGACATCGTGGCCTCGACACCTCGACCTTGCTGAACCTGCTCGATCCTCGCAACAACCGACTCCCTTCTCCTGTCAGCCGACCACACCCCAATGGAGCAGTCCCCGCTCACCCAGCAGCCGCGCCCGGAGGCCTTCCAGCCCAAGATCGTCCAGCTGTACGACGAGCTGCTCGACCACCCGGACCACATCCCCGGCGAGGGGTTCTGGGCCGAGTTTTTTCTGTTGCGCCCCGACCGCCGCGCCCTCCGCGAACGCCTCGACGCCCTCACCGCCGGCGCCCTCCTCGCCCTCGACGCCCAGACACGGCAGCTGTTTGTGCGCGCCGTGGCCGTGCTGCTTGCCGGCAGCGGAGCGACAAGCCACAGTAATGGCACGGGTGCCAATGGCCACCGCAGGAACGGCTCGGCAGGCCGCGTGGCCGGCCGAACCAATGGCGGCACGGCCCTGAGCAGCCGGTCAAATAGCAAGAATGGCGGTGCCGTGCACGGTGCCGTGCACGCGACCTCGCCACCACCTGCGTTTTCGTCAGGGGCGACCTCCTCCTCCACGGTCGAAAACACGCTGGCCACGCTGGCGACCTTCCTCTCGGCCGCCCTCGTCAAAAAGTACAACAACCCCTCGTCGGACGTGATCGACCTGCTGGCCGGGCTCGACCGCGTGGACGCCGTGCTGTCCGACTTTGTGGCGGCGCTGGATCAGCTGCTGCGGCACGGCCGTACACCCGCGATCCGCCGCTCTGCCGTCGATGTTGCGCTGGCCGTGACGGCCGGTGCGTACCAGACGACGCTGCTGACGTACTTTATCCAGCGGGACCTGTTTCCGTCCATAATAAAGGTAGCCCTCGTCTCCGTCGGAAACTTTCACCTACCTCCCCCCCCTTCAATGTGCTTGCTAACACCGACTACTCTAGGTCATCCTTGACGCACCGGCTGCCTCCGTCTCTCCCTTTATCCTCGTGGGCCTGCTGGCCAACTACAACAAATTCGAGTTCCAAAACCCCTACCAGCTACGACTGAACGACTTTGTTAACGACCAAGCGATCCATACCATTCTGTGGAGCGTCGGCGACGCCTGCCGCGGCCTGCGGGCCCAGTACATTGACGTCCAGGAAGACCTGCCCGAGGGCTGGACGCTGTCCAGCACGCTGGGCATGATCGGCCTCGGCGGCGGCAGCAAGGCGCCTCCCAAGCCCGTGTACGACGCGGATACGGCCACGAAGCTGTTTGCTGAGCTGCCGGGCGACGACGCCGCTGTGCTGCTGGCGACCTACGACTTTACGCACGCCAACAAGCTCTTTTGTTTTAATCTCGTGACCCTCGGCGCGCGGCGGCCGCCACCCGCAACCAAGGATGCGAAAGCGCAGGGGGCGCAGGGGGCAGCACAGGGGGCACCGCCACCGCCAGGGCCGTCCCAACCGCCGTCGACGGAACCGCCGATTGCCAGCTTCATCTCCCTCACCTCCTACCTGCTCCAGCACGCCCACCGCTCGCCGCGCGCCACGCTCTATGCGCACCTCAGCCTCATGGTCTTCCGGCTGCTCGTCGAGGACCCGGCGCTCTGCAAGCGCTTGTGCAGCAACGACGACGACGCCCGCGTGGCCGTGCGTCTGTGCCGCCAGCGCGCGCCGCACCTGCCGCTCGTCAAGGCCGGTCGCCCGCTGGCCGCCAGCATCCTGGATGCCATGGTCGACGGCATCACGCACAACCTGCGCCGGCGCCTCGATGTGGGGCTGTACACGCTGCTCGTGGGCATTCTGCTGCGCCTGGTAGCGCATCTGTCGCGCACGCGCACGCGGTTGGCCTATGCGCACTGGCCGGACCTGTTCCGCGCGCTGCTGGGCCTCGTGCGGTTCCTGACGACGTACGCCGCCGACCTGCGGGGCCAGACCTCGAGTACCGCCTCGACGTCGCCCGGCGGCTCCGCCACACCGCAGCTCGACACGTTGGTCGACCACGTCGTCAACCTGCTGGCCTTGGGCCTGTCGGCCGGCGAGGCCTTCTTGCCGACGCCCGCGTCGTACGACGACCTGTTCTACAAGGTGGTCGAGACGGGCGAGGTGCTCGAAAAGTTCCGCGACACGTACCAGCTGGGAGGAGCGTCGTCCGTGGGGAGTACGGGCGGCGGCCGCCCAGCAGCCACAGCCACCACCACCAACAGCATTGACACCCTGCTGAGCGTCAACGCGCACTACAAGCAGCTGCTGGCGGAGGGGGCCAAGGGCGGCAAGGGGGGCCGCGTGAAAGGCACGGCGTCCTCGTCGTCGACCCTCACAAGCCTGCAGGTGGCCGAGGTCATCAAGCAGGGGTACGAGACGCTGAGCATCCAGGCGACGGCCGGCCTGGACGGCTGGGAAAAGTACCGCGAGGCCGACGAGCGGACGCTCCTCAAGAAAGTGGCGCGGACGGCCGTGACGGACGTCAAGCACAAGGTGGAGAGGGAGGAGTAGACGGACGGACGGGTTGCCAGTTGAGGTTCTCTTCGCTTGAAGTCGTGTTTCAATATCCCTTATTTTCTTCTTTCTGGGCAGCACTGGCGTTTTATGGGACGAAAAAAAAAGACACGAGCAAGGACTGTATTTCTGCTTTCCTTTTGATATAGAATTGTTTATTGTTCGAAATACCAATAATGCTAAGCATAGAACATGCATTCAGTCCGCCGCGTCGGACGTCACAGTGTGATGTCAGAGCTATTGGGAAGACGAAGTACGGCTACATCGGGCTGGCTGGCTTCTCGAAGGCCGCTAGGTCAAGTCCAAGCCAGGGGTTCTGTGCTTGCCCTGTGCCGCGCTGAGCCGCTGTAAAATCCGCTCGTAATTACCAGCCAAGCGTCGGCCCAGGGCAAAGTCAGGCGCTGCAGCCAACTCTAGAGGCAAAACGACCAAAAAACGAACTACTGCCTGCACCACAAACAGGCCATTCTTGACCATTGCGGCGCTTGTCATTGGTCCGGTCAAAGCCGGGGGCGCACAGTGCAACAAGCACAGTCAGGTGATGTATGACTTCGCACTGTCCTTTTTGTCGCCCCATTTCCACAGCAAACTGTGGAAAATGCACTGGGGGGGCATGTTGGGAGGAGCTCCCGTCCCTGTTCCTCCTGGTTGTTCAGCAGCAAAAGAAACCCGGCTAGGCCCATTTTCTGTTGAACCCAACTCTGGTTTTCTTTGAAATCCAACCTTTTCCTACGACAACATCTTTTTCGACTGTTTTCCGCGACACTCGTTCGACACGCACACAGTACACCGCATACACCGCATACTTAATCGCGCATTCCTTTCCACACACACGACAGAAATGAGCGCCCTCCTCCCCCGGCGGTCGGCCGAGTCGGCCTGCCTCTTCTGCCGCCAGGGCCTCGTCCGGCAGTGGCGCCAGCAACAGCAACGGCAGCAGCACCTCTTCGGCCGTAGCAGCACGTCGTCGCCCGCGGCACCGGCGCAGCCACTCTTTGCGCCCTCCCAGCAGCGTCGCCGGTATCTGTCCGGCACAGCCGCCGCACAGCGACCGCCGCCGTTTGCGCAGCCGGCCGAGCAGGCGACATCGACGACGACGGCCACATCAACAACCGCGGCCGCCACCTCCTCCAAGACCTCCACCTCCCCCTACACCCGCTACTCCCTCTACACCGAGCCCGCGTCGCCCATGACCATGCGGCCACCACCGCCGCCGTCGCCCGTCGTGCCCGTCGACTCGCCGGCCCCGACGGCCAAGGAAGCATTGAAGGAGGTGCCGGCGGCGCAACAACAGGCACAGCCCGCATCGACAACAACGCAAGCAGCAGCAGAACCAGTGCAGGTGCAGGAGGAAGCCAGGGCACCGACAACCGCCGCAGCCCCATCGACCGCCCCCACCGCCGCCCCAGCCGCCCCCAAGAAGCGCCCTTCCAAGCTGCGCGCCCCGCGCAAGGCCGCCATGCGCCTTACGCCCGCCGCCATCGAGCAGGTCCGCGAGCTGCTCGAGGGACCGGAGCCCAAGCTGATCAAGGTCGGCGTGCGCAACCGCGGCTGCAGCGGGCTGGCGTACAGCCTCGAATACGTGGAGAAGCCGGGCGCCTTTGACGAGCTGGTCGAGCAGGACGGCGTGCGGGTGCTGGTGGACAGCAAGGCGTTGTTCAGCATCATTGGCAGTGAGATGGACTGGGTCGAGGACAAGCTGAACCAGCGGTTTGTCTTCCGGAACCCGAACATCAGTACGTACCTTTCCCTTTTGCCCTTGTCACGAATATCTTGAACTCTAACACTAACAACAACACAGAGGAGGAATGTGGCTGTGGCGAGTCGTTCATGGTGTAATGACCGGGCGAACATCACATACGGAAGACTGGCAGACCAGAATACTGCCGTACCTGCATAACGAGCCATACAATGTCTTATGTACACATCTTTTCCTCTCACGTTCTCCATAGAATAGCATGGCGTTTCTTTTCTTTGCATGGAACCTACCATTACCGCACAGCATGCGTTTAGGGATTTAAGTGATAGGATAGTCGATGAAGTAGAGATTTATACGGCAGTTTCTCACTTTGTCTAATTGTCGTTGTAAAGCATTGCATTGTCATCAATTACATATTGTAAACCGATCGGCTGGTTGAACCGCCATTCCCCGCAGAACCAGTGGACAGGCGACCGCCGATGACGCAGTGGCGACTCTGTTTCTTTTTTCTCATTTATTTTTGCGTGGGCGCCCTGAAGTCTCCAAACCCCCTGTAGTTTAGCGCGCGTCACGCTACCGCCTTCCCGCGACGCTGGAGCAAACAAACGCGTCTCCCCAACGTGGACCGTGGCTTCCTCTGAGACCACAGCTGCCGAAAAATAAAATCAATTAAACAATAGTGACAACACTCGCATTCCTGTTTTGACACGAGCTCGATAGGCACGTCGACACACGTGTGTCCTCCCACGATCCTTCCAAGCACCCAAGAACGTAACTGCCACTGCCCAACGTCGCTACCATGTTCTCTCGGCCGGCGGCCGCTCAGGCGGCGGTCGTTGACTGCCCCATCTGCAGCAAGCACGTGCGCCCGGCCGACATCAACGCCCACCTCGATGCCGGCTGCGCAACCTTTGTCATAGAGGAGGGCGAGGAGGCAAGCGGAACGGACCACGGGTTGAACAGCACGAGCAGCACGAATGGCACGAATGGCACGGCGAACGGCAGCGGCACAAAACGGCCGACTCCGCCACCGAGCTCACCGTCCCTCGGATCGAGCTCCCAACAAAAACGGTCCGCCTCGTCCTTCTTCCAGACACCCGCCGCGAAGCGACAGCAGAGTACAATCGGTACGAACGGGACGAGCGGGACGAACGGCACGCTGAGTGCATCCCAGGCCGCGAAGAAGACGACACCACAGACAGCCGCCACCAACGGGCTGACATTTACCTTACCGATAACATCACAAGGAGCGGCAGGCGCAGGAGGCGGCGGGTCGAAGAAGCGCACATTCGAGGAAGGTCCAGGGCAGAGCTCACCACCACAGCCAGAAGGAGGGGTGGGAACCAACGGGGAGACCAGTGTCAACGGAGCAGCATCAACGTCGGCCTCTGCACCAGCACTGCCGTCTGCCAAACGCTCACGCACCCAGCGGGCCGCGCCCCTGGCCGAGCGCATGCGTCCGCAATCCCTCGACGACGTCTGCGGCCAGGAGCTGGTCGGGCCCAACGGCGTCCTCCGCGCCCTCATCGAGTCCGACCGCGTGCCCTCCATGATCCTGTGGGGCGGCTCCGGCACCGGCAAGACGACCATTGCGCGCTGCATCGCCCAGCGCGTCGGCAGCCGCTTTGTCGAGATGAACGCCACGAGCAGCGGCGGCGTCGCCGAGTGCAAGAAGCTGTTCCAGGACGCGGCCAACGAGCTGTCGCTGACGGGCCGCAAGACCATCCTGTTCTGCGACGAGATCCACCGGTTCACCAAGGCACAGCAGGACGTCTTTTTGAAACCCGTCGAGGCTGGCACGATCACGTTGATCGGTGCGACGACGGAAAACCCGTCGTTTCGGATTGTGAACGCGCTGCTCTCGCGGTGCCGGACGTTTACGCTGGCGTCGTTGAGCAAGGAGGATGTGCAGCGGATATTGGTGCGCGCCGTGCGCGAGGAGACGGGCGTCAGTGTGGTGGAAGGGAAGGCTGACGAGACGTCGGAAAACAAAGAGGACGGCAGCACACCAGACTCGTCACAACCAAAAGACGCCGTGGCGTTGTCACCACTCATCGACTACGAGCTGCTGGCGTACCTGGCGGCCTTTTCCGACGGCGACGCGCGCACGGCACTCAACCTGCTGGAGCTGGCCATGTCCATTGCGGCACGGCCCAAGGACGTGGGCGCTTCTTCAACGTCACGAACAACAACACAACTCACAAAGGAGGACCTCAAGGCCGCCCTCACCAAGACGCTCGTCTACGACCGCGCCGGCGACCAGCACTACGACACCATCTCCGCCTTCCACAAGTCCGTCCGCGGCTCCGACCCGGATGCCACCCTCTACTATCTGGCGCGCATGCTGCAGTCCGGCGAAGACCCCTTGTTTGTCGCCCGCCGCATGGTCGTCATCGCCTCCGAGGACGTCGGCCTCGCCGACAGTTCCTTGCTGCCCCTGGCCACCGCCGCCTACACCGCCGCCCAGCAGATCGGCATGCCCGAGGCCCGCATCCCGCTCGCCCACTGCGCCGTCGCCCTTGCCCTCGCGCCCAAGAGCACACGCGCCTACCGCGGGCTCAACAATGCGTTTGCGGCGCTGCGCGAACCGGGCGTGGCCTCGCTGCCCATCCCCATCCACCTGCGCAACGCGCCCACGCGCCTCATGAAGGAGCTGGGCTACGGCAAGGAGTACAAGTACAACCCCAACTACCTCAACGGGCGGGTGCAGCAGGACTACCTGCCAGACGACCTGACGGGCCGGAGTTTCCTGGAGACGCGGGACCTTGGCACGGCCGTCGATCCAGATTTGGAGGATTAACGAGGGTGGGTTTTTTTTTAAAAAAAAAATTGTGCTTCAGATAGTTTTTTGGGACCTACAGGGAATTATCGTATTCATTGGATGCATTGGATGCATTGGAGCGAACAGTCTTTGGTCATTGGAATAGTGTTATTGGGATGTTTGAAACTGCCGGTGTGCTGAACAAACGCAGTCGTTTGGAGGACGACATAATGGAATGATACGATATCAACAAACAAACCATTTGAACACGGTTTTTGGTGAAATTCTTGTGATTGTAGCAGTAAATGCAACTGCCGTGAAACAGCGGTGTTGCTTTTAGTTGGTTTTCTTAGACATGATTTAGAACTGTGTTTGGCAATTTTTTTAGGTTTGTTTTTTTGCCCCTTTAACGGCCTTTAGCGTGAGCAGACAGCAACACTCACCGTCGTTCTACACATTACTTCTCGTAAGACATGCCTAGGCATCTGAAGCACGATTTCTCTATTTCTTTCTATGCTCTTTTACCACGCGCGGTGAGTTTGATAGACACAAACCTGTGAAGAATACCGTTTGGAGAACATAAACGAAACGTGTGGAAGAGAAATTGTAAATTCGATGTTGCTGTGGCTTCACTCTTTACTCACTTTCACGTCTCTCTCATGTCTTTGCCATTAAAAACCAGGTATAAAAACCCGGCCACTTGCTCTTCTGCTCCTAGCTCAGATCTCCATTTCTTCTCCTCTTCGTCATCAATTTCTTCTAATTTCTTTTCTTTTTTCTTCACGGCACCGACCATGCTTGATCTCTTCTTCGTGGTAGCTTTCCCTTGCTTTCCCACCATACTACCCCACATCTATCTCGCTGCCGCCAACACACGACACGGATTTGAGAATCTGCCTGGGGGCCACCGTAACACGAAAGACACGGCAGACTTCACACCATGTTGTGACATGGACGGCATTCTGGACCTGTTTGTATTATCTCTCTCCGTTCTTTGAGAGTGGAAGGTCTATCTACTTTTCACTCCATCCTACTTCGGCGAGAAGGTTGACTTCCAACGATGCTTTACGATTCGGCCTCCGACCTCTGCTGATCGTCCGGCCTTTTTCTTGAGCTGGTATCAAAGTGTGCCCGGTCGGAATACGCACTGGCCACAGTTCCGTAACATCGGAAGTCGCCAACACTGCCCACATCGTCGCTGCCCAAGTACCGGGCACATACCAAGTAAAGCGCAAGAGACAAAAGCTTCTACAGTCCATATCGAAACGATTGATGAAGCCTTATGCCAGCGAGAAAGACGAGTTTGTCTAACCAAAGTACGACACAACCACAGCGCAACGAGAATGAGACTCGGGTCTAGATGGCGCACTATCTAGCTTAACATCGATCTTTTGCAGCTCTCAGAATCCATGAATGGGTCTCGCGCTCGGCGGATCAACAAGAGCAAGCGCGGTTTTAATTCAATTTCGCTGGATGGCAGTTGTCAAAGTCTAGACGGGGGAGAAGAATACGACACATAGCACAGACGAGGATGCCCAAGCCATCGTTTCGGAACCACTACCCGAAGCCATCTCTCTTCACAGACACCGTTCCTAATAAGGCGCTATTGCAATGACGCATGAGACCCAGTTTGAGTACTTCGCGGTGATGGCCACAATGCAATGGAGTTCGTTTATCTTCTGTCCAGGGGGGCAGCTAGCCTATGATCGAACATGGTGATCTTACCAGGAGATTACTCCCCGCAAACTTCGTGCAGCTTCTCGGACGTTGAGGAAGTTCACCTCACGCCGGCGCGTCCGGTCCCCTATTCATATGGAGGTGCGCTACCAAAGCGGCTCCTTTATGAGGTTGGAGCGGCTACAACGACATCCGCAGTGGCCAGCTTGTACTAAGACCCGAAGCATGGGCCGTCGAGCAACGTTGTCCATTCTCCAATCTCAACGGTAGTTCAATGAGGGAGAACGCCTTTCTAGACGATGCCATATCTCAGTACACCTAGCGCGCCTAGTTCGATGCGAAGAAGCACAATAAACTGCTAGGTTTATATCACCACCGCCGAATCCAATCAAAAGGTTATGAGCCCGGATGGACCTAGCAGCACACAAGCTCCTTTATCTCCAGTTTGGCCATGAGTACTGATACGGTCCTCACACATCGCTGAAGGGAAACTTTGCTCGAAGTCATATTTTGGGCGAACATCTGGGAGACCATCGTTTGCGCTCTGCCATCCCACCAAAACAAAAAATTCTGACCTTCTTCCGATGTTCTTGGTGACAGAGCCCATTCGACTGCATGCTTTTCATGGACTGTCCAAGAACTGTTCTCGCATCTAAAATACGATGACGATCAGAGTGCCAACTGTGATCGCCGCTGTAAGACTAAAATCGAAAAAAAAACGGGTGAGTGCAGGCAACGGGTACATTTCGCATCAGAGCATACTTTAGAACAACTTTCACCTGCCAGCCGAAATCCAGATGTCGCAAATCTGAACAAAAAGCGCGGCCTTTGTGGAGACATTTGGCACATGTAGATCGTGAAAATCTATGCTCAAATACTGGAAGAGCTGGGCTAGACGGGTGGATTATAACGAAGAACGACACAACTCTTCTATGTCTACGGGCAATACTGGAAATGAAACCCTATCTCTGTCAGGTTTCATGAATTACACATCGGCTGGTACTACGATCTGTGGCTCGCTCGGAGCTTATCTGTCTTGAGTCGATTCGGGCCCAATCTTCGAGGATTCTTGCAATAGCTACGACTTCTCAAAGATCAGGTACTCTTTTCTAAAGCGGCTGGGTTGCTGGGGACCGCATTACACCCGTGCCCTCCGCTTCGACTTGAGAATTCAGAAAACGAATTGATGACAAAAGGCGCTGAAATTAGACGACGACAGCATGGAAGTCCTCTCTTCTCACCTCCTCCCAGCAGTAATTGCTCGACTGCGAGCGTTGCGTCCGTGAGTAATGTTGCCTCACACACAGATCTTGGCCATTGGCGAGACTGGAATCGCATGTACACTTTTCTCTATCGAGCTTACAAGAGAAACACGTCGGCCCTGAACAAGTCGCGGATCCTCACAAAGCTGGACTGGTCGAAACACCCGGCATCTCTTTGTTTTCCCACACCCGCACCTTCCACACTGCACGATCGTTCTCTATCTGAGAATCATCGCTCCACACTCATTGTGCATAGTTCACATCCATTCCCTTGATGGAAACCCCGTCGTGGCCATTTTATGGCCATATGAGCGCGATGTTGTTGGTCACGAGAGACGCATCCAATTTCACTCCCTGGGGCGCCGACGGACATGTCCTTCCCGTCACCAGCGCTCATACTCACAGTCATCGACAGCAATGATGGCCGACCCGTCTTCTCCTGGAACTGGAGCCGCAATGATCAGGTGAACATGTGCAACTTTTGCTCACTCGCTTACGCCTTTCCATGCGCATGGCAATCCAATGGTGGTAAGAATTGGCTTCTCTTTTCGTCCATCCTACCATTGGCCTCTTCATTTGTCCCTACATCCATCTCTGTATCAAACATATACATTTACTTTCCTCTGATTTCCACATACATCCAACGAATACAGGACTAACCAGCGCTATTTTTCTTTACGCTTTTATGCGAAACAGGTTTCGCAAACTTACTATGGTCCAGGCCATGTATACTGGCCTATCGTCCGCTGTCCTCCGCCGCCGTCTCCCGGGCTGAAGTCCTCGAAATGGCTTCATAAAGAGCACCATGCCGGTGAAGTGAGAGCTGCCGGCCATCGAGGAACCGGTCCGGGAATATCATGAGCCAGAAGAAGTGGAAAGCGATCGTCGAAAATAATGTTTGCACCAGCCGCGCTCCCCAATCGGAACCATCCTCGAGCTGTCACTTCACCGCTACGAACGAGTAAGAGTAGCTTATGGACAGCCAAGCGACTCAAAGATTGGCTTGTTCATCTTATGAACCTGTGGACCATTGCCTTAGTCACGGTTCTCGGTACTTAAAGAGGCGGTTTACAATTACAATCTCTACGGACAAGACAAACATGAGAATTCAGTCACCCAACAGCTTTGCTACTGGCATTGAAAACTGGCACTGTGGGCAACACGGACGATGCCAACTGGACATAAAAGGTCTTTTATGCTCTGGGCAGACCGTCAAGATCTCCCAATGGATCTCGCTTGCGCCTTGTCCCTCTCACGGATCGGCCAGCCTCGTGTCGTCTCGTTTCCAACAATCTACCAACCCTCATCGGTCAAATCCTGTCCTTTAAAGTAGTCAGCTCTATGGCTCTCGCTCGAGAGAAGACCGCAGATAACAGCATGATCAAAACTGTCTGAGTGTGCCTGAGGGCTAGAGAACCAGCAAACTCACATTGATACGGCATGAAACTTCGCGGTCTGTGGGAAATAAGTGCGAAACCTCGCCTCAAACTCAAGTCAACTTCACTAAATGAGCGGCTCGGGTTCCAACAACATGAACGCAATCGAGCAGTCACGAAGGTGCAAAAATGAGATGTGTCGACCAAGCCATGGAGGGAACGAGGAGAACATCGCGAGGATTCACTCCAGAGCCACAGAGCATTCACTCCAAGGCTACGGAGCACTCACTTCAGGCAGGAAGAAGAGGATATCAAGTATAAGTAAAGGCCTCATTGCCCACTAGCCAGACAGAAAAGAAAGAAAGCAAGCATCACCAAAAGACTAGACATCCCCCGTAGGAGCACACCTGCGGACGTGTTCAGTCTACCGGTGACTGTATTAAGAGCGATAAGCTAGTTACCGACTCTCCCGACATTATTAGAGATATGTATACTTATTGGAACAAACATTATTATTCTTGTTATTAGAAGAAATAAATAGATCTATTTGTTTTCTTAAATATTTATTCTTTGTCCATGTTAATTACACAGACAGCTCGGCCACGGAGTTTGCCAGAAACCGAGACCAGATCGAGCGGCGTTCTCACCGGCTCCGTTTCCCCGGTCCCAGCAGTCCTAGGCATCGCCAGATAGCACTGCCCATATTGCCCACATTGCCCACAACGCCCAGTCTGCCCAGCGTGCTGAGCCTGCCCAGCCTTGTATGACTTGTGCTCTTCCACCTGTCTATTTTTGTATTCAAGCTTAAAGCATGCAGGACACAGGATACGCGGAAGGCAAAAAAAAGAGACCAGAGAAGGCAGACGGAAGGCTACCATATTCAACATCAAACAGCACATCTTGTCTTGGCTTCACAGATCGGTCTTGGCAGCGCGAAAGAACATTCTCTTTGGCCGTCTGCCCAACCAGCAGCCGGCAAGGAGGCCCCGCAGGCCGTGCCAGGCGATGGCTATGTGCAGCAGTAGCGGTGCAGCGCCTTGTTGTGCATTTACTTTTTGCGTAGGTTTCAAGTACGACGTACAGAGCAGTATTACACCAGGCAGACACAAATCCGCCCAGGCCGGCCAGAAGGCCTTGCCCTCGTGGCCGCTCGGCAATGGCTGGGAGTCAAGCCCCAATCAAAGGCCCTTGCCAATTTGGAGGAGAAGAAAGACAGCCACAAAAATGACGAAGCCGACAGACAAAAAGAGTTGAAGCGGGTTTCGGGAGTAAGTGTCGGGAGTAAGACGTGTCGTCCTCCGTTTTCTATTTTGCCATTGGAGGCTGCAGCGTAGCGGGAGGGCTCCCGCGACACCCCTGGCCACAAGGGCCACAACATCGAAAAGAGGGGCGATCATCGTCGAGTCTAGACGCCCGACCGACTGCAATGAGGAGCAATAAGACGTGATGGAAGGAAGGGGGACGATAGTGAAAAGACGAAAGACGAAAAAAACAACAACAAGACGACGCGTAACTCCTCCACGCTGGTGGCTGTCCGGCTGTCGTCTGGAGCCAGGCTAGACCGGTATCGACGAAGCGAAGAGTGGAGATTGGATGCTGGACTGGGGGGTAGGAGGAGGAGAATGGAGACGCTGAGAAGCTTTGGAGATACCAAATGATCTGGCCAGACACTTGCGTCGTGTGCGTATCTTGAGAAGATGGTGATCTGGCAGACAGGTGGTTCGCTGTTTGGCGGGATGCGTTCACTGGGACCGGTAATTTACTCCCCAACATACGGAAAGGGAAGGAGCATCGCAACAGGCACCCAGGTCACAAATAAGGAAACTGCGACGGAGCTTCGCCCAAGGACAGAGACATCGGCCCAAATGCAACTCTTCCCTCTCCTCTGGCACTCTTCTGGCTGCAACTGGGAAATTGCGATGACTACTCCCATACGCAGGTGAACAAACAAGAAGTCAAAAGCTCAGCCCTGTGGCTATGGCAGCGCAGCCGATGACGTACGGCCGCGTTCTGTGCGTTCTGGGCCCAGTACGAACTGCTCCGTAGTGAGTGGACCGCGCCCACTGCAAAAAACCCCGTGCGCCGATGTTTTTTCGCGCCCAACGAAGCCAGCCTGGGCGGGAGGGGTGGCGTCGCTTCGCTCTCGCCTTGCCCTCGCCTTTTTCTTTGTTGGTGTCCTTGTATCTTATTTGCCTTGTCTGCCATATTTTTTTTACCGCGGGACAGCAAACAGCAATCGGGAGCTGTTTTTCATGTTTTTCGTGTTTTCACGTTCTTCTTCTCGCCCTTCCATTCTTCTTTCCCCCTTGCTTTGCAGACACAGTTGGCCCCGGGCATTGATACTCTTTTTTAATTTTATGACCATTTTCCATTCTTACTCTCCTTTTCCCCTTTCCCATCGTTTCGACCTTCTTTGCTCACTCGCCTGTTTGGGGACCTCTTCCGGCGCGTTCCTGCCCATCCACAAAGGCCAAGCGCCAAGGCTTGCTCTTGCTCCTTCAGCACCACCTTTCAGCACCACCTTTCTTCTCTCAGTTGAACACGTCCCCTTTCTCGAACCACGACTCTTCCAGCTTTCCATCTTTCCATATCATCGATACACACACCGTGAATTGAACTCGGTCTCTTCTCTTTTGCATCGTGTCGTACATCCCGACAACCGCCGAGTCGCTGAGTCACCCGACGTCATTACCGACAACATCCTACAACCGACCTGCACCTTCACCTTCACCGACACCGCTACCTTTACTGCTCTCCCACAATGGACCGCCCTCCCGAACCCCCGTCCAAAGGGGGCTCAGGCCCCGGCGACGACATGGGCAGCCGTGCCGCCTCCCACCCCATCAGCTACAATCGCACCGCGAGCACCGTCAACCAGACACCCTCGACACCCCTCCTCCTCAGTCCTTCTTCTGCCGCCCAGCTCGGTCCCCCGCTCGATCCCCAGCTCCTCGACATTCCGCCCGACGTCCCCCCGCCGTCCTACGAAGAAGCCACCGGCATCTCGCCGACTGCAGCCTTCAACCGGCCCGTGCCTCCGGTGCCGGGTGCGGGTCCGTCGCCTGGCATCGCTCCGTCTCCAGGTGCTGCTCCTTCTCCCGGTGCCGGCCCCTCTCCTTCCACGATTCGCAACAACAACAACAACAACAACCTTGCAGTGCCCGGCGGCCGGCCATTACGACCGGCCGCTTCGAGCGGCCACCTGGGCGCAGGCGGTGTCCGCCGCACGAGCGCCAGTAGCAACGCGAGCGTGCGGACGAGTGGTGGCAGCATCAATGCAGGGCCCTCGCGGCCGGGCGTGGCAGGCGGCTTTGCCAGCGCCAGCTCCAGCAACCTGCCCGGCTACCACCAGGCAGCAGCAGGCTCGTTCAGCGGTAAGGCGCAGCAGCCGCCGCGGCCCGCCACGAGTGCTGGAGGTCCAGCACCACGACGCGGGGCGGCGGGGGCCGCACCTGGCTCTATCCCTACGGGACGGCAGTTCCCCGCGGCCTTCAACCTGTACGGGGACAACTATTCGCGCTCCTACTTTCTCGGCGAGCACCAGCCGACGCCCCTGTATGCCGTCCGCATGCGGCCCATGTGGCAAATGTCCAACCCGGTCATTGCCCTGCACAACGGTCCCAACCCGGAGACGTCCCCGCTGCTGGCCGCCGTCGACTATGTGAGCATGTCCGACCACATGTCCATCACGCTGCCGCCGCCCCTGACGTACCGGGGCACCGGCTCCACCGCCGTGCGCCTCGACATTGTCCTCGGGTGGTCGCACTACTACACCTTTACCATGGAGGTCGGCACCGACCCGCGCAACGTGCACCGCGAGGCCTTTGAATGGCGCCACAGCTACGGCAACGCCGTGGCCGCGCTGGGCGGCACGCGCGAGGGGTGGAAGCTGGTGCGCATGAGCACGGCGCCGCTGCAGGGTGCGCCCCGGGCGCTCCCCTCGCCCGGTTTTGTGTCGTCGGACGGCCGCGAGGTCGTGGCCATGTACTCGGACGCGCGGATGAGCATGACGAAGCAGCTCAAGTTTGCCTTTGTGGGGACCGGCCTAACAGGCGGGCTGGGTGAGCGGTGGTCGGTCATGGCGGCGACGAGCGCGCTGGCCATTTGGGAAAAGGAAGAGGCCGTGCGGAACCGGCACTAGAAGCTGACCCGGTTCGCCATGCGGCTCCCGGCTGCGGCGGGACAGTGATGGCACCATTGTTCTGGATGTTGGGGAGTTTCTTGGGGTTTCTTTTTCTTTTTGCATTCCTTTTTTGTTCTCTGCTTTTCCGTTCTTCATTTTCATTCTGGCAAGATACCCCCCATACAGGAATTGCTATGTCAATTCAAAAAAGACTCATAGTTTTTATATTTAATCATGAACAAATTTGCAGAAATGTCCACCCCGTGTGTCCATACAATAATATCCTAAACCAAAAAAAAAATGACCAAAAAGCTTGTGCTGTGTTTCTAAAAGCAATGCAATAAAACAAAAGAAAGCCAATAACTTGCCCCTACATGGGTCCTACACAGACATCTTCATGGCAATCGCCTTGTAGGGGTTGTACCCCTCAATCACAAAGTCCTCCAGCTCCCACCCGTCGATGCTCGCGCCGTCGTTGCGGATCGCCAGCGTCGGGAACGCCCGCGGCACCCGTTCCAGCTGGGTTTGCAGTGCGTCCACGTGGTCGACGTAGACGTGCGCGTCGCCCATGACGTGGGTCAGGGAGCCGGGGACCAGGTCGCACACGCGCGCAAGCATGTGCGTCAGGAGGGCGTAGGAGGCGATGTTGAAGGGGACGCCGAGGCCCATGTCGCAGGAGCGCTGGTAGAGCTGGCAGTGGAGGTGGCCCTGCCCTCGCGACGTCGTCGAAGACGACGGAGGAGGGGGGGTGCCTGCTGCCGCGGCATCATCTCCTGTTGGTGCGCCCCGGACGGTGGACCGCCTGGCGGCGGTCGCCGGGTATGACACGTAAAACTGCGCAAACATGTGGCACGGCGGCAGCACCATCTGCGGCAGGTCCCGCGGGTTCCACGCCGACAGCAGAATCCGCCGGTCAAACGGCGTCTCCCGCAGCTTGCGCACCACCTCGGCCAGCTGGTCGACGCCCTGGCCCGCGTAGTCGGCGTGGGGGTCCTTGTACTCGGCCCCAAAGTGGCGCCACTGGAAGCCGTACACCGGACCCAGGTCGCCGTCCTCCCGGTCCGTAAAGCCCATCTGGTCCAAAAACGCCCGCGACCCGTTGCCGTCCCAGATTTTGACGCCCTTCTCGCTGAGCGTCGTCGACGTGGTCTCGCCGCGGACGAACCAGAGCAGCTCCTCGATGACGGCGCGGGTGAAGACGCGTTTCGTGGTCAGGAGGGGCAACACGGGCGTGACCTCACCGGCGGCATCGCGGCGGTGCAGGGCAAACTTGAGCGGCCGCGGCGCAAAGATGGAGTACGTGCCGGTGCCGGTGCGGTCGGGGCGGTGTTCGCCGGTCTCCAAAATCTCGCGGACGAGATCAAGATACTGGTCCTCTTCCTTGTTGCCCTCGGCGGGCGGAGGCGTCGGTGTTGTCGTGGCGGTCTGTGTCTCACTGCCGTTCGTCTTGGCCACGACGGGCACCGACTCGACGGCCGCCGTGTCGTCTCGTGCTGCAGGCATTGTTCGTATGTGGGTGCGTGTGGTGTGGGATATGTGTGGAGGACGGTTTTAGGTGCAGAGGATAAAAATTAAGGGTTCGATTGCCTCAATTGACTTTCAGAAAACGGTGTCGTGATGTGCCTATGACTCTTCTCACAGTAGAAGAATAGTGAAAGAAACGACCCCTCGCACGTCAACTCGAGAAGACGCGTCGCGCCGCGTCGGACCTGTTTTGTTTAATTGGCGAGATTGGGTGACTAAGACAGCGGGCAACCGCGCTGGACGCACTAAGAAAAAACAGCTTTAGAGGGGTGGGGGCACTTTTCCAGTGCACTGGACGGTAACGGGCGAGAAGACTGCTAAGTCCATAGCTCCGACAAGAGGCGAATTTAGGAAACCCAGAAAGTCAACATCATCGACGACGTCCCTCGTGGGTGACTACCCTCTGACAACAACCGCAGTTATGCGCTTATTTATCGACTGCCATTCAACATGTCGACATCGTCACGATTCGTTTGCCAACGCTGCGCCCGTGCGGCTCGACTCCGGCCCGTCCGGCCTCTTCAGTTCACACGACCGCCGCTGATCGGCCGGCCAGCCAGACCCTACTCAACGACAAACGACACAGAGCAGCCGTCTGATGATTCGTCAAAAACACAAACCGAAAAGAAGGCGCCCAGCGCCATGTCCCGGCGGCTCGAGGAGGCGACCGAAGAGGCGCTCCTGACGGGCGGCCGAGCCGGACGGCGTGCTGTCGAGGAGGCCGGCTTCAGCGACGAGCTCAAGAACCGGCTGTTCAACAAGATTGCCGACGCCGAGTTCCGGGCCGAGCACAGCCACACGATCGCGGCCGCAGGACTTGACACGCAGTCGCTGGGGTCGGCCAGCCGGGCGGGCGCAGGCACGCGCGATCTGGCCGCCGCTCAGCACTGGACCGGCGACGAGACCCCCGAAGATACGATGTTGCGAATGCTCGACGACGCCCGGAAGCCGCTGCCGCCGAGCCTGCGCGACAAACCCGCCATCCCGAACCCTGTCGTTGTGGACCTGCGCCTGCGCAGGCCGCCGTCCCAGAGCCCCGGCCAGCGTGCCGCCAACGCCCGCGACAAAGCCACTGTGTACGCCGGCATGGGCCTGTCGGCCAAGCCCGGGGAGAAGGACGGCAAAGTGGACGCGGAGATCGACGAAAAAACACGCGAGGCTTTCCGCAAAGAGCTCCGCGAGCGCTTCGGCGGCGGCGCCGGCGCTGGCGCCGCCAACATGCCCAACACCTTTACGGGCCTCGCCGCCCTCGCCAACGAGCGTATCGAGGACGCCATTGCGCGGGGGCAGTTCCGCGACATCCCACGCGGGCCTGACGTGGCACGCGACACCCGCGCCGACAATCCGTTTATCGACACCACCGAGTACATTATGAACAAGATGATCCAGCGCCAAGAGATTGTACCGCCGTGGATCGAGAAGCAGCAGGAGCTCGTGCGCACGGCGCGGTTGTTCCGCCTCCAATTGCGCACGGACTGGCGGCGGCACGCGGCGCGGTCGCTGGCGAGCCGGGGCGGGTCTCTCCAGGAGCAGATGGCGGCGGCGGCGCGGTACGCGGCGGCCGAGCAGGTGCACAACCCGCGGCGGCGGGATGTGGACAAAATGGCGGTGGCGACGAACCATACGGATGACCCGGTGATGACGCAGGCTGCGGCCTCGACGACGTCGCCTGTCGACACAGCAGCCGCCCCATCGCCTGACGGCGCTGGGGGCGGCCCCGAGGCCGGCGACTTGACCCGACCCCTCCGCGACCCACAATGGGAAGCGGCCGAACGTTCCTACATGGAGCTCGCCATCCGCAACCTCAACGCGTTGACACGCTCCTACAATCTGATGGCGCCCGAGCTGGCCAAGAAGCCGTACTTTTCGCTTGACCGCGAGCTGCTGGCGTGTTTCGCCGACGTGGCGCCGACGCTGGCCGAGACGATCCGCGAGCGCGCGGCACGCCCGCCCAAGCCCAACCCGGACGACATGGGTGACGCGCTGGGGCGGCGGGTGCTGGAGCGGTTTGTCGGGGAGGGCAGCACGGGCGGGGCGCGGGTGTACGACAGCAAGAAGCCGCACTACGGTCTCAAGGAGATGTGGCGGGATCTGTGGAAGAAGGAGGCGGCATAGCATTGCGCTTGTGATCTTCCAATTGTACTCTATTTACGACATATACGATAACGACACCAACTCACACACATCTCACTTCACATTTTGATCAGTATTTAAGCAAAAGTGTATCATCCGATTTGTATTTCGACGAATCGACTAATATTATAAAATAAAAAAAAAGGACTATCTCAATCTTCGATTCGCACGATCGTATCGTTTGGTATCAGTTTCATGGCATTTCGTGGCAAAAGGTAATTCCAGTCACTCCTGTCCTCCTCTAGATCTGCTTCCGCAGACCGGTGCGGCTGTCCACCGTCGGGTCGAGGCGGTTGAGCATGTCCGAGCCGTGGGGGCCGGCCGTCGCTTGGACACCGCCGGCGCCACCACCGACACCACCACCAACGCCACCGACGCCAGCACCGTTGTGGTGCCGGCCGGTGGTCGCAGCGCTATGGCCCAGACCGGCACCGCCGACACCGGCACCGGCCGTGCCGAGACCGCCGTTGTAATTGTTGTTGTGCGCAGCCGTTGTGGCGCCCGGGTGCGCGGCGTGCGGCGTGTGGTGGTTGTGGTGGTGCGCCAGACCGGCACCGGCGGCGGCACCGACGCCACCCGCGACGGCGGGCGAGACGTTGTGCTTGTGGGCAGCCGCCGTTTTCGAGAGGTCACTGTCGACGCTGGGGTCGAGCTTGTTCAGGACGTCGTGGCGGTGGGGACCGGCGGTGTTGGGCGCGGGGCCCGTGGTGGTGGTCTGGGTGGCCGGGATGTGGGTGGCCGGGTTGACGCCGCCGCCGAGGTGGTGGTGGTTGTGAGTGCCAGCGGCACCGGACGCAACAGGGGCGCCGGTGGCGTACTCGCGGTTATCGGGATGCAGGAGACCCATGATGGCGGTTTGTGAAGGTAAGGTAAAGGTAAGGGGTTTGAAAGTGTAAAGGTTGTTGAATTGTTTTGGTTGGATGGTTGGATGGTTGGAAGATGGTGAAGATGGAGGATAAAAATGAAAGACCATGAAGAGGTGAACCAAACTTTCTTTATATATCTGCTCGTGAGGACCGATCTCTCTCAAAGACCCAAAAGACCAAAGAGGGCCGGCCTCGATGAGATCATCAGGAATTCCTTTTGACCAAGAAGACCAAGAACAACCAACGCAAGAAGGGACAGACCGCAAGCTTCAAACAAGCTGCCTCCTTGATTCGTTCGACCAGCTACGATTGAATTCTTCCGCAAGCGTCACGTTTTTCTTTCTTTGCTACAAGTTGCCCATGCCGTCTTTGGAGGCCGTCCATCATGACGTCTGCGATATGAATGGCACTTCCCGATTTGGACGTCCGGGACACACGCAAAATTCTCCTAGAACACAAGGAACACAACCCGGGACCTGCTCAAGCCGCACCAACATCATAGCGCCCGGTATCATGGGCATGTCATTGTTATGTAATGAAGGACTGTGGAGGAAGAAAAAGAGGGGAAAGGGGACGAAAATAGACTCATGGAGACTTTCCAAAACAAAATCCTGAAAGAAGGAACGAGAGAAGGAAAAGAGAACAGCCATTGACGGCATGGTTCCATGGCTCCGTGGCTCGCCTCTCGCATGCCAACGGCCGTCTCCAACAATCCACATGTTGTCGTTCAAAACTGGCGTTAGTGGGTGTTAGTGGATTGGTTAAAACGTGGGTGGCAAGCCGTTGACGTTTTCGCCCCCACAATTGCAGGCGGGTTGGGTTGTTGCCGGCTGTCGGCGGTCATTGGCCAGGCTGAGCCAACAAAAAAACAACTTCCCTCGCTTCCCCAAGCTTCCATGACGGTATCGCAACGCACTGTTCCACTTTTGCCCTGTGAGGATCGCCAGGAAGGATCGCCGTCCCTGATCGTGTTTGTCCCGGCGAGCCTGTCGAGCCTGTGCGCCCTTTACCTTTCCTGCTTCCTTTCCCAACATGGAATTGCTGATTGTAGATTGTGTTGATTGTTTACTGATTGTTTATGACGGGCATGCACTTGCTTTTTCTGCCGACGGCTATTTCTGTTCCTATTCCCCACGGGTTAGACTGCCTACTTGTATGCTAACCAAAAGCTCCCAAGCTCCCAAGCTCCCAAGCTCCCCACGGACATCAACATCACCAACACCACCATGCCCCAACGTATCGACACCCAAGAAGAACCGCATCCTCGGTGCCTGCGAGTTCAGCCGGAAGCATGGCAAGGTATTGTCCTACTCCAGTATCTTTCGCGAGAACGGCATCTCCAAATCGGCGGGCTTTCGCCTTTTGCGAGACAAGGACCGACCACGCAGCCGCCCGCGGAAGCGAGCCGTCTTTGTCCAAACATGCCCTCACTCCAATAGGACAAGCGGACGCAGGAAGGAGTTGACCGAGGAAGATGTCGACCATCTCGTGAACTTCATCCAGACGGGCGGCTTCAAGGCACGCGTTCTCAACTACAAGCAACTCGTTGAGGCCGCGGGACTCGACGTGGACGTCTCGCCGCGCACCGTGCAATGCCGGCTGGCAAAGAGGGGATTCAAACGCTACCCAGCCGAGGAAGTCGACTCTCTGCCCGAAGAAGAGAAGAGACGGCGGGCGATGAATTAGTTTTGAGATAGGAAACAATACCCACAGACTGCTTTTTTATTTTATTTTAAACACAAAATACAGCAAACACAATTTGCTTGGCTGCCTTGTCTGCCTGCTTATCTGCGTCCTTGCCTGCTGTCTTCTTGTGCCGTACGATGCCGCACCAGGCCGCACGATGCCTTCGCCTCTTCTCACGCCTCTTGCTCTTCCATCTCACAAGGCTGTGCTTACGCCAAGGGGAGGAGGGAAGCCTCAATGGTTCGATACGTCGTTTTTGGGTGTGTTATTTTTACTCCCCTCTTCCCTCTCGGAGACGACGAGCCCCTCCTGCTCTCCTGCCCTCCTACTCCGTCCTTGTAAGACCATACGATCACGGGGCGTTCGTAATACGCACTGCCAGTGGCTGGAAATTTTCGTGGGAGTTGTAGGTCATGTAATACACGCCCCCAGCCTGGAGAGTCCTTCACAGACATTGGTCAGTTTCTGCATGCTTGAGCCTCGGGCTGACCCTCTTTTTTGTGGGTGTTATGGCCAGATTGGGGGATGCGGGTTGCGGCTGCCCTCCAGAACAAGGGGCATTGTTCGCGGAAAGGAAAGCAAGGGGAACAATGGAGCAACGGGAGCAAGGGGCAGCAGGGCTGTGCTGACTGGCCAGCCGCATTGAGTAAGTCGTAACAAGGCCGGAAAACGACAAGGAACAAACACACTGCAAAGGTCCAGGACCACAATACCATAATGGTACGAGTACGAGTATGGCTCATATTACGGGTCGATCGCATCCTGTATCCTGTTCTCGCGTTGTGCAGAACAGAAATACGGCATCACCGAGAGAGACAAGAGATCAGCATGCCGTGAGAGACACGGTCGGGAGGCAACTATACGGAGTACTTCGCGCATGTTGCTCGAATTTGGGTTTGAAAAAAAGAAAGAAAAAAAAAGAACCTTCGCAGGGCAATAGATGAGATAAAAGAAGAGAGCAAGACAACAACGTGGGGGGAGCAGCCACCAAAAATATCAAAATCGAGCCCCGTGAATACCAAGAGTGCCACCTCAAGCAGGCTGCGCATTTTTGTCGACGAAATAAATAAGAGAACCGAAATCAAAGCAGCCTCGTGACCCTCATGGCGCGATAAAGGGACTATGCGTGTGACTTGTCTTTCTGCGTGAATGTTCTTTTTGTCGGCATCACGGTTGAGCGCCAGGCAGATGCCCCCAAAGTTTCGACAGGTCAAACAAAAGATAAAAAGTTCCCAGACGTTCCCGGCGGCATCCTCCCTCTCCAGGGCCAGGCGGCGGGACCAACTTGTGCAATCACAGCGTCGCATTGAAGCAGCCCTCGACGCCGAGGAGGGGGCGTACGGGGGGCAATAAAAACGCGACCAGATGCAACGTCGTGGGAAGAAGCGAGCGACCGAGAGGGAAGGGGGGAGGAAAAAGAAGAGAGAACAGCCCCAAAAATCCCACCCTTGTACCAAAAACAGCAACAGAGACCCGGAAGGATTTGAGGATTGCAGACAAACAAATTCAAACAAGCGCAAAGCTGCCAGTGCGGCGAGGTGCGGGAAGCGACGGGAGAGACAAGACCTAGGGGAAACGAAAGACGATCAGAAGGGAACGATGCACTTCTACGGCTCTGGTTGGTCAGCCCTATGCTTACGGCTCATCTCATTTTTCCTTCTTTTCCTTTTCCTCTTCTCATGCAGCCCTCTTCCCTTTTTTCGGGTTTCTCACAGCACCAAGAATGGATATATTTTTGTTGGCATCTTTTTCAGCCCGGACGAGGACGACAAAAATGGAAAGGTTTCGAGAGGCAGAGGACATATTCAGCATTGCTAAAAGGGAGGTGTAAGAAAGAAGCCAAGAGGTAAAACACCCAGACAGAACAAGACAACCGCCAGTGGGACTTACGTCGCAAAACACCTGATTCGCCGTTCCAACGGAAACGAGAAACACCCACAGGGGTGAGGGTGTTGACGAAAGATGCCCCGAAACAAAAACGGGACTGGCCGCGACTGTCCGTGACCCCCCAAAACTGCAAGGGACCCCTGGTTTCCTACTGCCAAAAGGTCGCTTTGCGCGAGCGCAAACGACATTGCGTGTCGTTGAAGATGGAGACATGCACTTTTGGTGGCGCCTTTCTTCCAACTTGGTGTCCTGTCTCTCCGTCCGTTGTCTTTCTTCCCGTTTCTTTCCCTCTTCTTCCTTTCTATTTCTCATCCTTCATCCTTTCCGCTGCGGATCCTGCAATGCAGCCCAGCCTCAGGACCCTGGTTAGTATTTTGATTTGCAGTCCGTACGACTGTATTTTCATGGAGTTCAGAAAAAAGAAAATTATGCTGCGTCTGCAAAGCCCACATGGCGTCTGTCCTACTTCGTCATTTTTTCGTCGGTCGCCTGCCGGCCCTACGTCTTGTCTCTTGTCTATGTCGTCTCCGAGACAGGATGCTGGCTGTTCGTCTCCTGAAAAACAAACAAAGGACCCTCGTCCCTCCCTGACACTCCCGTCCGCGTGCAGTTGGCAGTTGCCTCTCGAGACATCTTGCAAAGCAGCCGACTGCAGCAAGACGTTGCAAGCAGAATGGATCATGCCCGTTTAGAATAGCCACAAGGCTCCGCATCCCAAACACACGAGATATTTGTACAATCAGTCTTGAAGAAAAATATGACAACCAGAACCAGGTGCCAGGCATCCTGTCGGTCGTCGTTGCACACGCCCCATTGCACTCCGTTCTCCGTACTCCCCGTCCCTCCCACCCCATTGCAGTCCACCCGAGCCCTATCTCACTCCGTCTCGCTGCCTTCCAATGTCGTATCCTTGTCCCTTTTCTGGTCCTTTTCTATTTTCCTTCTCACAGCCGCACCCAACTATGGACCAATGGCACACGCCCCCTCCACCCCCCCGAGAAGGCTCCGCTCTCACTTCTCACATTCGTCCCTCCTCCGCCCTCCGCACCCTCCCCTCGTGCCATCACTCCGTGTCTTGTGTCTTGTGTCTTGGGACATGGGACATGGGACATGGGACATCCGTGAGATGGGGCAAGGCGACAGGACGAGGCACAGTTGGGCGGTTCTCGTCTGTTCTGCCCCTCGCTTGACCTCCTCCCGTCAGTCGTTCCTTCCTTCCCGAGTCATCGCCTTGCTTTTCACGAGCATGGGATGGGCCACTTTCCTTTTTTGTTTATATCCCGCCTCCCTCGCTCCTTTCCTTTCACATTGCACAGACGATTTCTTCCTATTCTCTTCTCCTTCGTTCCTTCTCTGTTTGATCAGATCTCCGTCTACCAGAGGACCGGGTCAACACAGACCATCACTCCTTCCTTATTTTTTTCCCTCACGTCCTTCCTTCCCACTCGTAGATCCCTTTTCCTCTCGTCCTCCACCTGCCCACCATGCGTGCCACTCTGGCATTGCTGGCACTGGCGTCATCGTCGACCGTGACGGCTCTCGGCACGCGCTACCATGCCACGCAGAACAAGAACGGCGACTTTGTCGCCGACTCTAGCCGGCCGGAGCACATCGACGACGGCCCCGGTAACCACTTTTCGAACTGGTTCCACCACATTGTCAAGAACGGCCGCGCCGGCGACAACCTCAAAGACCTGTTTGTCGGCGGCCATGTGCCCAAGAACGCCTCCTTCCAGACGATCCAGGACAGTTTGAATCTGACCGACCGACAACCGGTCGCCACCCAGCACCGCCCGCTCTCGCCATCTAAACCCCACCCCGGCCGCGGCGCGCCGCACCACTGGGACGCCCTCGAGGCCAATCAGCTGTTCAAGTACCTCGACTTTGAGCTCGACGAAACCTGCATCGCCGACAAGGCCAACTGGTGGTACCGCACCTACGACGGTTCCTGCAACTGGCTCAAGGCCGACGAAGCGGGACAAGGCCGCTACGGCCAAGCCAAGTCGCGCGACTTTGACCAGCACTACTATGCCGACGGCATCTCGGCGCCGCGCGAAGGACCCAACGCCCGCGCCGTCAGCAACGCGTTTTTCCGGCGCAACACCACGCTCTACTACGAGCACACCCCGCTGCTTTTGGGACTCATCGAGTTTATCATTCACGACGTGACCTGGTCCCAGGACTCGGCGACCGAGTTTGTCGACGTCGCGATGCCGCCCGACGAGACCGAGTTTGCGCCCAACACGACGCTGCGCGTGTGGCGCGCCGCCGCCGCGCCGGGTACGGGCACCTCGCAACAAAACCCCCGTGAGAACATGAACCACGCGACGACGTGGCTCGATGTCTCGTCGCTGTACGGCAGCACGCGGTCTGTGGGCGAGGCGCTGCGCACCAAGGAGGGCGGGCGGCTCAAGACCCAGGAGGTGTTGGGCGGCACCACGTGGAAGGCCCCCGAGAGCAAAAAGACGTCGTACCTGCCCTTTGACACCATGGGCGTGCCCGTGCGCAGCCCGCCCGGCATGGACCCGGCCAAGCTGTTTGCCGGCGGCGACCCGCGCACCAACGAGGACTGGGTGATGCTGGCCGTGCACAGTTTGTTATTGCGCGAGCACAACCGGCTGGCCGGCATCCTAGCGGACAAGCGGCCCGACATGGACGACGAGCAGCTGTACCAGACGACGCGCCTGCTGATGTCGTCCAAGTTCCAGCTCATTGGCAACGCCTACCAGATGGCCTATTTCGAAAAGGACATGCCGTGGCCGCAGGACGATGGTTTCCCACTGTTCCGCGAGATCCATGGCGAGGACTGGCTGCAGATGAACCCAGCCAACACATACCCTTGGCCGCTGGCCATGAAGGGCGGTCGCCCCACGGTCGTCAGCGCCGAAATGGCGGTTGTGTACCGCTTCCACGAATTTATCGTCAACGAGTTCCCCATTGTCGACGCCGGCGGTGCTACGCTGCATAACCAGAGTTTGTTTGATACCGGGTTCGACGCCGGCGGCTTCATTGGCGCCGGTCTCGAGAACATTCTGCGCGGCGTGGTGTCCACGACCATTCCCAACTTCAAGAGCGGCGTCGACGAGTCCTTCCGGTCCGCCGGCAAGTACCGCGGCAGCCCGTTTGACATCGTGACGTGGTCCATTGTGCACGAGCGCGAGCAAGGGTTGCCGACCTTTAACAACTACTTCCGTGCCTACAATGCCCAGAAGCCGCACGTCCCCGTGCCCATCCGCGCGCGGTTCGAGGACTTTACCACCAACCCGGAGCATCTGGCCGCCCTCAAGAAGCTGTACAAGTCGCCCGACGAGGTGGACTTGGTCGTTGGCTGCCAGCTCGACGAGACCATGTTCCCCGCCACGTCCGTGCCCAAGTCGTCGCTCATTGTGAGTCTCTTTAATCTCATTAGTATGGGCAACGCCGACCGTTTCTCCGTGGGCTACGCCGCCATGCGCTGCTGGCTCGTCGACAAGCCGTGGGACTGCCACCCAAGCAACGCCCTCGAGGACCTATTGTGGAAGCCCGTGGCGAAAGAGGGTTTCCCCAACTTCCGATTCTATGACGACTTTTGGATGGAGGAGCTCGACTTCCAGGCCCACGGCCAGAACCTGCTGTGGCGCATCGTCACGGAGAACACGGACATCAACTGCCTGCAGCAGCACCCGCTGTTCCCGGCCGACCCCAAGACGAACCCCATCCTGTGCGTGCAGCCGCCCACAGCCGTCAACTGGGCCGTCATCGGGTCGACGGCCACTGAGGTGACGCTGTCCCTCGTCAAGGCCCACTACGTCGCCATCATCGCCACGGTCTTGGCTCTGGTCGCCACCATCTTCTTGATCAAGTACGCCAAGGCCCGCGAAGACGGCTACCCGCACGTCCTCGAGGGCTGGCCCATCCTCGGCGAGGGCTACGCCTTCCAGAAGGATGCCAAGGCCGTTCTCCTCAAGGGCCTCGAGAAACTCGGTAACCGGGCCGGTCCCTCCAAGGCCTTTGGCATACACCTCGGCCCGCAGACGCACTACCTTTTGTCGCAGCCGGCCGACCTGCAGATGATGCTCGACGACAACCCGTACGGTGTGCACTTTAACCTCGACAAGTTCTTTGCCGGCTTGGGCGCGCCCATCTTCCTCGGTAAGGATGTGTTTTCTATCAACCTGCACGCCACCCTCATTCGCACCCACCTGGCCAACCCGGCCACCGTCCGCCAGTTCGGACCCACCATCGCCGCCGCCGCCGAACGCTACCTGCGCGACAACCCGCTGGCCCCGGCCGACGGCAGTTCTGTCGTGCACCAGACGTTGAGCGACTACATGGACCGCTTCAGCACCAACGTCAGCGCGCGCTGCATGTTGGGCGCCGACGCCGACCAGCACCCGGAGCTCATCGATCTGTTCCTCAAGTTTAACACGACTGTCGACACCGTCATGCAGCTCTCGAGCGTGCTGCCGCCCTTCCTCAGCTTCATTCCCAAGATCCAGATCCACCGCAGCTACAAGCAGTTTAGCAAGATCTTTTTGCCCATCATCCAGCGCCGCCGCGCCAACCCGGCCTCAAGCCAGGACGGCAACGGCCAGGGCGGCCTGCTTGACTTTATGCCGTTCATCTTGGAGGCCGTCGACGACGACCAGCTGGCGTCCAACCTCGTGGCCATTTCCGTCTGGATCGGCCTGCGCAACCTGCAGGTCAGTGTCACGTCGACGCTGCTGGACATGATCAACGAGCCCGGCCTGGCCGACCAAGTGGCCGCCTCGCTGACGGGGGCCACGCTCGACACCCTTGACACATTTTCGTTTACTACCACCAAGGCCACCAATGGTAAGACCAACGGAAAGGCCAACAGTTCAGCCGATGGCTCGGCGGCCAACACCCCCGGCGGCACGGCCGGCTCACCCTGGGCCCTCCTCCGAAGCGCCGTCCTTGAATCCATCCGCTTGTGCGGCACCATCACGGGTCCCGCCCGCATCATTGCCGCCACGAAGCCCCTGGCGCTCCACTCTGACCCTTCTGTGCTCCTCCCGCCCGGCAAGGTCGCCACCCTTTCGACGTACTACACCCACCGCCAACCGGCCAGCTTCGGCCCGGACGCCGCCCAGTACCGCGCCGACCGGTTTGTCGACAGCAGCCCCGCCATTGGCAGCGTCCGCAACATCTCGTTTGGCCTACAGGGCCCACGCATCTGCCCGGGGCAGTGGTACGTCCAGGAGGCCATTTGCATCATGGTGCAGCAACTCCTGGCGGGTTACACGTTTGCGCCGACGGTGACGCGCGTGGGCGATGCGGACAAGTACATTTACCACGCGGGCGTGGTGACGCGGAAGGAGGTTCCGGTGGCGGTAACGAAGAAGGCATAAGCAGAGATGGGCGGTCGTACGTCCTTCATGTTCCCGTCGTGGAACGGAAGATGGTGGCCGGACCGACTTGTCTCACTGTCGTCTCACCTCAGCATTTTGTTTTCTTTCTCATCTCGGTGTTGGGCGCTTGTTGCATGGCGTTGCATCTGTTTCATATATGCTTCTATCTGAATTGTTTCTGTGTGACTTTGGGACGTTTGGGATGTACATTTTGAGTATTCTGATTTGTTTTTGATATATATCGATGGTACGATACGCTGTGTACCCAATTTGGATATTTTGTCTTGTCAATTCTGGTGAATTCTTGTCAGTGTAATAGATTGGAAACAATACAAGATCTAGAATTTGATTTTTGAGTGTGATTCAATGCCTGCCTGAAGCTTGTGTCACTCACTTTCCTTGAGTAGCGTAGGCAGGTTGAGCATGGAGACTTGGAAGCAGTAGTCGACCAAACTATTACACTCATGCTTTGCTCGTGGATATTAGGCTACTTTTCTCTGCCTGAATATTGCAACTAGGTGGAATTAATTTGTGAGAGGGCTCAAAATAATATGAAAATGTAAATTGGAAAATTTGTGGGAGGTAAAATTCAACGTATATTTTAATATTTAAAAAGCTTGCATTTTTTTATTTTATTTTTATTTCAATCTCTATTCTTTTTTAAATAGAAACTTTAATTAAGGCTCAAAAAGAAAAAGAAAATAGAACTTCAATGAGAAGTGACACATCACGTACGTAGTAAGAGTGTTGTCGTTGTCGTCATTGCCGTTGTTGACTTTCAGGAGGACGTCGAATGTGCCGCAGCCACAAAAAGCCACTCTGCAATACAGTATTGGAGAGGGAAAAGCCGGAGCTTGCCGCAACCCCCAGAAAGCGAAACCAGGGGACAGCTCCAATTCTGCAGCCCCCCACCCCAAGAGCTCAAAAATTAGGGGTTTTGAGAAAACCAGCCAATTGGCGAGCGCAGGCCATTGAATCTTAGCTTTTGCTAGGGGCTGCAAAAGGAGATTATTCCACCTGCACTGGGACTTTGGTCTGGACTTTTGGCTCGACCATTTGCCACTAGTGAACACGAAAGCCAAGAAAAGGAGCGAAGGTGGCATCTTCTCCATCTACGCTTTTCGTTTTCGATTTGCGACTTGCGATCTCTGTGACGGTGATACTCCTTTTGTGTAGCCTACAAACCGACGCGCACAATTGGAACGAGGCGAGACGACGGCGGCGCACAGCGACGACGGGACGATTGACAAACGACGACCACGACGGCTGAACGAAGACGGACAAACGCGACGAGCATCATCCTTTGCGCCTGGCACGACGGAACCCGACCCCTGGCGCATCGCGACGGGCCTGGCCCTATCCTCCTACGACCCCGATCCTCCCACCTCTCCTCCTCCTCCTCCCACACACACACACACACACACACACACACACACACGATGGCGCGACCACTACGGCGCTTGGCTACGGCGCTGCTGGTGCTGCCCGCCGTGACGGCCACGGAGCTCAACCTCCCGTCGTACCACTACGGCGATGCCATCCAGGTCGAGTGCATGAACCGCAGCTCCGAAACGGGCGAGCACATCCAGCTCGCCAACAACGAGATCCAGTGGGTGCCGTTCCCCGTGTGCAACGAAACCCAAAAACCGCTCGAGTTTCACTACGGCATCGAGGGCGAGGTCAACTGCACGATCCCGCTGGTCACCGACCCGTTCTTCCACCTCCTCGAATTCTATCTGCACGCCGACGCCCCACTCATGTGCCGCCTCGCCAACCGCCCGGCGCCGCACATTGAGACGGTCGGCGAGCGGCCCTACACGCCCGAGTACGTGCCGCTGGTGGTTGCGCTGGCGGGCACGCTGCAGATGAGCCACCTGCACATTGCGTCCCACTTGAACGTGCTGCTGCACAGCACGCCCAAACACCACATCCACCCGCACGACTCGGGCGTCCTCGACTCGGGCGTCGCCTACAGCACGAGCCCGCTCGGCCACAACGTGCTGGACGGCGACAGCGGCGAGGTCCGGTCGACGGGCGGGCGCACGGCGGCGGCGGCGGAGCACTCGCGCCGCCTTATTATCGGCGACCCGCTACCGCTGTCGTTTTCGGTGCGGTGGTTCCCGACACCGCACCTGCCGAAAACCGAGGGCCGCGTCGAGTGGAGCGGCATGAGCGGCGGGCACGTGGGGCCCAGCACGGTGTTTTACAGCCTGGTGTCGTTTTTGGCCGGGCTGATCGTGTCGGCCGTCTACTTTTTCGGGACGGTGCTCCCCAAGCGGCTCAAGGGCCGGAGCCTGGGCGGGGCGACACCGCTGGGGTACGGGATAGGGGCGGGCGGCGGCGGCGGCGTGGGCAACGGCTGGGGCATTGCGCCGAAGCGGGCGATGGACTAGAGAAAGGGAAGAGTGGAGGGGGGGTGCTTGTTTTTTTTGATTATGATACCGTTGGCGTTTCTTACAGCGGGTTGCCATTGCCATTTTTGGGGGGAGACGACACAGAATGTTGTCCATGATTTTGTCTGCCATGTCTTTCTATTTGCCTACAATATTGTAATGTACCTATATCTTACCAAAGACTACCTGCTTCAAGTCCTTTCTTTCCGTTTTTACTGCGTCTTCTTGGTGCTGTCGACCTTGAACCGCGAGAGTAGGCGGCCGTACATGTCGACAAACATGAGAGCGGCTGTTGATTATTTGATTAGCGAGGGTGTACATGAAAACACTAGAGAAAGGAGGGAACCTACGCATGGCAAAGTACGGCCCAAACAGCTGGTAGCGGAAGACGTTCTTGTCGGCGGCCGAGTAGACGGCCGGGCTCCAGTAGCCAACGTCGTGGATGCACACGGCGGTGGTTAGTGCTGTCTCGAACGCGTAGACGAGGAGGAGCAGCTCCAGGGGGCCGGTTGTCGACGGCGTCGTCGACGACGCCGTCTGTCCGGTCGACTTTGAAGATGACGCCAGCTTGGCAAAGCGATAGACAGAGTAAAAGACAATGGGCAACGTCGCCCCAATCTCAATCCACAGGAACAGGGCCATCCAGCTGCCGCCCGCGCCCACTTCCACCCCCTTGGCCGGCGTCCAGTCCATCAGCGGGTCGTTGTACGTCGTGACGTACCACTGGCGGAAGGTGTGCAAGAAATGCAGCGGCGCGTCCGGGTCGGCACAGAGCCAGGCCGGGTAGTTGTCGACGGCGTCGACGCCTGAAAGTCAGCACTGTGTTGTCGAGGCTTGGAAGGGGGAGCGACCTACAGAGAATCACTGGAATCTGGAGGCAGAACCAGACCAGCCAGATGCGGTCGCGGGTGGTCTGGGAGAGGGCCATCCTGAGGGCGAATGAGAAGCAGGCCGAAGCAGAGCGATGAGATGTGAGTGAATGGGATGAAATTTCGCGACTGTTTGAATGGAAGTGCGCGCGTTGTCGATGTTGTTGACGTGAAAAGTACGGGCTTGCGTGAGAACGCCAGACGGAGATCAGGGGAAATTAAGGCCGGATTTCGTAGCGCACTGTAGGATGGCGGGGACAGTGGGCGTGTGTAGCGCTGGGCCTGCTCTCAGCCCTACGGAGAGTGCGCTATCACAGGCCACTCACATACATCTCGGGATGCAATTAATTAATGATCAGTCATCAGGCCTGTATGACATACGACATACTCCGTACAGAAACAACGTCTCTCCCACCCACCTGCAGCCATGTACACCGACTCTCTCTTTCACCTCACAAGCATGGCTACAGGGGGCTCACACACAACCAACACCTATTGCACACACAGAGAGACGTCTCATTCCAACAATTAATACCCTGCTACGTCGTAAGACGTCCGGTTGTCTCCAGACGACGAGTCAAATCAACAACCGCACTGCGATGCACGGTCTGCAACCAGCAGTTCTCACATCGTACCAGCCTCAGCCGTCATTCCCACACCCACCTACTGCCCGAGAGTCGCACCAAGCTCTTGTGTAGCCAATGCCACGAGTCCTACAGTCGGAAAGACACGCTTGTCCACCACATGCGCTTCGCCCACGGTGTCGACCTGGCCCAGCGGCCCACGGCTAGGCAAGGGAACGACAGCTCTGCCCAACACAACTTTGCTGTGCAAGAGATAGCAAACACGATGTCTGGATCCAGTACAATGAGTTCATGACTCGTCTGGAGACCGCGTTTCTAGTATATATAATACCACAAGGAACATGTTCGCTTTAAGCCGCAACAGCAAGTTCCTCGACTTACTTCTTTGTCACGGCGACGAACTCGCCGAACTGGTCCTGGCAGGCTTTCAAATGAAGAGCCGTCAAGTGCTAGGTCGTGCGCAAACAGCACAAGATCTGTTGGACTTGCCCGCTGGTGCGGAAAATTCTGTCCATCGTCTCACGTATGCGTGCATCGCTGCGAAATACCCACTCCGCGAGATGAAGCACATCAAGACCCCGACCACTAAGTGCAGTTCCCTTCGTGTCAAGGCTGTAAATGAGCCAATAGCCGGACACTCCTTCAGACAATATATCGGTGCGTCTGTGGTGGCGGGGGATGGACGGATGAGAGATCATCATCGGCTGGATTTTTTCAGACATGGAGGACATGGCTTCTCGGCTTCTAGCGGCTGGCCCGGATAGCAAGTCGATTTCCGTCTCTCACACCACCACCCGCGCTGACGACCATGCAGCAGTTTAATGAACGCTCGCCGAGCGGAGACACGATGCTGGCAGCGACCACAACGACGACAACGGGAACTGATACAACAGCAACGACTGCCAACACAGTGATCTCGCAGGGGACGAGCTTGACAGAAGCCCTCGACGATTCGTCGGCGGCTCTGGTCCCAGATGCCCTATTTGTCGGCGTCGATGCCCTGTTTGAGCAGCTTGCCGCTCTGCCGGCGGACTGCGACAGCCTGGTCATCGGCAAGGTGTCGGTTAAATGCCCAACACAACTCGAAGATTTCCTCAAATTGCAATGTCGATTCTGAAGATGGCTTGTTGTTCAACTACGCCAGAGACAATGACTCGGTTTCTCATTTTCGTACTGTTAGGGTCTACAGGAATGCTCACATAGACATGACCGATGTGCACATCGTCTGGCCGTTGTCGCTGTGGTCGCCGAAGCAGCTGTCTTGGCGTATCTCAACAAGTTCGAGGTTGCGGCTACTCGTTCTGGTACTAAAAACAAGCCACTTACTGCGTGGATCGAGATGTTGAGGATGAATACAAGCGCACCGAATCTCCCACATCACTCAACAGCGCCTGGCCTCTAAACCACCACTACTTGTGTGAGGTATACGACAATGATCTCCACTTTAGGGTTTGCTCGAACAAACACTGAGGGATAAAGCACGGCCTAAACATCAGCTGGCGTCTTGTTAAAGGGACACAGGTTGAAGGGAATCAGTATTTGTGCTTGACTTGCTACAAATACAAGGCAAGGACGGGAGCAGACCGTCCAAATATGCCGTCTCATGCACTCGTACGGGGCGTCACAAAGTGTTCAAACTGTGATACGCAGCCAACGACCCTTGAAGGATCATGGTCTTACCAGAGATAGTTTTTGCCAAGAAACAGCAGTAGAAATCCAGAGAGTATATGTAAAGAAACGAGCGGAATAAAATAATAAGAAACTTGTGTTAAAAACATACGCTTTTCTCATTTTAAACGTACAATTTCTCGTGATAAAATACATAGCAGGGGCAAAACAGCAGCGGCTACAATGTGCTGTTCCTTCATAATCCATTGCCAGAGTCCAGTGCCAACATGGTCACTGCATGTACATCATATCCATCTCACCGGCGCCTGTATTCATGCCTGCATTCATATTTTGACCACCCTCACCATAGCTCTGGAACAGGTTCTGGCAAACGTCGTCGGACAGCGCAAAACCGGGGCTCAGCAGCAGGTCAACGTTGAGAAATGTGGCGGGCTCGTCCCACCAGCCGGGGTCGGGTTGTTGAAGAGGGACGACGGGTTGTGATTGTAGGTTGGGGAGGCTTGATGGGAGGCTTTGTGGGAGACCTTCTGGAAGACTGGGTAGGTAGGGCTGTAGGAAGGGTTGCGTGGACGACGTCGGTGTCAGTGTTGGCGTCGGTGTGGGCATGTCGGCGACATAGCTGTTGAGGCTGTTGATGGTGTCGTCGTGGAGTGGTTGTTGCTGAGGTTGTGTCTCTTGGTAGACGGGATGTGTGGATGAGGCTGTCGACGGTCTCTCTCGTAGGTTGTGTTGGCGTGTAGCTGTGACGGTCTCGTTCTGTAGGGTCGCCGTCTCGCCGGATGCCGCCGACTTTGATGTTGCCGGCGCTGGCGCGCCCTGCAATATCTGCTGTGCTCGTGAAAACAGCCGATGGATCACGCTCGCGCTCCAGTACGTCCGCCGGATGTGTGACAGCACCAGCAGACACAGCCCCAGCTTGTTTTTGCCGAGGCTGCGCAGCAAGGGGGTGGCCGCTTTGCAGAAATCAAACAGGTGGATCTGCATGGCGGGCACCAGCGCGGTAATGGTCATGGGTTTCAGGAGGTGGATGGCGTCGAGCTCGATGAGGGCGTTGAGGGTGTCATTGGTGCGGGCGGCGGCCGCGCGGGCACGGCGGGCGACGTCCTTTTGCCAGATCGGGCCGGTGCCGGGCGGTAATGAGGTGGGGGCATGCAACACGTATGGCCGGTACAGAATGGCTACGGTAGCGTTGTAGAAGAGGTCGACGTGGTTGGCGTGCAGGCGGAGGTGGTCGGCCATCTCGGGGTGGTCGTCTGCCATGTCGACGTCAACCGTTGCCTCCTGGCCGCACGCCCGTAGCTTTTTCTCAAACGCGTCAATGTCTTCTAGAGATGGCGGTGGCCCTTGCACACGGTAGTGGGCGCGCACAATACGGCCGAGCAGGGCGCTAATGCTGACGAGACGCAACCACATGCGGGCGAGGGGGGCGGCGGCCTGGGCGCCACCGGCGGGGAGTAGATGCTGGAACGACGAGTCAGCGGCCGCCTCCAAATCGCCGGCAAAGTCGTCGAGGAGGGGCAGTGGCACATCGCAGTCCTCGTCATGGATGCGCATCGGGCGGCCTTTGGCGAGAGCCACCCAGCGGTCGCGCACCAGGCACGTCCACCAAATGCGGCGGATCAGCGAGGCGCGGCGCTTTCCGTCACGGGTGCTGTTGCTGTCCTCCCGCCCCCGCCTCGTCGGCTTCCTGTGAAAGCCCAACGACTGCGCCAGACTAATGGCAATGCCCACGCAGTGCCAGGCGCCCGTGTGGTCGTTGGCGTCTGTGTACCAGAAACCCATCAGCAGCACCGCCTGGATCAGCGTCACCTTGTCCGTCGACCGGTCTAGGTCGTACAAGCACTTGGCGCGCGCGTACATGGCCTCCTTCATGGCCTTGCGCGAAGCATAACCTGTCTTTGCGAGTACATCGTCAGGCACAAAGTTGGCCGCCGCCAGGCACATGCTCCAGAACAACAGTGGATGCAGTCCAGACGCGCCGTGGCGTGTGTAGGCTCCAAGTACGTCGGCGGCGTCGAGGATGGGCATGAAAAAGTGGACGTGTTCAAAGTAGACCCGAATCAGATCGTCGCAGAGGTCTGGATGCAGCGTCTGAAAGGCGCCCTCGTGACGGAGGTACGCGAGTTCGTGGGCCGACCACGCAGGAAGGCGGACGTGAGGGCTGTTCTTGCTGTCCCCCCTGTCTCTTCCCTCCGTGCCCTGTTGCCTCGCTTCCTGCGGCGTCTGCGGGTGGCACAGCTCGTAGACCGACTGGCGTGGCCCGCGGTTGTCGCCAATGTACGACGTAGCGTCGTCGTCGGGCAGCCGGCCGTCCGCCTCGGGGGTGAGGCGGGACGGCGACGAGACGCTGCTGGGTTCGGTGGTCGGCGCCCTCGCTCTGGGCGACCCAGCAGAAGGCACGGCAGGCACGGCAGGTACCACAGGCTTGACGGCCGGCAGAATCGGTGCTGACACCCTCGACCGCCGTGGCTTGTGTTTCTTGCGTGGCACAGTCACGCACTCGCGGTCTTCGCCGCGACAGTTGGTGCACGGCGGCCCCGTTTGCGCAACATTGCAGCGCACCTTGCGGCGGTGGCACGTCAAGCAGGCCACGCGTGAGCGGGCGCGCACGCGGGGGGTGGTGGGTGGATCGTCGTTGTCCATGTCCATGGTCACGGTCAGCGTGCTGGTGTCCTCATGTCGTTGTGTCGGTAAAATGTGGAAATGTGGATTGAGACGATAACACCGGGCGATTCGGCATATTTGAAGAGGGCTGACCTCGCTGGGCTGACCGTACGTACTTGGGGCGCACTTTGTGACGGCAAATTCGGCAAATAGCAACAGTGCCGCTCTGTGGATCCCGCTACCCCAAAGCCCCCTAGCGGCTCCCCGCGTTCTCCACGATTCCCTGCTTTTGTCCTTTCTGCCCGCGTTTTTAACTTTTTTTTTTCTTGCTCTCCCCATCCCTGACTCTCCCCGACCTCCCATCATGTCCTCTTCTGGCTTCGTCTGGGGTTTCACGCCCCGCAGCGTCGCACGAGGGATCCTATGGTCGCGCTGACGGGACTCTTGTCGTTCGTTTTGTCGTCTGTCTCTTATTCGTCCCTCGCTCCTTCCCTCTCTTTTTGCCGAGTGGGCTGCACCTTCCCAAAGCCGCAGCTGCTCGTCCACGGCAGCTATAAGTACAACGAGAAGTCGTGATCACAACGACACGACACGACACGATCAGAGTCAGAGTCAAGCAGAGTCGTCTGTCACTGCCTACATTCCTCACATCATTTCTCTCCACCCACAGCCACCATGAACAACACCGACACCAAGCCCGACCCCGTCGAGATGGTTGAGGCCGCCAACGCCAAAGAGGCCCTTGACGTCGAGCCCTTCTCGCCGGAAGAGGAGCGCCGTTTTGTGCGCAAGATTGATTTTTGGTAAGCCACCACTGCCACGCATTGACAATGAACGTCGCTAACCGATTAGGATCATCCCTCTGATGATGTTTACGTACTTTTTGCAGAGCTACGACAAGGGCATCATGAGCGCGGCTACGCAGTTCGACTTCAACACCGATCTCGGGTTGACTACCATCACCGGCTACACCAGCACTGGCACAGCTATTACGAACAATCAAAAGTACGCGAATGCGTCAATGATCTTCTACGTCGGTTATCTAATCGGGACGTACCCTATGATGTTTCTCACACAGCACTTTGGCGTCACGCGCGTCATCTCGTTGGCCGTGTTCGCCTGGGGCATCGTGGTGATGGCCACCAGTGCGTGCGACAACTACGCGGGCATCATGGTCGCGCGTCTGTTTTTGGGCATGCTCGAGTCGGCGGTCGCACCTGCCTTTACCGTTCTTGTCACCTTCTGGTGGACACGCGAGGAGCAGGCCCTGCGCACCAGCATGTGGTACTCGTCCGTCGGCCTGGCCACTATGCTCTCCCCGCTGATCAACTACGGCATTGGCAACGGCGTGCACGGCGCCCTTGCCTCGTGGAAGTACATGTTCTTGATCATTGGCGCTATCACGGTGGTTTGGTCATTTGTCCTCTTCTTCTTCCTGCCCGACTCGCCCCTCAGCTGTGCCCGGTTGAGTGACGACGAAAAGGCCCTGGCCGCCCGCCGCCTTGCCCGCAACAACGCCGGAACCGTCAGCCGGCATTTCAACGCTGCCCAGTGCCGCGAGGCGTTCCTGGACTACAAGACCTACAGCAGCGCCCTCATCATCTTGCTGACGGGTGTTCCGTCGGGCGCCATCGGCACCTTTGGCACCATTGTCATCAACGGCTTCGGCTTTGATCATTTCGCGTCGCTCGCTCTCACGAGCCCCATTGGCGCCATCACGGCCTTGTCCATCCTGTTTGCCGGCTACGTCACGCGCCGCTGGCTGGGGCTGCGCCATGTTCTGATCGTCGTCCTCGCCCTCATCTCCATCACGGGCACCCTCTTTTGCTGGTTCGGCCCCCGCAGCAACCGCGGCTTCCTGTTTGCCGGCGTGTTTTTGCTCGCCGTGCAGGTCGCCGCCGGTGGCCAGGCTGTCTCGCTGGCCGCCTCCAACACCTCGGGGCATACCAAGAAGGCCACCGTCAGTGCCTCCACCTTCCTGGGATACTGCATCGGCAACATCATCGGCCCCCTCATCTTTGGTGCGTCGCCTGGTCCGCTCTACCACGCCGGATTCTTGGGCAGCTTTATCTGTCTCGTGTGTGTCGTCGTCATTGCCATTGTCACCTACATCCTGCTGCGCTTCGAGAACCGCAAGCGCGACCGCCTGGCCATGGCCGGGGGTGTGCGCCATCACACCATCGACGAGGACCTGACCGACAGGCAGAACGAGGATTTCCGCTATGTTCTGTAGGGTGTGCGAACGAGAACGGACCAAATGGAAGGAAGCTGAAATCGTAAGAAACTATTGTTTGTACGGAGTAAAGTGTCATTTGATAGCCTAAACTATATCGAGAAGCATTTTTGCAAATCGCCCTTTACGCCCTGTTATATGATATCCCTGAAGTAGCCAGCGCCTTGTGGCACTTAAAAAACAACCTCAATTTCTTCGTCGAGGTGGAAGAACTCGCAGTCCTCGTCGGCCACGCCGTTGACGTGCTGCACAATGGCAAACGAGACGGTCTGCGAGTGTCAGCAAACAAACGTACTTTCCCCAAACGGTCTCTGCATCCGGGTCTTACATTATCGATGACGGCCATCGGCGCGTGCCAGACGCCCGGCGCATAGCAGACGCCCTGCTTGTCACCCGCGACGAACCCGCGCAGCTGGTCCAGGTCGGGTGTATCTTCGCTCTCCCCCCGGTTCCCGGTCACGACCACCAAGTACTTGATGTCGGCCCCCATGGGCACAAACGACTGCGTCGAGAAGCGGTGCCGTTCCAGCATCTTGATCCGCATCACCCGTTTGCCGGCAGACCCCTTGTCTTCTGGCCGCCACGGCTCGACTTCTCTCGGACTGGCCAGCGACACGTTGAGCACCGTCCGCGCAGGCGCCTGGCTGGGCGCCTCCGCATAGCGGCTGACCGTGGGCACGACTTCCGGCGTGCGGCGGGCGGTGCCGTTGTTGACGAGCACGGTGCGGTCGGTTACGACATCGGTCGAGATGACACCGCCGTAGGGGGCGTAGTCGGCCTGCGTGAGCGGCTGGCAGAGGATGGTTCGTGTCATGGTGTGAGGGGGATCAAGGACGTCAGGAGATGGTCCTGCATGACGATAGGTGCTATCTCTTTCTATCTGTCTTCATGGCCCCGCGACCGGAGGATCCATATTATACTACGACTATCTATCTACAACTACGAGCAAGTCTATTTCCAAATTGTAGCACTGCCAATGCAGCAGATGGTAGTAGTGCAGTAGGCCGTGTGATATACTCGTAATCGATAAGACACAGAGCCTCCCGGCAATAAGCGATACGGATGCAGGATGCTGACATCCACCTCCATGCTGCCCATCCATTGGTGAATAGCACCGAACATGCTGTGATACTGAGATAAGCCTGTTTGCCTGTCAGATTGTCCGTGTCGGACTGTCCGCCTGCCAGTCCAACGCCGAACAATTGGGTCGAAAAAGAACAGAATGAAAATTACCCTTTTGGGCAGTTCCCCTTTAGGAAAATTGTCTTTTAAAAGGAAAGCGTGATGCGACCACCTTTGAATTTTCTACATAGAGTCTCCTATTTGGTCACCATCTACAGAGAACCCTTCTTATAAGGAAACGTCTCGCGCCAGTGCAGGGCAATGTCCTTGCGTGTGGTGACCCACACGTCCGGCTTCGCGGCGATGTACTCGACAAAGTTGCGGACGGCAGCAAAGCGGCCAGCTTTCCCGCTGATGCGGCAGTGCAGGCCGATGGACATCATCTTGGGCTTGCCGCGCGCACCTTCCTCGTACAAGACGTCGAACGCGGTCTTGAGGTACGCCTCAAAGTCGGCCGTCGTGCTCCAGCCCGAGGCGGTGTGGTACTTGACGTCGTTGCAGTCGTAGCTGCGTGCGCGTCAGTGACGACATGTAATAAAGTGCTTGGGTACATCCAACTCACCTGTACGGAACCATCAGCATGCCCTGCGGATCAGGAGTGCCCTTCTCGGCCGGGACGTCGACCCAGTACGGCAGGTCGTCACAGTAGCTGTCGCTCTCGTACAGCAGTGGCAGCCGCATCTCCTGGTAGACCTCGTGAATGATGGCCTTGGACCGCGGAGACAGCGCGCCATAGTACCACCCGACGGGGTACATGCCCGTGCTCGCTTTCAAAGACTCCAGCTGCCGCACCACATACGCCTTCTCGACCTCTGGCGTCATGCCGTTGTACGTCACCCAGCGGTACCCGTGCGACGCAATCTCGTGACCATTTTGGCAAAACGCAGCAGCGACCGCCGGGTTCTTCTCAAAAGCCTGTCCGACCGCAAAGGCCGTCACGGGCATCTGGTGTGCTTCAAAACAGTCGAGCAGCCGCCACACGCCCACGCGCGACCCATAGTCGTAATCGCTCTCCGGGTTCAGGGACCGCGCGCCGAGTTGGGGCGGCTTGTTGTCCGACTGCTCCCATAACCGGTTCTCCGACTGCGCGTCGCCGTTCTGCACGGTGCGCTCGGCACCCTCTTCGTAGTTGATGACAAACGAGACGGCAATCTTGGCGCCGTTGGGCCACTGGGGGTTGCTCGAGGCGCGGCCGTAGCCGATGTGGTCGCGGGGGAAATCGTACTGTGTGTCACGGAGGGGATCGATGTTGGTGGCGTCGAGGGACACGGCACTGCCGTCGGGATTGTGCGTCGCCGTCGCCATGATGCAGCAGAATGGTATGGCTGGGTGGCGATGTGAATGGGAGGACGATGTGGACGATGTGGATGGGATCTTGAATCGACTGTAATAATCGTTTCACAATCCACCCGTAGAAAAGTTCGTACATTTGACAGGCAAGCAACGGACAGAAAACGTGCAAACAACGTGGTCCATCATGGCCAACATGGTCCAACAGGGCCCACATACCACCGAGACAAGGGCGTCGGATTACCTCCGATGTAATCCGTAACCCGATACTGACAATCAACAATGTACGGTTGACCCACAGGAATAGATAAGAGCTCTGCGGGAACCATTGCCCCTTGCTGATCATTTCTTCATTTGATTTTCTTTGCCTTCTCGATCGCGTCCCATTGTTTTTTGTCCCTTTCGTTCCTGTCGCTCTTTTCCTGTCATTCCCAGCTTCTGCCCGCCGACCAGATAAGCTATGCCGACCGCTGTTGCAGAGATGACGTTGGCAATGGCGATAGCATGCAGCTTGCACGGAGACCGCCGTGATGTCTGTGTCGAGTATTTATGAAGCTCTCCTGCTGTCATTTTGCACACCGTAATTTGCCGAGACATTTTCACCGTGAATGCCGTGACAGTAATCTCGTCGAAATTCAACTGCCACGATGTCGGTTCTCACAAAGCTGGACAACGCTCTTCGGACGAAGGAGAGCATCTTTCGCGATCAACAAGAAGACAACAAGAAATGGGGCAACGAGGATCTTGACCCGACGCCGTATGTCTCCCGAGTCGGTTGCTGACGTCGCGAGAAAAGCTCATCGAACAACACTGACCACATCTAGGCCGTCCGCTCGTCTTTGGACACACTGGAACTACTTTGCCTTTTTCTGGGCCGTGTCCTTCAACCCCATTGCATGGAACACGGGCTCGAGTCTAATTAGTCTTGGTCTGGTACGTCCCCCATCTTCGTCTTCTCTTCTACTTACCTCTCTTCGTACCCTTACTCACAGCCACAGCTCTGGTGGCAAGCCACGCTGGCGGCCATCGTGGCCACGATCATCACCGGCACCATGCTCATGCTCAACTCGCGCGGCCCATCCGTCTACCACATCGGCCTCCCCGTCTTCCTGCGCCTGTCCACCGGCATGTACGGCTCGCTCTTCTTCGTGTTCCTCCGCGGCATCGTCGCCATCTTTTACTTTGGCACCCAGTCGTACTACGCCGGCCAGCTCATGAGCGTCCTGCTGCGATGCGCCTTTGGCGCCAAGTGGACCAACGTGCCCAACCACTTGCCGGCATCGTCCGGTAACACCACACAGGGCATTACGGCGTTCTTTGTGTTTTGGTTCCTGCAGCTGGGTTTCATGCTCATCCACCCCTCGCGCGCCCGCTGGCTGTACACCTTCAAGAGCGTGCTCGCGCCGCCCGTGCTAGTGGCCACGTTTGCCTTTATCGTCGGCAAGGCGCACGGTCTGGGCGATACCAAGGCGCTCCAAACCAAGGTCTTGTCGTCGTCTGGTGTTGCCTGGGCCTTTTTGACCGGCGTCAACTCCATCGCCGGCGGCATCATCCCCGAGGTCACGTCCAACCCGGACCTGGCGCGCTACGCCAGCCACCCGCGCAACACCACGTGGCCCCAGTGGGTCGGCCTGGTCGTGGCCAAGTCGCTCTGCACGTTTCTGGGCATCGCCTCGTCAAGCGCCGTGAAGACCATGTGGGGCACTGCCTACTGGAACATCTGGGACCTGTATAATGCGATCCTGGACCACTACTGGAACGCCGGCGCGCGCACGGCCGTCTTCCTGGCGTGCACCATCCAGATCCTGGCCGTCGTGGCCACCAACCTGGCAGCCAACGCGCTGCCCGTCGGTTCGGACTTGAGTGGGTTGTTCCCGCGTTACTTCAACATTGTGCGTGGCCAAGTGCTGTGCGCCGTGCTGGCGCTGGCCACCGTGCCCTGGAAGATCGTGGCCTCGGCGGCGAGCTTCCTGACGTTCCTGGGGTCGTACGTCTGCTTCCTGTCTCCCCTCGTGGCGGTGATGATGTGAGTCTCCCCATGCGCTCTTTTAGTTGTTTTGTGTCTCTCCGCTAACTGTCCAGCGTCGACTACTTTGTCGTCCGCAAGGGCAACGTCCACATCCCCTCGCTCTACAACGGCGCCCCCAGCAGCCCCTACTGGTACACCGGCGGTTTCAACATTCGCGCCTTTGTCGCCTGGGTCATTGGCACCGCCGTCGTTATCAACGGCCTCGGCGGCTCGTTCCACACCGACTACAACGCCGGCAGCAAGCACCTGTACTCACTGGGTCTGGTGCTGTCGTTTACCGTCGCTGCCGTGCTCTACTACGCCTTCAACAAAATCTGGCCCATCTCCATCTACCCGGCGCACCACGCGGACGCTGACGCCACCACGTTTGAAACCATGAAGGCCACTGATGGCTACTTTGACGATGACGAGGTCATCATCACGGGCATCGACGTCACGCCGATGCAACAAGAGGAGGGAGTTTTGAAGGATATTTTGTAAGAGGTCGTATATGAGACGGCTTTGGGCTCAAAGATCGATGATAAGATGTAACGTTGAAAACAATTTTAAAAAAAACAAGATGGCAAGAAAATAAATTGTCAGATGTTTGCCGCTGACAACAATTTGAAGACTCTTGAAGACGATCCGTCTGACATAATCTGATGAGCTCGTATTATCGCCCGAAAGTAGTAGCAGAGCTGCGACGATGCTGATCATGACGACACTCGTATTCCAGAATCAACTCTTAATAGACGGTTATCTCCTACCTCCTATTCTCGCTTCTGTTAGATTCTGTACGTCACCTCGCTACCGCGATTGCTTTATAACACGATGTTCAGTGTTCATAATACAGTCTTTACAGTACAACCTATAAAATATAGTCCATTTCCCGGAGGAAGACCGCGGAAAGTTGCCCGTGTTATTACGGCAAACTCAACGTTCACTAATATCCTATGGTCCCTCTTCGGCAATTATGGCCCTGTGCCGCCCATCTCACGACCACCACGCCGCATCCCCGCATGGCATACGGGTCCATGACACGAGGTGCACGCGATGGCACGCACCTGTGCGGGGAAGGGTGGAGAGCAAGGTGAGGAGAAAAAAAAAACAGAACACGACAGACGACAGAAACAACAAAAGCCAATCTAAGAGGAATGACAGGAACGTGCAGGGATCAGCACCCGTCTACCGGTCTTCTCCACAATGGAGCGGGCGTAGCCACGAGTATTTATTGGCATGGATCGCCAGTCTGTCCATACACTGGGGGAATAGAACAAAGGAAGACTCTGCAGCTGATCATCTGGAACACATTCACTCTTTTTGTTGACTTCCCCGCCCTTCTCTACTCATCACAATGTTCATCACGTCCCTGCAGACGGTTGTGTGCCTCACCGGCCTCTTGTCGGTAGTCACTGCCTCGCCGTGCGCCACGAAAACCGGCAATGGCTGCGGCAAGACCCTGCCGGACGGACAGACCCGCGGCGGCGTCACCAGTGTCAACATCACCAGCAACGGCTTGGAGCGCAACTACCTGGTGTTTGTGCCGCCGACGTACAACAAGGACAAGCCCACCCAGCTCATCCTGTCGTACCACGGCGGTACCAAGACGGCACTGCAGCAGCTGCAGCTCGACAACTTGACGAGCCCCGAGTTCAACACGGACTCCTTTGTCATCTACCCCCAGGGTGTCAACGACTCCTGGCAGGGTGTGCCCGGCGTCACCATCGATGATGTCCTGTTCACGATCGATCTGCTCGACCACGTGCAGCAGCAGTACTGCCTCGACCCGAAGCGCATCATGGCCACAGGCAAGTCGGACGGCGCGGGGTTCTGCAATGTGCTGGCGTGCGATGCCACCCTGTCGGACCGCATTGCGGCGTTTGCGCCCGTGTCGGGCGCCTACTATGTGGACACGCTACCCTGCGACGCCGATAACGTCGTGATCCCCTGCGCCAACGCCCGCAGCAACATCCCCATCCTGGCCTTCCACGGCGGCGACGACGCCGTCATCTCCTACACCGGCGGCGAGCGCAAGAAGGCATGTCTGCCGTCGGTGCCGCACTGGATCCAAGCGTGGGCCGCGCGCGAGAGTCTTGACGCAAAAAACCACACGGTGCCCTATGCCAATGCCACGGTCATCTACGAGTACAGCAAGCCCGGCGAGCAGAACCTCGTCAACCTTGTGTATGACAGCGTCAACGGCCACGACTGGCCGAGCACACTGCCCAACGCCGACAACCAGAACGCCGGCCAGGCCCCGACGAGCTTCAACGCGACGCCCATGATTCTCGACTTTTTTGCCAAGCACCCATTGACAAAGGTGTTCTGAGGGAGGACTCGGCAAGAGACGACGATCGGTCGATGATCTGGGGAGAAGCCGGGGAAAATGAGGAGTGTTCTGGGGATTGGGGATTTGACAGCTCTCGGGAGCTCTGGGGATGTCGGGGATAGCTTGGAGAACCGGGACAGAAGAACGTGGCCGGTGTCAAACAAAAATGTACATCAGATGAAAGACAAAAAATACAACCGACGTCGTAATAGGATCAGATCCACACAAGTAGCGTTGCTCGTGCTGTCAGTTGACCGACCCAAAATTGCACCAAATGCCCTAATTGCCGACTCGGTAAAATCGTGTAAGTCGATCGACACTTGAATTTGCCACTAATTGCCGAGTGCAATTTTGCCGTGTGCGCTGCACGGCGCCGGCACACACCGTCGGTAATCATGGCAAATTCATGATGCACACCACCGAACTGCGAGAATGCACCTTGTTTGATTGCGACCCTCTTCGTCTGCGTGTGATGCAACTACATGTATAGCATGCCGCCTACCCGGCCGTAGACGTCCGCCAAGGTCCCGTGCCCAGACTTGGCCCCGTGAGCCAAGCGTCAAGAGCACAACGACAAGAGCAGAACGTCTAGCCTATCGACTCGCGTACTTTCGTGTTACCGCACTTGGCAACCTTCGTTAAACACATACTCGACCTCACTCTCTCTACGTCTTTACATACTCTGGTTTTCTGTTCACCTGCTCAACTTCGTGTGGACATCATGACGGTCACGGTTGTCGAGACAGTTACGGCGACGGCGACGGCGACCACCAATGGAACGGTGAACGGAATGGTGAACGGGGTGAACGGCGTCAACGGAACGGTGAAAGGAGGTGACAGCCTCGCACGAGACAAGGCCGCCGGCCGCAACCCCCGGTTCTCCCTCCCCGACTCGACACCACGGTCCAGCAAGACATCGCTGGTCATTGGCGGGGTCCGCATCTACATCTACGGACTGGATGACCTGCCACCCACCGGATCGTCCGGTTCCTCCACAACGACCGACGTCGCTGTCCTCTACCTCGCCCACAACCGCACCCGCACCTACCGCGTCACCGAGGGCATCGCCCACGAACTGCTCCACCGGTATCGGAGTGATGCCCGCCCCAAAACGATGGGCCTCATCGCCGTTACCATGGACATGCGCAACCACGGCGAGCGCGAGATCAGTCCTGCCGCCAACCTGACCTGGGCGGCCGGAAACGAGCGCCACGCCATGGACTTGCTGTCACTGATCGACGGCGGCGTTCAGGACTTCCGACTGGTCATGGACTATTTGCCCGTGTACCTCCCCCAATTTGCGCGCCTGCACAGCGTCATGGCGGGGGTATCGCTGGGCGCGCACACGGCGTGGCGGCTGGCGGCCCAAGCCCAACCGGGGCAGATTGCCGGGTACGCCATGGTGGTCGGCTGCCCGAACTTGACGTCGCTGCTTGTGGAGCGACTCACAGACGACCAGGTGGAGGACACATCGGGCGACTACTACGCCGACCTGGACGAGCGCCAAAAAGCCCGCTGGCCGCGCGCGCTGGCCGACCTCGTGGCCCGGCAGGACCGCCAGATTGCCTACGCCTTCCCCGCGGACACGCCCATCCTCTTATGCAACGGTGCCGAAGACGAGCTGGTGCCAGCGCGGTACACGGCGGCGTGGGCCCAAACGCGCGGAGTGGTGCCGACGAGTGACGTGGCGCGGACGCCATACGTCCCCGGACAGAGTGACGCAAAGAAACCGCCACTCATCGACCTGCTGGTGCAAGAGAACACAGGCCACAGCTGCACAAAAGAAATGGTGGCACGGATCGCCGTTTGGCTGGGAGACTTATTTGTTGCGCCATAGAGGTGGAAGGCAGTTATAGACTTTTGTTTTAATAAATTGTTTACTTTCTTGTTCGTATGCAATTGCGCATATTTTTCGATGCAGGTTTTTATTCTGTTTTTATTCTCTCGACTGCTTTGTCATGATTTTTGACATATGGCTCATGTTCTGCTTGGCGTAAGACGATTCGGAAATGGAGCGGCATGCAGCATTCAAGCGCGGTTGTCACCTTCTTAAAGCAGATGGTCCAACCGGCGATTATCGACTCGTCAGACCGGCGATTGTCGCCTCCGACCCGCAGGGGATATGTCTCCACATGCAACGCAGGCGACTATGATGTGATGTTTCGATGACGAGGAGTAGAGGAATAGTGATTCCTCCTCTTAAATGTGCCTTTTCTTCGGAATTTTCCATCTTCCATTTCGTTCGTTCAGAAAACATGAGCATTACAAACAACATTCGCTACATTCACGATGGCAACAGTAACAACCGCAACATCGACATTTCATTACGAGCAGCTGCTCTTGGAAAATGACCTCGTTGCGCTTGAGATCTTTGATGTGAGTACCACTCGACGTCCCGATACTATAGCATCACCTAACCATGATCAGCCAGCCCAGCATGCCGCCCGTTTCGTCAAGCTCGTCCAGGCCCACCCCGAGGCATTTACCTATGTCGCCTTCCCCATCTTGGAGTCGGTCGACGACTTCTTGACGCAGGTCTACAACCCCATTGCCGAGTCACCCGCCGACTGTCTCTGGGCCATCATCGACAAGACAAGGCCCAAAGGCGACGACAACGACAACTTCGCCGGCGTACTGTCCCTCAACGACACCAGTAAGGTAAACGCCGCCGCAGAGATGGGCATCATTATCTTTCCTGCCTTTCAGCGTTCGCATGTTGCGTCCAACGCCATTGGTCTCGCCCTGCTCTACCTGCTGGACCCCCCGTCTCAGAACGGGTTAGGGTTGCGCCGCGTCCTGTGGCATGCGAATGCTAACAATGCGGCATCGCGGCGCGTTGCCGAGCGCATGGGGTACACGCTCGAAGGCATTCTTCGGTGGCGGCGGGCTTTCCCGCCGAACCGGGCGTGCCAGGCCGCAGCCGGTGTGCTGGAGCCGACGGCCGCTCTGGCCGCGCGCAACGGCACCAAACCCGAGGATGAGATGCCCGGGCGACACACGGCCGTCTTTTCCATTGTGTGGGACGAGTGGGAGGCTAAGCGGCCGGTGGTGGTGGCCCAAATGGGCCTGAGGAAGTGATACTCGAGAGGACTTTATAGCAGCATTATGCGATTGCCGGATATGTGCCAAAGAACGGAAATTTCCGCGACTTTGCATTATCAGGTCGCACTTCGTTGCACTACATTTGGCAACCACAGCAGCTGTCATATATATCTCTCTCTCGTATAACTCCTGTCTTATTTTTCCACTTTATCTTTTGCAGCCGTGATCATAAGTCATTCTCACGTAATGTTTGAGAACCGCGGGACCATATCCCCTCCACCCACTCCGCGTTCGTCGGCCCAACGTGTCCGACGAAGACGGTGGGTTTCTATCTTGCTTCCATCTCATACGGAATACTTTTCAACGTAAATCCATCGTGAAAAAGGAGTCAGACGCAAGACCAAAGAGCATTGAGGGCAGTACGTATTGGCGGTGCGATGGTGTCTGTAGAGGCCATATGGCTACTACCGTCCATTGCATGACGTGCCGTGTGGCCATGGAGGGGGGAATGGTGACAGTCCCAATGCCGAAACCAGCAGCTTCATCGGCGATGCTCTCCCTTTCCCTGTGAGGAGCGGAACGTATTCGAACAAAATCCGTCGCTTCGATTTAAACCCGGGCACATGATAGAACACATGCTCGTGTTTTAATCTACAATAGGCGAGGGAGTTGAGGCCGTGGATTTTTCCTGCCTGCCGCACGTCTTCCTCGTCCTTATGCGACCTTCCTTTTTCAAGACCACGAGGTGAAATCGCCACAGCAGCAAAACAGCCTAATAGAACGTGGCTTGTATTTTTCCAGCTTTGCCGGCGCCGTCGGAGAATTCAGGCATGAACGCGACTGTGCTGGTAGGTAAAGCAGGCTATATCTGGGGCGTTAAGATGATATCACCGTGAAGTATACCTCGCCGGCCAAATCAACATGAAGAACCACCGCACACTCGGTGGCTACGGCGATTGAAGTAAATTATATATGGAGGATGAGTTGCAAAAGGACTAGCCCAGTGGCACGTAAATAGCCAGAGCGTAGTCCGCGGGGGCTCCTCAAAGCTGCTCGGTGGTCAACATAGCTCCGAGCCGTCCACAATAGGAGATGGAAGGCATGGTCTTTTAAATCGGTAAGGCGGTTCTGCTTATTCCTGGTTCCCTAGTTTCCTCTGTATTGACTTTGATATTTCATCCCCACTGCGTTCGAGACAGAGTGTTCCACAGAAAGGACGGGGCCCTGCCCTAGTGTTTTGCTTTATGTTCCACTCCACCAAACTGTTTTTTGGTATGACTGTACTACAACATCGCGGTTCGTGGCTTCCCTGGGTTATGTATACTCATGTTGTTTTACGTTAATCCTCAGAAGGGAAGTACATAAAATTTACTTCTTTCGTTTCGACGGAACAGATATCGTCAGAAATGGTACGATCGATGTAATGATTTGGAAAAGGAGGCACTCGTGTTTGTGGGACGATGGTTTAGTCTTGGAAACGCGTGCTGCTGTTACATCCGGGCCAGTCCGATGACAAGACATTTTGGTGTGGCCACTGCTGGCCACTGCCCAGTCACAGGCAAGATCGCGGGGCAGAGGACGGGTTTATTTCGTACTCTTTCTTTTGAATTTGCTCTGGTTCGGCTGTGTTTACTCCCATCGACCGACACCGAACCAAAACAGGAAGCTGCAGGTCAAAGTCGAACAAATCGTATGGGTGGCCTGGCAATATAACCATGGCGAGAAGCAACGTGCGACGGTGAATGAGAAAAAGCAGTTGGCAGTAAATTCCGGGAGCCGTTGCATTATGCCAGGTCGAGTGCAGGTGGCTATCTTTTCGAAAGAGAGAGTGTGTGTGCAAGTTTGTCGATCATTTAAACTATGCGAGCTTGGAAACAATTGACAGCGGAGGGGGGGCAGGAACAGGGAAAAGAAAAGGAGGATTTGCCTTTGCTGTCGTTTTGCCGTGGGGGTGTAGAAGGAGGTACACGAGGGCGTGTGCTCGATCTCGGTCCATTTGACCGAAGGCGAGCACACTTTTTCTTCCGATGACTCTTGGATATTATTCCTTATCATGGGCAATGGGCGTTGGCACAAGCAAATACACTGAGCAGAAATGTCTTCTAAAAACCCGGGGGCACTATGGATAATTTGGGGGCTGTTGTTGTTCGGAAACATTTTCCCCATACCCCAGATATTCGCTACTGCACGAAGACAGGAAGAACGCTCCGCGGGGCCCTCTTTTCCTAGGCAGTCCTGCATTCCTTCCTTCCTGTCTTTCTGTTGCACGTTCCGTGTCTTGTCTTTGTGGCTTGCTTCTGTGCACGCAGTCCAGTGATATCCCGACGCAGACCCGAGCAGGGAGCACTTACACTCTGCTATGCCTTGTTATGTTATACTATCGCTAGACAGTCTCCACAGTCCCCACGGCGGCCAGATGTAGAGAGCAGCCAAATGAAGTATATAAAAGATGCGTGACGTATATCAGGGCATACAGCAAAGTAAATGAAGAAATAAAACAGGCCAAACACAAAATATGACCAGAAGAGGAAATTGGGCAACAACATGGGCAGAGAAAGTGCCTGGCCAGCCGCTGCTACGGGCCAATCTCGGTAACCTTGCCACGTTCCTCGATCGATGGCAAGTCGTTCGTGCCCACCGGCCTTCTTTGTCTTCCTTTGACTCTCGGCACATCAATTTGGCAAGCTTTTTAAGCCTTCCAGGCCATCCTTCTCTCTCCATTTTGTCTGCTGTCCCCCATTTACCACCCCAATCTCACAACACCGTTCGCCAATATGGCGGCAGGGGTTTTTTATCCGTCCTTGGCTTGGCACAACAAGGTCGGCATATCCAATGGCGGGGAGAGAACTGACTGAAGACGACCGACGAGTTGGATGAGTGGAGGCACGTATGGGGCATGTGTACTTTGCATGAACGTCGTGCCTGTGGATGAAGTAGAATTAAGCATGGCATAGAGCATGCGCCATCAGTGGAAGATGTAGAGTAGCCTCGTGGACCTTAAAATGTTGATATGCCCTGAACACGAACGCACGAGGGACGAGACCTGACTGATTGCTAGTTCGTTCTTTCTTTTGTTCTTTCTTACTTTCTCTCCCTCTCTCCCCTTTCCTTAAGGGGCAGAGCACGCAAGACCCTCCGAGCTCAACAGGCTTGCCTATGACCGATCTAGGCCTTTTTCGTGTCCCATCATATTATCGTCGTTTTCCTTGTCATATTCATCATGATCTAGTTTGTCATCATTTTTGTCACCCATCACCCACCGTCGCTATCCTATCGTGTTGCCCAATTATATCCTTTGTCATACATCATCTTGCGTTTTTTTTATCGTGCCCATATATCATCAATCTTTCCCGTCTCACATCCTCGTCCTACACAAAACCAGTTTGGTCATATACATCTTCGCCTTCGGGCCATGACCATGGCGGCATCACGCGGACACGCCAATGATACCAGTTCCAGCAACGATGATATCACGACTGTTGGTAGACATGCCCAATTTGTTGACCTCGAGAAGAACCTGAGCGACACAAACACGCCCTCTCCGACGCCGGCCATCATCGAAACGGAGTTGTTCTCGGTCAAGTCGTTCCAGGATGATGGTATCACACTCTTTTCACCGCACTCCACGCCGGAACTCGCCCTCGCATGGCCTCCCGGATGGACCAAGGAGACGGCCGGGGATGTTCCGGATGGTCGCCGCGGGAAGCTGCTCTCCAAGCGACCGTTTTCTGCCGTGACTGAAAAGGATCCCAAGAAGGGCAACAAAACGCCAGCCACATTCCAGCCCAAGGTGGGCCGCTGGGTACGTTTCCGGCTCTGGTTCAACACTTACCGCGGCTTCTTTATTTTTGTGACGCTACTCAACCTTGTGGGAATCGTACTCGCCGCCACGGGCCACTTTGCTTACGCCGACAACCACCTGGGCGCTCTTGTTCTCGGCAACCTGCTGTGTGCAATCCTCATGCGGAATGAGCTCTTTTTGCGCTTCCTCTACATTGTATCGATCTACGGCCTCCGCGCCTGGGCCCCTCTCTGCATCAAGCTGGCCGTCACGTCCGTGCTGCAGCACGTCGGCGGCATCCACAGCGGGTGTGCTTTGTCGGGCGCCGGGTGGTTACTCTTCAAGGTCGTGGACATTATACTCCACCGGGCCGTGCAGCCAGACTCGGTGATTGCGACAGGCATAGTCACCAACGTCTGCGTGATGATTTCGATCCTGAGTGCGTTTCCCTGGGTGCGCAACAACCACCACAACACCTTTGAGCGGTACCACCGGTTTATTGGGTGGCTGGGTCTGGCGGCGACGTGGGCGTTTGTGATTCTGGGCAACACGTACGATCTGAAGGTAGGCGCGTGGCGGACGGATGCGCACTCACTGCTGAGTGCCCAGGAGCTGTGGTTCGCAGCGTTTATGACAATCTTGTAAGTCCCCATCACGTCTTTGAATTTGCTGTTATCGCCACTAACTTTCCAGCGTCATCATCCCATGGGTCACCCTCCGCGAGGTCTCCGTCGAAGTCGAGCTGCCGTCGCCCAAGGTCGCCATTCTGCGCTTCGAGCGCGGTATGCAACAGGGCCTGCTGGGCCGCATCAGCCGCACGTCGCTCATGGAGTACCATGCCTTTGGCATCATTAGCGAAGGCCGTAAGGCCGACCACCACTACATGATTTGCGGCGTGCAGGGCGATTTTACAAAGGGACTGGTCAGCGACCCGCCCAAGACGGTCTGGACGCGCGAGCTCAAGTTTGCGGGTGTCGGCCACGCATCGGCCATGTTCAAGCGCGGCATTCGCATCTGCACGGGCACGGGCATCGGAGCCGCCCTTTCCACGTGCATCCAGAGCAAGAACTGGTTCCTGATCTGGATCGGGTCCGACCAGGAAAAGACGTTTGGGCCGACGATCACAGGCCTCATCCACAAGCACGTTGAGCCTGAGCGGATGATCCTGTGGGACTCGAAGAAGCGCGGCGGGCGGCCGGACAGTGTGCAACTCCTGAAGGACACGTGGAAGAGCTTCGGTGCAGAGGTTATTTTCATCACGTCCAACATGCAGGGCAACGACGAGATGATGCAAGGCTGTCGTGAGGGTGAGTCCAATTTTCTTCCCTATGCTTATGTTATCGTCTACCAGACTAACCCGTCATAACAGCTGGTATGCATGCGTTTGGGACGCTGTGGGATTTCTGAAAGCATTTATCTTTAGATGAAAAGATCAGACGTAGCATCGGGCACGTCTAGACGACGCATTTGGTTTGCATTTTAAATTTTGAAATAGCGGACTAGCATATAGAAGCCCAACAGGGAAGTTAGGACGAAGACTCGCAGGAGACTGTGGGAAGAAGGCGACCAATTCCATCTTTAATTTATATTTTTAACAGAATTATTTATTCATGTTCTAAAAGAAAAGAAAAGAAAAAAAAGAAAAACAAAACAAAACAAAACAAGACGATCACGACGGAGTGTAAATGTAATAAAATTCACAACTTTCGTCCCATGCGCCTGGTCACGACCGTGTCATATGTTGATGTGCCATGTGTGCGTAATTAAATAAAACTACGACGGGATGGTTGTGGTGGGATATGTTGTTTACATAATTGCCGACACCGCCCCTTTTTTTCTCCTTCTTTTTCATCTGAATAATATGCAGATCGCTTCTGCACGGGAATACGGGACGAAGTTGATAGATATAACGCGCACAGGGGACCAAAGGGGAAGACCGAAAGAAGAACAATATAAAATGTCCGCAAATGAGGCCCGAAAAGGAGGCCCAGGCAGAGCCGTGCGGCGGCGTGGTGGTATTGTGAATTTGATGCTGTGGGGTGTGTTGCTGTGTTGCTGTGCCGTCCGTCAAGGCACACGGTTTGCAAGTGGCCAGCAACGGCTTAAATCCATATCTAGCTTCCATCCGCGGTATTCCGCCTTCTTCCCGCTGAATAGGGGCATGTCGGGCAGCGTCTTCGGGAGCGTGCGTACCAGGGCCCAACCTCCGAGAGTCGCACAGCAAGTATAAGGAGTCGTATGGTCCTATCCAAAAAAGACTAAAGATACGGAAGAAGGGAAGAAGAAAAAGCACGAGGGCCTCGCCCTCGTACGGAGTCTTAACGTAGCCCCTAAGCCAGGCCCTCGAGCACGGGCCTGGCATCAGCATTATCCCATCCCGACGCTAGCGCCGGGACCTCCCTAGTCCCCACCGGCCTCTGGGCCAGAGCCTCGTCTGCCCAGAGGCCGTATGGATTTCCGATTGTATGTGTGCCCTGCCCTCAGGCTTCGGCCTTGGCCAAGCCATGCCCGGGCCGCAGCCCGTTACATCTACTATCTCTTCCTCGCTCATACGAATGTCCTCCGGCTTCGATTGCGCGAATTGGTTAACTTTCTGTTCCGTTGTCTGTTTTGATGGCTTGAGCTCTTTTAGTTTTTCATTGTCTTTTGGTTTTCTTGGCTATGGTTTGTTTTGGTCTGTTTGAGTTCTTACATACTTTCAGGCAAGCCTATGCCTTTCTGCAATTTCGGCTTCTCGATCTTTAAGCTCTTGTAGTCGCTGATTATATTCGTCTGCCTTGTCAATTAAACGTCTGTATGTTGCAGAGCTAGTGTACGTTATTGATATGACGAATCACAATGGTGTAGATACCAAATCCAGCGTATTTGGTTGACAAAAATTTTATGCAACTTTGATCTACAAAATTATAACTAAGATGCTCTTATCTTTCCGATACACGGCTACTGGACTATGCCCAGCTGTGAATCCTACCTGAAATACTGCAATTCTCTCACCCTCGTCCCTCCAGTGCGCGACTGTAGCCCCGGAATAACGATTGATCACTCTCAGTACACCAGTACTGCTACCGCTGACAATAAGGCTTCCTTCAACGTTCAAAGCTGATATTCCAATGCCATCTGCCACAGATAGCTCACGTGGTTCTGAATCTATTGAAGTCAGGTACCACGATTTTATGGAACCGTCGGCACCCCCAGCAATGAGCATGTCTCTAGCTAGATAGAGGAGTGCGACGCGCCCTCCCTGCGCCCCATAGCCTTCGAGTATGGTAATACAGGATCTGTTAAATCATAACAAGAGATGTCAGTTCTTAGACCACGTTTAACTCAGTAAATACGGACAAGCGACATACCCAGTGTTAGGATCCCACACCCGAATATCGCGGTCTTCACTACTCGTGGCGATCCGTACCCCATCATATTCCACGCTATGGATCCTGCCCCGATGGCCGCGTAGAGTTTTAAGGCATTCACCTGTCAGAGAATTCCAAATGCGAACCTGGGTGTCGTAGCTGCCAGAGACAACCGTATTGCCGTGAGCTTTCAGACCCCGGATTTCACCAGTGTGGCCAATAAACTCAGCTTTTTGGCTAAGAGAGCCAGATGCTATTTCCCAGGTCCGTAGCGTACCGTCCCGCGCCCCAGATATCAGGGTATATTCGTCGAGGCATTTTAAACACCGTACTAGTGAATCGTGGCCTTTTATAGATTGTAGAGGGCCACTTGTATGTCTTGTGAGAAACTCTACATTTCGTGGTTTATATGCAGTTAGAGATAGGGTCCGTCTTACTAGGATTGAGTGTGTAATAAATGGATCTCTCCATTCACATCACCAAAGACGATTGTGCTGTCTTTTCTCGCGAGACTCCAGATACTATCGACCCTTGCAAGTGTTTCGACTTGCTCCGTCAATAAGTCGAACTTATAGACGCACCCATTCACCGACCCGATGAGCAGAAAATCATCGCCTTGCGAAAATGAAGTGACTAGAGCGGGTTCATCGTATAAAATCTTCGTGAGGGGACTCTCTCGCGGGGAGAAATCGTTGTTACGACTCATGATATCAAAAACTCTGTTCTGGAGAATAGGAGACACTCGCCAAGGGACAATAGCTGCCCCTAGTTTGGAGAGGGGAAGGGTTGCTACAAGAAGTAGTAAGGAGTGACAGTAAGATTTATGTAGTGGTCAATTTTGGGGGCTGAAGGGAGTAGGTACTGTATGAGGGATTTTATTTTGAGGGCGGGAAAGGGTAGGAGTAAGAACCTACTATGTCGTATATAGTAACATTATTAAGTTAATAATACGTACGATATAACCTGTTTTCAAGGCTGGGCTATCAAATCGCGTAGAGCGTGACCACCGAGTGATGAAAGTAAGATTTATACACAACAGCCGTCATAATTGCTACTTCTCCACACATCACAATGGAGACTGCCGGCGCACCCACACCTGCTCGGCGACGCAGAGCAGACACGGCGGCGCCCCCGCCCTTTGTCGTCGAGCCCACACCACACCCACACCTTCATCCTGCTGCACGGGATCAGCTCCAGCGGTGAGAAGTTTGGCCGCGTGCTGCTCGAGACCGGCAAGACCGCCGACGGCCGCGGGCTGGCCGCCACTTCCCCGGTGCGACATCCTCTGCCTGATCAACCAGGAGTGCGGTGATGGCGACGAGGACAAGGGAGACGAGGACTAGGGTGACGGCAACGAGGGCGAGCGCGTTGGCAGGAGCACGATACACAGGCAAAACATCACCCTCGGCGGGCTGGGCAACGGCTGTGCCATTTACGGTTCCTGCACGACCAGTGCGGGTTGCCAAGAGTCGAGGCGGTCACGCAGGCGATCGTGCAGGAGGGCGTATCGCAAGGAGCACAGGATGGCGCTGCGCCAGGCCCAGAGGACGGCAAGGGATACCGAGTGCCGATTTTTCTTGGAGAAAAAAAGAATTGAATTATGCTTACCAACAAGTTGATTGCAAAGTAAACAGTGAATAATAAAAGTTCATAAAAGAAAAGTACAAAAAAAGAACCAAAAAACTAAGCTTCGTTGCCCAGACGCGGGATCGAACCGCGGACCTCCTGCTTACTAGGCAGGCGCAGCTACCACTGTGCTACCCGGGCGTCCACTTTCACCTGCTCCGGTGCGGAACTGGTGTGTTTTGGGATAGCGGCCGTCTGCGCCGATGGGTTTATATGGAGATGTTGCATGTGCCTCGTATTTTAAAAAAATTGAGAAAAATAAAAGGAGAAGCAAAACTATCTACAATTCCAATATGAGACGTCCACAATTGTCTGTTGGCTGCAATTATCCTCTTCCCGGTCGCTGTGGTTTCCGCATCTGTATATTCCGATGGCTGTGCATAATTCTAGAAGGAAGAACGAGACCCATAGAGACAAGGCAGTGCGAGACCACTGTGCCGTGTCCTGCGCCGTAAATACCTGCCTGAAGCAGAAAAGAAAATTACCACCTGCTGTATCAAATCCATTCAACCAGGTTGTTTAACGTGTGGCTGAGCCACTTGTTCTTGTTGCAAAAAAAAAGATGCGACGGTTGATCACGGGTGATGTTGACGGCCCCCAAACGATTTGGCCTCATTTTTATGACTCTTCCATTTTCAGTGAAGATGTATTGTATAAATCTACGGCGATGTCTTCCACAACGAAGAGGACGTAGACGAAGAACAGCTTACTAGATCACGCTCTTCTTCTTCTTCCTCGACCACACACTCTCTCCACTTCTCATCCATACTTACGACCATGCTTGCCAACATCAACCCAAATGTCGCTGGCGGCAACAACGCGCCTGCCGCACCCTTTGGGGTAGAGGATCCTACCTCTTCACGACCGCGCTCCGGCTTCGCCCAAGGCTTCCATGCTTGGGGCTTTCAATCTATGCACATAGTCTTCGCCCTGGCCGGGGTTGTCTTGTTCATCGTCTCGATCGTCTACATCGTCCTCTTTCAATACGCGCAGCACGGCATCAGCATCGCGCTGGGCCTGCTGTCGGTGCTCGACGACGTCTCAGCCATCCGACTCTTCAAGGCACGGTCGCCGTCTCTCGTGTTTGGCATCATCTCGGACCTGGCGGCGGCCGCCATCGCCGGCCTGTACCTGGGCGTCAACCGCTACGAGTTTCAGCTTTTCAACGACTTTACTTCCGACAACTTTGACCTCGACGCCGGCGTAACGAACGTGATCAACGTGGGGCGGGCGGTGTTTGTGATAACGATCCTGGTGGGGGCGTTCCGGATTCTGTCGGCGATCGTGACGATGGCGGTGGTGTGTACGACGATGAAGGGTGTGCGGCGTGGAGGACAGCCGTATTACTAGGGGCACAATGAGGTATGGAGGACAAAAGGTTGTCGTGTCGTAGATGTCTGTGGACCTATGTTGTTTTCTTTTCATATTTATTTTATATACCACGGGAGGGTCGACAGCCAGAAGGGCCACAAGGCTAGATTTATTTATTCTTAATGTTTAATCAAACGCAGACGTTATTTTGAACTTGAATTTTCCCCTGCCGTCACGAACCTAACGACGGCTGGCGGCCGACGGCTCGTGCTTGATGGCGTCCCAGACGGCATGCGCACCCGTCACGGCCTCGTCGCTCAGCGGGCCCTTTTCCACGGCTGTCAGCGTCTCCTCGAGTTGCGCCAGGCTGCCGGCGCCAATGATCAGCGCATCACCGAGATCCTTCTGGAGGGCCGAGTGGTAGGCAATGTACCGGTAAGCCAGCTCGGCGGGCGGCACACCGGCCTTGTCGGCGACGGCGTTCCACTGCGCCAGGGCGCCCCGGAACACGGGGTTCTCGGCGTAGCGGCGGCCACGCGGGCTGGCCTCGGGGTTCTTGAGGGACTCTTCGATCTGAGCAATGGTCTTGCCCAGAAAGCCGCCGGCGGAGGGACTGAAGGCGTAGAACGACAGGCCCAAACGGCGCAGGGTCGGGAAGAGGGCCGTCTCTTGGAAGCGCGTAATGGGGCTGTAGCTGCCCTGATAGACGGTGGGCAGGACGTACTTGTGCTCCACGCAGTGGTTGTAGATGGCCTCGACGTCGGCGGCGTTGTAGTTGGACAGACCAAAGCGGCGGAAGAGCCCCTGCTCGTACACGTCCTGGACGCCCGCGAGCGTCTCCGCGATGGGGGTGTGCGGGTCCGGGCGGTGGATGTAAAAGATGTCGACCTGGGCGACGCCGAGCTTCTGGATGCTGTCCTGGGCGGAGTTGACAATGTGTTCCTTGGTAGCCCAAGGTCCGCCAGCGCCCGGAGGTCCACCACCACCACCACCGGGCGGTACGCCGGCCGGACGCTTGGCACCCCACTTGGTGTCGAGGGCAAACTGATCTCCCGCGTGGACCTCACCGAGCGTGGCCTGGGAGTTGTTGTAGTTTTGGGCCGAGTCGATGGTGTCGACACCGTGGGCCCGCAAGATCTGGAAGGCCGCAGCCAGGTCGGTGGCGGGCGTAAAGGGCTCGCGGTTGCCGATGCGGTTGCCGCCGAAGACGACCTTGACAGGTTGGGCCATGGTGGACGATGTGGTTGTGGGTGGTTGTGGGATGTTGATGGTTGGTGGTTGACGATCGAGTTGTTGTTTTAAACAATGCCTTGAATGGTATCTGCATGCACGTTGAGTAATTGTCACCTCTTGGCAGACGTTGAACTGAATGGCAGCACGCAAGCTTTATGTATTGCGATTCGTGTGCGCACGCGAGATGACGTCTTTTTTTTTTTTGCTGTCCCAAACAGTCTTCTAGCCTTCTCTTCGTTTATGCCCGAAACGACAGTCTCTTACGCCGAGCTGCAGCAGCGTGGTCGTCGGCGATAGATTCGTAAGCATCTCCCTCGGATCTCAATAGATGCCCTTTTTATTTATATGATTCGTATGCAATCCATCTAATATCATTGTATGGTACCGTGAGGGGATGCGGGGATGGGACCAGGATGAGGTGACACTGATACGGGAAAGTGTGTGCAGCATACAGTTCGTGCGTGGCTGTACAGATTGAACGGCCCGCCGATCGGCTAAAAGAATAATTGTTCTTTGGATGGGACAACTCTGACAGCTCAGATAGCAATGCCACAACGACCTTCCGCTGCGAAACAAGGCCGGGCCGCACATACACGCGTCTGGCTACAAATGACCGCTGCCGGTTCGGCGATCGCTTGGCAGACTCGAGAGTGTGCCGACTGCTGCAAGGAACGGCCCTGAAGGTCTTAACGGGACGGCAACGCTAAGCCGAGCAGCTGTGTCTTTGTCGCGGGCCAATGAGCAAAAGCTAAAACGAATGACCGAATTGCAACACGCAATGGCTGCCATTGAGACTCGGATGACCAACGACTACCACATTTGCACCTCGAAATGGAATATTCTTTTCTGGGGAACTCTGGTCTACATAGTCCGTACGTGTGGTCTAACTACATGTTTACCATGGCCACATGGACTGTTCACACACCTTGGATCAATTCGGGCTTACTCGCACCAGTACGGACGACTCGGTCATTCGGTCCCGAGGGGATAGCCGGGGATACCCACACCGCGGCCGGAGATACCGTTTAGCGTCCACGGAAGGTTAGCACGGGGCCTGCCAAGGAGTGCGAATACAGGGCTGGGGGACATGGACTCCCGGCCCAGGCCAACAAGGCGGACCCGGATCGGGCGATCTCGCGCACGGCAGCGGATCCCTGGGCGACAAGAGAGATTGGAAGCAGCACGACGATGGAGTCCAATGAGCGTATGTGTAAAAAGAGGGAAAGGCCCAAAAGAAAGCGAGCATGTGGCCGACAAAAGAACGCCAAAAACGAGAACGCATCTGGCTGCTTGTTCCCCCGACAGCTTACTGTAAGAAAACGGGCCCAGTGCAGTTGGTGGCGCGCCAGCCCCAGCAATAAGACAGGCCCTTTCGAGCCTCGTCTTATTCTACGGGCAGGCAACGGCCATACTTGTGGGCTGATGGATACCTCGACCTTGCAGGAAGGGAAGCAGCTGGGCAGCGGAAGGAATTGACGTCGGATGATACAGGAGCGAAAGACGCGAAGAACCGTAATCGACGACAGGCAGACGTTTTGCATTGCGACAAGTCGACAAAAGAAAGCTGCAAAGTATTACTCCGTAAGAAAGAAACACTCGATCGCTTTGCTGCTCCACTGTAATTAGGCCTTAAGAGCTGATCAGCTGCTGGACCTGCCTCGAACAGGCCTAACACGCGCTAAGCCCTGGGGCATTACGTCGTTTCGCCGCATGGTCGCTCGTTGTCGCAAGTCGGACCTTGTTGTCGCCGACACTGTCGGCTGCCCCTCCCTGCGCAGTAGAAAACGCGAGGACTTCCCCAATCGCGTCCGGGCAGCTTCTTCTGTCAGGTTCATGCACATCCTCCCTCTCCTCTATTCCCTGAGTCCATTACCACGTCCAATTGAGCTTTCACAACCAAACACTGTCTCACCGGAGCTGCCCTGCAACCGCCTCGACACAGCAGCTGCCACTGACACCAGTCCAACGAGCCAAGGGAGCACAACGTCCTGCACTCAACCACCTCTTCGTCCATTGGACAGCCTCCCTTGAAGCTCTTCAAAGCTCCTCGAAGCTCGTCTCGTCTTCCTCGACGCTTTTCCTTCTCCAACCTCGCTTAACAGCCCGCGTTGTACCTCCGTGCTGTCTCGTAAAAAAGCTACACCCAGGCATCTTTGTCCGACCCGTCTTTTGGCTGTTCCTTGACGTCCCCTACGCTGGCCCCTTCCTTACAGGTGTCAGGTTCATTTATTATCCCGGTCCACGTATAGCCGCTGTGCTGTCCTCTTCTGCCCTTCTGGCACCTCTGCCCCTCTGCCCTTTTAATTTTGTCTTCGTCCCTTTGCACAAATGGCCTTTCTCGCCTCGTCTGCACGCATTGGTCTGCGGCCCCTCACACAGCAAAGTAGTCCCTCTTTCGCAACACGCCTCTTCTCCTCACGAACCGCCGTCAAGACAGCATTACGCCGCCCAACCGCGCCCATGAGCTCCTCCGTCCTCTTTGCCGCCGCCGCCGTCGCGGTCGGCGCCTACGTCCTGTACACCCGCACAGCGTCGACTGCGCAGGCCGAGACCGCGGGCGGCAAGCCGCCGTTTTCCAGCTTCGGGTTCCGCACGCTGACGCTCGCCAGCAGTGAGGCCGTCAACCACAACGTCAAGCACCTGCGCTTTGACCTGGCGGACCCGCAGACCCTGAGCGGGCTGACGGTCACGTCGGCGCTGCTGACCATTACCTTTCCGGGCGGGCGGTGGCTGCCGGTTCTGCGGCCCTACACGCCCATCAACGATACAGGTGAGAACCCCCGTAGTAGCGGCAGACTTGGAGTCCCTCTCGTACATTTTCCCATCTTGCTAAACAACCACAACTCCGCCACACGTTAGACGACCGCGGCCGCATTGACTTGCTCGTCAAACAGTACCCCGGCGGCAAGCAGTCCTCGTACCTGCACAGCCTCCAGCCCGGCGACACTGTCACCTTTTTCCGCATCCCGGGCTACAGCTGGAAGGCCAACGAACAAGACCACGTCGCCCTCGTCGCCGGCGGGCAGGGCATCACCCCTTGCTACCAGCTGCTGCGCGGCATCCTGCGCAACAGCAGCGACACCACCCGCGTGACCCTCGTGTGGGGCGTCAACACCGAGGCCGACATCATTCTCGGGGACGAGCTGGCGGCCCTGCAGAAGCAGTACCCGGGCCGTCTGACCACGCAGTATGTGGTCAGCACGCCGGCCTCCACCACGGCAAAGAGTGCGTTCGCGTTCAAAACAGGCCGCGTCACGAGCGAGGTGCTCAAGGCCGTCGGCGTCTCGGCCGAGGACGGCGTCGGCAAGGTCTTCTTGAGCGGCCCGCCCGCCATGGAAACGGCCCTGCTGGCCCGCGACGGCGCGCTGGCCGAGCTGGGCTTTGGCAAGAAGGAGGTCCACAAGTTCTAGACGGGGTAAGGAAGAGCAATAGTTTATCGATTTACTGTGCTTTTTATTTTGTTGACATTTTTACTTTACTTGTTTTTCGGCGTTTTGTTGTTGGAAAGGAGGTCTTTTTACTTCGTGGTTTTATTATTTCGTTTTTCTCCATTTTCCTCACTCACGACCAGCTCAATCCATTTTAGAAAACAACACTCATCAAACCGAAACTAGAATTTCCATCCAGATTTTAACACGCTGGTATCTGTGAAAGGTTTATTTTACTTCATAATTACTGTATTAAACAGCGTACTCCGTACTCAAATGCTATTTATCCGGCCTCTCATTAGCCATTCCCCAACCACGGCTTGCCACCGCCCGACTGTGGTGCCTTTATGCCATTGCCTGTCGGCTCCATGCTATGGTTAGAAATAGAATAGGTCTCGGTAGACCTTGCGTCCCACATAGGTAATCAACCTCTCCTAGCTGTTCTCACGTCATTGATGCCAGCTTGTCAACAACCATGGCGGAGCTGCCGTGTCCGGCACCGCAGGTGGCCTGGGCCAGGCAAAAGTACGGTTTTGACAGGTTGTGATCCGAATGAAAATTCTCCGACATCCAACATAGAGCTTTCGTTGGAGTCTACCAACCGTTTCTGTTCTCTCACCACGCGATTCTGAACCAGTCCGTTCTTGTGGCACATCCTCACACAACCCTTCCGCCCATCATGGCCGACTCCATCTCTTGGACTGCATCTGTTCATACTAGCAAAGTATCTTTGTTGCTCTTACTCACAGCGGTATCGTCTCTCATCACAGGAGCAGCAGCAGCCTCAGACGATGGCAAGGTGGAACTCCCGCTTCCCCAGGTCGGCCAGTGCGCCTGGAGCCAGTATGGCTACCCGTTCCCGACGACCGGTCAGGACGTCAGCCCCCGGCCCGTCTCCGACATATCCGAGAACTTCGCACCCTGGTCCTACCCGCCCTACTGCATCCGTGCACCCATGAACGCCACTGTGGCCGACCCCAACGGCGGCGAGGGTGCGCGCGTTAGTGCCGCCGGCCGCAAGTACTGCGTCTACACGGCGCTCACCTTCCGCGGCCGCGGCCTCAGCGTCATCTCCACACCCCAGGGGGCCGCCAACCTGGTGGCGTCGCTCGACGACACGCGCGTGCTGCCGCGCCTGCGCGACCACCCGGCGAGCACCATGGCCAAGCGGGATGCGCGGCGGGACGCCGGCCGGCCGTACGTGATCAAGAACGTCGCCCAGGGCCACGGCAAGGGGCTGGTGGCGCGGCGGCGGGTGCCGAAATGGGGCGAAGCGTTGATCGGGTTCCCCATCATGGTGGCCCGCACCGATTTCCTCGAGGCGCTGCCCGACGCAGACCGCAAGTCGCTCGAGGACCGGGCGCTGCAGCAGCTGCCCGCAATGGCGCAGGAGGCGATCCTGGCGCTGGCGCACGGCGTGGGCGGGTCCCTGGACAAGGAGTTCTTGCTGGAGCACATTTTCCGGAGCAACATCTTTGGCATTGAGATTGCGGGCGTGCACCACTTTTCGCTGCAGGTGGAGGGATCTGTACGTATGTGAGAATCTTTTTGCAGATGAGATGAACACCGCTAACCTTGCAACAGCGCATCAACCACGAGTGCCGGCCCAACACCTTCTGGCGCTACTCGGCCAGCACCATGACCCACGAGGTCGTCGCCTTCCGCGAGATCTCCATTGGCGAAGAGTTTACTCACAGTTGTAAGTTTACACAAGCGTGCCATTCGCCGTGTGCGCATCCTCTAACAGCATAGACCTCCCTCTCGGCTTGTCTCTGAAAGACCGCCAGCAGTCGATCCGCAGCTGGGGGTTTGCCTGCCACTGCAGCCTGTGCATGGCCCCAAAGAACGTTGCTTTTGCCTCGGACATCCGCCGCACCCGCCTCGTCGAGATCTACACCACCGTGGAAGACGAGGCCGCCGAGGGCCTGCTGACGCGCGACAAGATCGAGACCCTGTTGGCGGAGATGATGCTCTTGATCAACGGCGAGGACCTCGTGCCCCAGCTGTGCGAGTACTATGCCATGATCGCCCGCGCGTACCTGTCCATCGAAGCCTTTGACGACGCCCGCCACTACGCCCAGCAGTCCGAGGAGTACTGGATCCGCTACGGCACCGAGGAGCACGACAACGTCGACGCGGTGCGTGCCTTGTGGAAGCAGATCGAGGCCAAGGAGAAGGCCGTGGGCGAGCGTCGCCGCCGCCAAGAGGCAGGACGGTCCAGCAAGGTGTAAGGGCAAAGTAAGTCAAAAGTCAAACGTCAAAAATGAAGATAGAAGAAAGAAGAATGAAGCACGCAAGGAGACCAGTTCTGTTTGTTATGTAGGGGAAATCTTGCTCCCGTTTTTTGAATTAAGTCTATTCGTTATGTCGTAAAGTCATTCGTGCCTAATCTATGCTGTATGTGTGCCGTCTATGGCGATGATGTGACGTCTTTGGCGATGATGTGCCGTCTATGGTGATGATGTGCCGTTTTTTACAACGAACAGGCGTTGAATCGCCGCCCGTGCCTAAACAGATTGGTTAGCTATGGCCGGTGCCACAATGAAAGGACGGCTGGAGATGGGGAAACTTGCCTCTTCGGCGGTCCACCTCTCTGTGCTCTCGTACCGCACCGTTCTCGAGACAATGTCCCGGATGTCGCCGTCCACGTCGGGCAGAAGATCTCTCCACGTCTTGCGTTGAAAGCTATTATACATCTCAAACGGTGGAGTCACGAAGTTGGCGGCTTCTGGCCACGTCTCGAGCGTCGGGGTGCCCAGTTTCTTAAATATGTCTGCGATCAGCCCCAGCTGGCTACCGTCCTCGTATGCCGGCCGTGACTTAAACAGTGGCGGGTGCGGTGGCGAGCGGGCGCACTCGGCTAGCATGGCACCCACCGCCCACATGTCCACCGGTGGCCCGTACGCTAGGTTGCCAAGCAAGAAATCGGGTGCACGATAGGGCCCCGTGCCTACATCGGCGGTCTTTTCGTTGGGCGGCTCGCTAGGCAGCGAAAATTCGGGATGCCACGCCGTGCCAAAGTCGGACAGGTACGCCGGCCCGTCGATGGATTTGAGCAGGACAGACGACGGCTTGACGTCGCGGTGGATGATGCCTAGGCTGTGCGTGTGCGCGAGAGCGTCGAATATGTCGTTGAAGATCCGCAGAAGTCGGCCGCGGGTCAAATGGTTGGCGGCCCTGGCCGGACCCTTATCGCGGTCCAAGACCGCCTGCAGCGAGAGCGGCATGTACGGCATGACGAGCACCGGTCGTTCCTCATGGTTAAATGTCGCTACCCGCGTAATGCATCGATCGCATTGACCGTTCAAGATCCTCAGGATCTTACCCTCGCGGGCGACACTGTGTGGCGGCACGTCGGCAATGGACTTGCTGACCTTGATGGCAAATATCTCACTGCGGTAGACATCGGCGGAAGTGCCGTCGTCCATGTATCTGCAATTTTTATACGGCCCGATGTCGATCCCTCTTGGGCCGTTTCCGTCTTCGTTGTTATTAGACAGTTCGTTGTCGCTCGGTAGTTCTTCCGAGTGGCCTGGTATATGCGTAAAGTTCCTGATATTCAAATCGTACTCCGCCTAGCCGCGTCAGTACACAGAATGGCTCTGGGGATTGGAGATGCGGGATGGTTCGTACGAGTGATTCACTCTCGTTGAAGGCGTCCTGTTCAATGTCAAGGGCAGACATGCCCAGTGCCTCCGGCTGTCCCCTTCGGCCGCTGTATAACATGCAATCGTTAGTATTCTCCCGGTTCGGCATGGGACTTCGAGCATTGGTTGGGGGTTCTTATCTGCTGGTGGGAAACTCACATTCTCTGAATGTTGTCATAACGGACCTCGTTGTTGAGGAGTGCCCGCCAGTTCGGGTCAGGGTCCGCGGGGAGGGTGCTCATTGCGGGCGATGAATGGATGCTTTCTGCTGGCTAGAGAAAAAGTAATAGAGAGGCGTGGATATAACTGTCATAGAGCGTGCCGTAAAGCGATGCTGTCGTTTGACGCGTTGGATGTCAAAGTTGTGTTTGATGTTTGATGATTGGATGTTTGGATTGGTGAATGTGTGGATGTGTGAATGTTTTGATGTTTTGATGTTTTGATTTCCCCTGAAGCTTTGGTGGAGAGCTTCAGGAACCCCACTAACCACGCCCAGTGGAGAGCTCCCGGAGAAAACCTTTCCCCGCAGCCGGGCAACTCATCTGACTTCCGTCTCGGGAAACAGCAGCAACAAGGCAACGTAAACAACAGAGTGCGATTGTCAACAATATCCTTTGGTTAGCAACAAACATTTCACACTAAGAAGCAATACGCAACTGCCTTGTGTGTGCAATGTTTTGACAACGAAAAAAAGCCCTCCAAGCAAGGGCTCGTCCAACGGCAGTAGCAACTGCAATGCGCCTTGTTTGCAACGGCAAGAACTATCGTGAGATGCTCTCCCCCAAAGCTCCCAGAAGTGACAATGCCAGGTACAGGGAATATGTGGTCTTACTAAGAAGAGGCCCGCATCAGTCGAGACCCATTCGCCAGACAAAGCGTTCCGATGATCCCCGATGTTTTCCCCAGATGTACCCAGCACTCTGTCAACCTAACCCTAGACTACCCGTCGCACATGATCATCACCAGACAAAGCGTCTCCATGTTGCATGTTGACTTTGAAACATGCTTTTCTGCTTTTGCTCCTGGAAGGCTCAAGCTTCCAATGCGTGCACGCTCTTCAAAGGAGCTCATCCCCAAGGTCGCTCAACCCCACACAAAGAAACAAAGACCCGCCTGTCGTTTGGCCGCGCTACGTCATCGCTGCTTCCTCCCTTTCTTTTTGGGTAAGAGAAAAGCGGGGTTCAGCAAGAGAGCACAACAGACCTCAGACAGTGAGCGTACTGTAGACAGACACTGTATTTCGTCTGTTCAGGCGCAGTTACTGGCCCCTGGCGAGGACAAAGATAAGGGAAGGATTGGGCGTGTTCGGTGGCGATCTGCTGGAATGGAGTTTCAGCGAGAGATGCAGCGGACAGCCACAGGTGGGGCCTTGTTCGGATAAATACCTGCACAAGCAACTGCGCAGCGTCTCGCTGCAGGGCCTTTGTCTGCCGTTTCTTTCAGGTGTCTCTTCTCGCCACTCCAGTGAGCGTCGGAGCACTGTGCTGTCCCTCCGGTGTGGGGCACTTTATGGCCTTCCGAAGACGCTGTTTGGACAGAGAGAGCACAGTGGAGACAGCGCTGAACGCCAAAGCGGGTCCTCTCCTGTCTTATCTCGATGCAAATGGCCTGCTTCCTGCGCCTTGGTTTTTAGCCCGCTCGTCCCCTGTCAACCCCGCGTGCGCGCTCAGACGACAGGATAAGAGAGGCCGAGTTTCTCTGAGCGCGTTGACCATGCGGCGTGATACCTGCCAATGGCACGAGAATCCGTGGTCCTGGTGAGCTGTCAATTGAAGAGCAGAGACGAGGCTTCTTCGGCTTTCTTGAAGCAAATGCACCATGCTTTGAGAAGAAACGGGCAATCACAAGCTCCCATTGGCGCTGTAAGCCGACGCAAACAACCCCCCGTATTATTGGTTTACTTATGGGACCTGGCGTTGTGGGGAGCTTGTCTCTTACTTGCAGGCGCACTTGTACCTCGTCCCTTCCGTTTGTGTCTTTTGCCCGGAGCACCTGCCTCGCCTGCGCACATGTGTTCTTGCCTGATCCGCCCTTCCGGACGTCCAGGTCAAAGGAAAGAAGGAGTGACGCCAGCGCTGCACCATGCAGCTGTAGTTGCGGGGTATCCACTATGGGGCGGCGCAACGCCCCCTTCTTCTGCGACCCCATGTATTACGGAGTAAGAAGGAGCCTTGCAGAGTCGCACCTTCCTCCATTTAGGACCTTGGCGCCAGGCAATCCGGCTCTGAATGTTCGTGTCGTCGTGTCTTGGATGTCGTGCGCCTTTGTATTTGACTCCTTTTGGCGTTGTCAACGGCAGAAAGATACACGGGTTGGTACATTGGACTGGTGGTGGCACACCTCTCCATGATTTGCAGCCTGGCGTCGGGCCCTGCAGACTGTCTGTTGGTAGTGACTGTTTTTCTGTCCCGTGTATCTTGGGTCCCTCCTGCCGCAACAATGATACAAAGATACGCAATTGCCTAACTGGGTCTTGCCGAAGACACCCGTTTCCCCCTCTGTGCCAATCGTGAGCGATGCCTGGCGCCAACTTGCGCCTTCCCTGTGAGCACAATAAGACAACTCCATCGTGTGCTCCCTTCCCTTTGCTGTCCCGTATTATCGTGTATCCCCTCTTTCCTTTCGCGTCCTTCAACTTCTTTCCTTCTTTCAACCTCACTTCTCCCCATTTCCCGCTCACGTCTTCCTCTCTTGTCAATGGCCCTCGCTGCCGTTGCCATTTCATCTACGACCTCTTCTTTCACATAACCCCGGATTTCCTGCTTCGACAGCAGTGATTCATGGACCGACCCTTATCTTCACGTTTCGGCGCTTCTCTTCCCCTTTCTCTTCGCAGCTCGGCTCTCTCCTCCCCATAGTACGTATTGCGACTGACATTCTTCGTGACACTGCTATTGGATTCAGGTCAGGTCGCCGTCCGCTTTGCGCTCAATATGCTAATTCCATGGGCGCTCAGACCCCATCTCATTCCCCGCAAACGACGCCATAACATGGTCCTAGCTGCCTTTCGTCTCCCCACATCGCCATCATGTTAACGACATCTGCTTCCGCTCTTGCGCCTCGCGTGCGCCTGGCCCAGTCCCGCATTCTCGACTCCCGCACACTCGCCGCCGCCGGCACCGTCGCTGTGCTTATCCGGCACCACCACCACCCCCAACAACAAACCCGCGGCTTCCGCTTCGGCTGGTGGGCCGACCACATCGACTATGAACAGCGCCGCGAGATGCGCCGCCGCTACAAGGCCCTGCGCCACCGCTACTCGGACGCTGTGAACCGCAAGATGCTCTGGGAGCAGCAGCACGCCAACAGTGCCGACTCGTCGCAGTCGTACCGGCGCTTTGCCAACCACTACTGGCAGCCTAAGCGGTGCTTCGCTTTTAGTCGGTACCGCTCCAACAAGGACGCTTTCTACAAGTCGCCAGAGACCAACAGCTCCGGCCACACCACGGGCGGCACCGCTACCGGTACTGGTCAGACAATTGAGGACGTCGAACGCAGTGCTTGGGGCCACCTCTTGTTCCGCGACGGCGAAGGCAAACAGCCATCCTGGTCCTCTTCCTTTGACGATATCCGCAGCTACATTGCCAAGCGCCAGGCGGACCTGCTCAACGAGACGCCTTTTGGAACAACAGCAGCCAAGAAGCCAACCTCGTCAGCATCAGCATCTGCATCTGCATCTGCATCTGCATCTGCATCTGCGAGCACATCCACCGAAACGGCACAACCCGAGTCCGACTTTGTCATCGACCCGATTACGAACCGTAAGGTGTCCAAGTCCTCGGCTAAGTCGACCCCGGATGAGATCGTGAATCCCCCCGCCTCGGGCTTCAGCACGTTCGACATGGATCTGCCCCCAACACAAGCCGAGATCCGCGCCTACAAGAATGTGCCGGTCAATGACAGCCTGTCCACAAAGTCCACCATTGGCGCCGCCGTGGCCGATTCTATCAGCTTCAAGGACCTGGCCGACGAGGAACCACCCAAGTACGACGACCTGCACAAGTACAAGCCCATCAAGTACAACGAGCCGGACGGCAAACCGACCGAGTCACCCTTCGAGATCGGTCATGAAGGATACGATCAGGCAGAGGTGCAGCAGTACAAGCCCTTCAAGTGGAATGAACCGGATGGCAAGCCCGTCGACAAGACCGTCGAACTGGGCCACGAGGGCTACGATCCGGAAGAACTGGCCAAGTACAAGCCATTCCACTGGAACGAGCCCGATGGCCAGCCGACGACGAAGCCGGTCGAGGTGGGCCATGCCGGCTATGACCCCGCCGAGGTGCAAAAGTACGAAGCCTTTATGTGGAACGAGCCACACGGCCAGCCAAAGGACACGCCCGTCGAGCTGGGCCACGAGGGCTACGACCAAGCTGAGGTCCAGCAGTACCAGCCTTTCGGATACCACGAACCCCACGGCCAGCCTCCCGTCGTCAACGAGGAGAAGGGCCACCACGGATACGATGCTGCCGAAGTTCAGAGCTACAAGGCGTTCCGGTACAACGAACCCGATGGCAAGCCCGCCGTTGCGACTGGCGAGCTTGGCCATGAAGGCTATGACCCCGCGGAGGTGCAGACCTACCAAGCCTTCCGGTACAACGAGCCCGATGGCAAAGCACCAGAGTCTACCGAGGATGTTACCGACTCCTCTGAGCTGTCCTCTTACGGGGCAGTCCGGTACCAGGAGCCCGATGGACAGCCTGCCACCGTCACCGACTCTGCGGCAGATGGTCTGCGGGACTATGACATGAAGTCAGCTACCGCCGGGTCGTTGGAAGAGGTCTACGCCAAGGTCTTGCGGAAACTCGGGACACTCTCTCACCTTGATGGTGAAGCGGCCGCGCCTGGCAGTGGCTCCCGTAGCTCCGGTTCCGAGGCCGGATCTGGTTCTGCTTCTGGAAAGCAGGCCAAGACGACCGGCGGCCATCCTAGCCGGTCTACTCTGGAGTCGTCGATGGACCGGATTAGTGCCGAGCACGACGCCATCGACAAACTTGCTAGTGTTTCCGTGAAGTCGATCAAGAACCGCGCACGGAAGCAGCTGAGCGATGCCGAGCGCAAGCAGGCACACATCGACCCTTACTGTACGAAGCCCCAGGGCCTTGAGACGGCCTATGCCGAGGAGTGTGGTGGTGAAGGGACAGCACCCGTCTTCGTCAAGACACACAAACGCGTCGAGCGCCCCGCCGCAACCCAGTCTGCGACCGAGTCCTCCTCGTCCACGGAGCCGTTTGTTTACAAGATTCTTGCCTATAACCCGGGTATGAACACAATCGACATTGCCGAGACATCGTCTGCCGTGCCGGACGCCTCCTCGCCCCTGCCACCTGCTGAGGTGCTTCTTCGTTTGTCGAACCCGGCCAAGTTCTTCCCGCACTTTGAGCCTCTCCGAACCCAAGGCTTTGAGATCGTGTCCGGCAGTGGCGACGTTCTCATCTTCCGCAAGGTGCGCGAACCGTCGGATGGGGGCAATGCACCTCCCAAGAAAGTGGCTGCTCCGAAGACGACCCCGAAGCCTGCAAAGCGCACCCTGCCTGCCACAACAGTCAATCCTATCGACATGACCGGCAAGCCGAGCTACGTGCCACCGTCGACGGCCAACTTTGTGTCGCCCACGGGCTACGTGAACCTGGACCTGCCTCCCCTGGACGAGGGTACCGCCAAGTCCGCTGCCGCGCAAGCGTCGTCGACGCCTTTCCAATCCGGCATTGGCGTCCGGCGCGAGGAGCCTGTCTTTAGTGGGCCCAAGGACAACAGCAACCAGGCCGGCACGACAGCCAAGCCGGGCGTGGCCAAGCGCATGGTCGTCGGCGCGACGTGGGTCGCGGGTGTCTCGTATGCCATTGGTGTCGCGACGGAATACGTCAAGGGCCACTGAGAGCTAGATGCTCTAGGGCGCCTATTCGGCTGAGCCAATACCAGCAACCAAGAGGGTCTGAGACTCTATCCTCCTTTTCTTTTCTTCCACCTCTTTTTTACTCAATTCTTTCCTGTCCATTTTCTATTTCGTTATTTTCTCTTTTCTTCTTGTTTGTTCTCATTTGTCCTTTGTCACCGCGCCGTTTCATGCATTCACGTCTTACCGGAGCATTTCCTGGGTCTTGCTTTGCCATTCGTTCTTGGTGCCCTCTTGTGAGAACCATCACCACCTGTACATTTTCTTCAATCTTCACGCCCCAGCTTCCGTCCCCTCTCTCAAAGCACCACTTCCCCGGCATCCAACAATGCCGTGGGTGATACCCAACTTTACTGTCGTTTTTGGCTACTCATTTTATGTCTTTTGTCTTGTCTTTTCTCTTTTCTGGACTTGGTCGTTGGATATCTCTTCTGGGTTGTTTCTTCTATGATTTCTGGATTTCATCTCTGGGCGTTCCTGGGCCCCATCTCCTCTCGTTTGGAGTCACTTCTTAGCTCTGTAGCAACAAATGCACTCCACACGATTTTGACATGCTGTATGCCCAGTCTATCATTTTAATTATGACTGCATTCTTGAATTGTGAAAGTAGTATCTTTTTGATTAAAAAAAGGAAGTAAATTAAACTAATCGACGCTTTTAATTCCAATGCCAACTTTCCCTAGACATGCATTTTTGCTTCCCAAATAGAGCTCTTTTGTTTGCAACCATTTTTTGTAATTCCAGCTGCCAGTATTTTTTATTTCGTTCCTCAAATTCATTTTTTTCTTCTTCATTTCCAACGCGGCAAATTTTCGTACATCCCATTTACACATGCTGCACGGACCCGACCACCTCACTAAACCCCCGGTCCGACTCGTAGATGCCCCGCGCCGGCCCGCCCGACTGGTCTCGGTGGTGCTGGTGGTGGTGCTCTTGGGTGTCCGGCGCACCGTCGCCTGGGTGGCACCCGCACACCAGCCCCGTGGCCTGCAGCATCATGGCCCGGCGGTACTCCTGCCCGTCCCAGCTCTGGCGCCGGTCCAGGGACGGCTTCCACGCGGCCGTGGCGGCCATGCAGCGCTGGGCGGCCGGCGACGGTGCGGGCGACGGCGTGCGGCTGCGGCTGCGGCTGTCGTGGGCCGACGAGGGAGGGGGTGCCAAGTGGGCTTGTTGATGCGTGTGCTGTTGGTGATGCGGGTGGGGGTGGTGGTGGTGGCTGTGGGCATAGTGGTGGGTCGTGGGATGAGCCAGAAGGTCGCGCTCGAGGGCGGTCAAGGGGTCACGGTAGACGGCCGGCATTGTGTGGTCGTTGCTGCTATGGCCAGTCGCGGCGGGGGGAGTGTAGCTGCAGCCGCCGCTGCTGCTGTTGCGACGATGTGTTTGCGTTGGCGGTGTTTGTGTGGTCATTGTTTGTGTTGGTGGTGGTGCTGATATTCAAGATGTCAATTCGTATTGGAAAGGTGCTCAGATGTGGTGTCAGTAGTATCAGTATGGATCAAAGGTGATTTGGTGTTTGTTGTTGTCAGTGGAAGGGGAAATGGAAGAGGGAGAGAGCAAACGCTAATTGGCAATGAATTGAACAGAGGCTCGCGGAATATATATCTACGGCCATTTTTCTTCGCTTCGACCTGTACAGGTGACCGCCAATCCCGTTGGCCGACAGAAAGCCAGAGAAGACCGGGAAGACGTAAACTACGACACTCTGGAATACCCCTCGCGAGAATAAAACAGACGTTGTTTCGTCCGGTTGGGTGCAGATGGTGGCGATAATGACCTCACCAGAAAGGGACTTTTGGAGGGGGAGCTCGGGCGATGGACAGTGGTTGTAGCACACCTTTCCAAGCTACCCCAACAGAATGTCGTCTAGATAGCCCGACTCCCCACTGTCTGCCACACCTTGCAACGGCTGCCGTGAAAGATCGGGGGCGGAAACATGCGGAAAGACAGCTCTTTCTTTTCTTTGACGTCTTTCTTTGTCTTTCTTTCACCTCTTTCTTCTCCCCATTTTCATTTTCTAGCGGCGAAAAAGGCTGTGACCATGCTCTTTAGGCCATTTCCTCGGGACTGTAGGGGACTAACACACTGTAATCAGCTCACAAAGCCCCATATTTTGTGCTTGGGCCGCGTTTCACACCGAACGACCTGAGTCAAAAGCACACCACGTTCTTGGGGTCTCGAGAACAATCATTCCACTACAACGGCCGCCAAAACGGCACTTTGCCCTGTATTTCCCGAGACATAAAAAATGGGTACAGGGCGCGTCCGCAACAAAACAGAGCGTATTATGTCTACAATTTAACGCTTCACTTACACGACTTACACGGACGACGTAAAACTGTAGCACAACAAACGGAACACAAATAATTGAAAACGAATTAAATGACTTATCGTTTCATAAAAATCATGAACATACTTCAGAACATCGAAATGTCCAGTTAATACAACTGAAGCACAGAATCCAACCCAAATCCGTCGCTATGCATCGATGACACACTGCCGTTTTACCCTGAGCAGCACTAGCCCCCGAACAAACGCTCGCCGTACATCACCGCCATAGCCGACCCGTGCTCTCATCTGCTCCAGACGCATCGACAGCTCCGCCCGGTCACTGGCGTGCATCTCCGCGGCATCCGCGCCGGACAGCCCGTGGAACAGGAGGGCCGCATCTGGGCTTTCCACGACGGGAGCCCGTTGCTGCGGCAGTGATCCCGGTTTGGTCCACATTAGTGGCCAAGACGGCAAGACCCGTGGCACTGACGATCCACAGCGCCTAGGTGTTTTTATGGGCATCCCCTGTAGTGCGGCTTTGACATTGCTTTGAGGTTGTGTGCCACCTTCTTGAAAACAAAGAAATGCTTCAAAACGTAAGGAAACAGTAAAGTACAATAAAATACTGCCAGTTTGAAAACGATCACATTTTTATTGGGTTTTTGTACTATCTTTATCTATCTAAGAAAATTAATTAATTAATTCGAAACCTAAATTTATTTTCTTTTGTTAAACTGCAGATTAAAAAACAATATGATACTATAAAAACAAAACTATTGAACACAATACGACAATTACAATCATCACCATGATACAAACAATAAACAGTCACTTTCATTGTCACATCGAAGTTTAAGCAGTATTTGTAGCTGGCTTTATACTTGTTGCATCTAACAAGTATACAATCTTTTAATAAAGATCAGGAGAGAGACCAGACAAGCAAGAGAAGGAACACAAAAACAATGAACATCATAAATATAACACGGGAAACAAGTAAGAACAGAACAATAAGAAGGAAAGACAGGACGGAAACAACAAGGAGGACGAGGAAAAAGATGGCAAGCAGGAGTGCGAAGGAAGTGAACCGAGGTAGAGAAGACAACAAAGACGTCAACGAGAAACAGGGCAAAAACTACTGCGGACAGGAGAAGATGATAGAAAACACAATAAATGCCGGAAGAAACAACAAAAAGACAAAAGGAGACCGCGGGCAGAATAGGTCCAGCACAGAAGACAAAATACAACATGGTACAAAAATCGAAGACGCGAGAATTAACCATCGACACAACATTGTTTGTCAGAATTATATCAGGGTTTGATTTCCCTTGATTATTTTACGGTTGACTCCCCGTTTTTCCATCCCCGACTGTTGCGGCCGTTGACCGTTGGCTTTTGTCGACAACGGTGGCGCATCCATAAATTCTCGGGGACTTTCCAGCCTTATTGTGCTAAAAGTTGCCAAGAAATAACTACCGTCGCTGATCCCTTGGCTCGCCTGTACGTCGTACCTGAGTACAGCGTGCTGGGATTGAGTTTGTTTGTACTCCGTAGTCAAACACGTATCTTCCGTCGTACGTCGTATACCTCCATGGATAGCTCCTTTTCACACATCTCTCTTCTCCTTTTTACTTCCTTTACGCCGTATGTCGTACTCTGTACGGAGTACTCTTTCAAACTTTGCTTTCTTTCTTGGTACGAGAGATAAGAGAGACTGAAACCAACTTCCTGTGAAAAGAAAGAGAACAAAGATCGTTCATGGATCTCTGCGTATTTGTCGGTCCTGTTAGCCCCTATCTTTTGCGACGGCAGGAAGGAACGGCAGGCCACGTGCTCGTCTTTTTATCCACAACCGTCACTCGACCACACTTTCGCGAGGAGAGCGAGGGCATAACAACGAGGCTTAGGGTCGTTTTGAAAAAATCCTGGGAAAGGATCGTTATGGACCCCCTTGTGAATACGAGCGGCGCTAACGCGAATAACTCTAATAATATCCCTGTCGAGCCTGTTGAGCCGAGCGCCCAAGCGGGGATTGCAATGCGAGAAGACGCTGGAGATGCCGACAGTGCCGCTTTTTTCTCCTTCGTTTCCCTTCTCTTACCTTTCCCAGGAGACCACACAAAGGGAAAAACGATGGCGCTTGCACGAGTGATGCAGACCATTTATGGGGTTGCTGACGATTCGTTTGGGGCTCCTTCCAGGCAGCCGCCATAGGGCACAAGCTGGGTGATGTATCTTAGTAACGGGGAACGGAGGGGAAAGGAGAGGAAACGAGAGAAGGCAAGAGTACGAGCCTCGCACGCTCCCAGTCGCACGTAGCTGTGCCCCATCGTCGTATTTTTCGGTCAGATCCTGCGCCCGCCTGATTTCCTCCGCTGTGCTTACTTCCTTCCTCACGCCCTGTTGCCCGACGAGCCAGTGAAATATTCGAGTGGTCGAGTCGTTCCCCCCTTTTCATGTCGACAGTCTGCCACGCCGCACAGGTCCAACCCATCGTCAGAATGGTAAAAGGAGGCGTGTGCCCCCAGTTTCTCCTCCGTGGACAACATCGACGATGTCTGATTCACGACGCGACAACAGAAACGACATGCGCCTCTAGACCACGTACGATGCACGACTCACAACCCGACTAGCACTGTCGCGCAACTACGCCTCCGGGCCCCTGCCTTGCCTTCTCCTTCATCCATACGCCTACCTCCACCGGAACATGGGCATGCCGAGGTCGCGTGCCCGCGCCCGCGCTTTGCGGCGCGTGGTGTTTCTGTTCGCCGTCGTCGCCTTGATGTACTGCCTCTTGCCCCTCGACAACACCTGTCGGCTGGCCGTCCGCCGGCTGTTCCATACTCCACGGCAACACACGTTTTCGCGCGAACAGCTGCTGTCGGTGCCGCCGCCGCACCCGGTCGACTTGGCCACGGATGTCGCGCTGGTCATCAAGTCGGGGTTCGGTACCCGGGACCGGCTGCCCGGAACACTGCAGTTGCTCGACGGCGATGGTGATGGCGATGGCGACACCGACAGCAAGGCACCGATTTTCGGCAGTATTTTGCTGGTCGGTGACTTTGCGACGCCGTCCGGGCAGCACTACCGCTGCAACGGAGAGGAGCTTCCGGTGCACGACGTGGTCCGCAGGACGATCGAACACGCCGTGCGCGCTGGGCTGTACAGCATTGGCCCCCGTCATCCGTCAAAGGTGGGCAACTACATTGTCCTGCAGGACGCCATCGCCAGCAACAATGATGATTTGGCGTTGTCGCTGTCGCACCAGTTTGGCTGGGAGCTGGATGCATTAAAGGTAGGACTCCCTGTACATATACATGTTTCGTACCATACTATCCTCTTTCCCTAACATGTTCGAAGTTCATCTCCAGCCTCCAGCTCGCCTACGACACCTTCCCCGACAAGAAGTGGTACATCCTCGCCGACGACGACACCTACCTCGTGCGCCCCGTCCTGCGCCAGTTTCTCGGCCAGTTCCACTCCGACTGCGATCACTACCTCGGCAACGCCGTCGGTGGCTGGGAGGGCCGCTTTGCCCACGGCGGCTCCGCCATTCTGTTGTCGCAGGGGGCCATGCGCCGCTTGTTTGTTGACCACCCGGACACGGTCGCAGCAGCGCACCGCACAGCTTTGCATACAGGCATGGGCGACTCCTTGCTGGCCAACACGCTGATGAAAGTTGGCATCTACGTCAAGGAGGAGCACAGCCTATTCTTTAATGGAGAGACGCCCGAGACCGCAAAAATCCGACCCGACCGGTTTTGTCTGCCGGTTCTGACCTTCCACAGCCTCCGAGAGCCGGGGCAGACGCTGGCCGTGGACCGCGTGTTTCGGAAACGGACGCCGCCGCCGCTCTGGCGGGACATCTGGACAATGTACGGTGGCCCGTCGCTGGAGTCGTTTGTGGTCACGCCCCACCGCGTGAACTGGGACCATGTGGGATCGCTGGACGAGCACACCAAGACCGTGTCGGGCGTCAAACAAGCCCGGGACTGTCAGAAGTCGTGTGAGGCGCGCAACGAGGGATGTATGGCATGGAGGTGGGAACCAGACACCCACCTCTGCCACCAGAGTCCATGGATGATTGTGGGCAGCAAGGCAGAAGGGAAGATATCAGGCTTGAACCTGCACCTTGTACGAAAACTGGGAGAAGCATGCGATGATGAATCATGATTGGACCAAGTAAAAAGTATAAATATGACCAAAAAAAATTGATACCCATTGCCCGCCCGGTTGACTCACTAGGATGCTGCATGATCGAGACAGTGGTCATAGCCAAGCTTTATGGCGCTGCCAAGTCGCCAAGCGACATCTGTCCCAAGTAGCGCCCGTAATAGGACTGGGGGGCGTGGGCGTGGGTGGTAAATAAGTTGAACTGTGGACTAACTTATAACAAAGTGGCATCCAACCCATGTTGATTGCTTTTTCAAAGAGACATCTGGTCACTTTGCCTTCGCAATACCGCCATTGCAAACAAACATCTACCCACAATAAACTTGACAACATCCTCACAACAACTTCACCATGGCCGAACGAGAGGTAACGGAATATGTCAGCAATTCCCCCCCTTCTAGAGTTCATGCTCTGTAAGTTTACAAGTCCTCATTCTACGTAAAGCGTCGAGAATGTTCTCATCGATCTCCATTTTGTTTTCTTTGGCTAACTTCCATAACAGTCTAGGAGTGCCCAACCTACGCATCGTGCTGGAGTACCACCAGGACTCTGTAACGCTCAACGGGAAGTTTCAAGTCACGGCCCGTCTCGTGTACGACGCAAACGAAGACAGCCGGCCCATTGCTATCCATTATCTCGGGCTCAGTTCCATGTGCAAAGAGGTCCTATGGCGCCGCGCGGGCCGAAAGGTCTGGACAGAGTACGTCTACAATGGGTGCGACGGCGGCTATGCGCTGAACTGGGACGACCCGGACAAGGAGATCCATATTGTGGGCGACAACTGTTTTGATTTTCTGCGCCCGGGCCAGAGCATCGACGTCACGTACGACCTCGACCCACACGACGATTACTCGCTGCCGCCCGGTTTGGAGCCGGGCGATGAGATCCGGTACCAGTACAAGGGCGGCACCATTGACTGGTGGGACTGGGGCACCGAAGAGGACCACAAGGACACCAAGGTCACGGTCAAGGGAATTGTGTATACCTGGCTGGCGAAGCCCGACGACAATGACGGCCGGCCCCGGATTGAGGTGCCCGCGTCGAATGTTGTCCAGTTCCGTATTGTCTGAGCCAAAAAAATATACTTCGTCTTTAGTGATTTTTGGACTCCCTTCAGAACTCAAATGCTACATGGCTACAACTGCTAAAGGTTTTCCTGGATCGAGCGGAGATCATTCCTGGCCAAGACCACGAACAAGCGTTTGGACGACATCGATGCACGCCAAGATCCAATCAGTTGCCAAGAACTAAAGGAGTCATCCGGCCAAGGCCGTGTCATGCTCCGTTTATTATGATTGTTACAGCCCGCCCGTAGAACAAAAAAATGTAAATAAAAAGACGTTGCGATTTTGCTACCAGTTTATCTAGGATTTCATCTTCAACCCAAGTTCGCCGGGTAAGGAATTGACTACCCGCAACCTGATGAACGGCCCAAGATGAATGGGACCGTAAAATGTGGAATATGGCATGCAAAATGTGAGCAATGGCGACAAAATAAGTTTGAATAAAACGTTTCTTCGTGTCATGGATCGGAGGACGGTAACACAGTGTAATAATAACGTCTGTGGAGGAACACAGCAGCCACTTACTTTGCCCCGTGCTGGCGGAGGAGCTCTTCCACCCTGGCTTTATCTTGCATGAGTTCATCTCTAGTCCTTATACGACCCTTTGGAGCATGCCCAGTGACAACCGCCCGTGCTGCATCAAGAGCACTTCTGTAATCGCCTGTTTCTAGATGAAGGGTTGCATCTGCCCCGTAGGTGATCAAAATCTCAACCATCTGTTTTAGCCCCCAAAAGGCAGCCATAGCCAAGGCACTGCCGAACTTTCCCATTTGTAAGACGAGATTGGCATTAGCCCCATTTTTGAGCAAGCAGAGGGCGCTTTCATAGCTGTCGTTCTGTATTGCATAGGACAACGCGCTGCCACAACTGCCACACTCGAGCCGTTGATCGACTTCGGCCCCATGATCAATCAGGTACTGGATCATATTCGGACGACCTGATCGGGTAGCAAATGCAAGGGCACTTCCTGCATTTCCGTGAACGAGGGACAAATTAACGTCGGCGCCGTGTTGGAGCAGAAGCTCTGCATAGGGTTTCGAGCCCCGTTCCGCAGCAATACCAAGAGCACTCCCATACGGCCCTGTCTCCAGCAACATGTCGACGACGGCACCATGGTGGATAAGGCGCTTTGTTTTTTTGATCGACCCGGTGTGCATGGAACTGGCAAGAGCGTTCCCACAGCTTTGTGGCAGCACCAAGTTTACGTCGGCGCCGAGATCCACGAGGCAGTCGATAACGTCCTCGCCGCGTTCGCCATCTACGTACATGGCGGCACTGAGGGCACTGCCACAGCTCCCTTCGTTGAGTTGTAGGTTGACGGTTGCGCCATGTTTGACAAGGCACCGGATCGTCTCGACATGGCCCGAAAAGGCCGCGGCAGCAAGCGCACTTCCCGCGAAGCCGTCTTTCAGCACCAAATCGACGTCGGCACCGCCTTCGACAACAAGGTAATCGACCATCTCCGTCTGGCCTGAGAAGGCTGCGGCACCAAGGGCGCTTCCAAAGCTCCCTGTCAGACGATTTACATCCTCCCCCGCCTTCAAGAGCATTTCACAGATCGGTATGCAACCAACAGACGCGGCCAGCGACAACGTCGATTCGCCCGTGTTGTTCCTCTGTGCAACGGGCAGATTGTCGCCGTGCCACCAGTCCAGCAACGCGTTGAAAAGAGAGAAACGGCAAGCGAAGAGTATGGTACAATGTGACGGTCTGATATGATGTAAGCCCCGGTGAACAATCGACGTGATGAGATCTCGAGGTACGTTGTCAGACACAACGTCGTCGAACCACCGCCGGTACTGCGCACTACTTTTTCCGAAAGATCCTAGAAAGACCATCAAGGCGGCTGATAGACGCGGGTCGTGTTTTTGTGTCTCATGCTTTTGAACATGAAACACCCAATGGTGCCGACAATAAAAGGAAAAGGGTCGCCCTCGATCATATACGTTTTTGGTTTCGCTGCTCCTGCGGTCGCTGTTCCTATCTGGGCCGTCCGTCTTGTCTTCATTCGAGTCGGAGACGTAGACTTTTGCCCACGTAGAGTTGACGTTCCTGCTCGAGACGTAACGGCTATCAAGCGGAGCATTGCTGCTCGCAGCTTTTGGATGTTTGTAGATCTCTATCAAAAGGCCGATAGAGACCCTGGCCGCATAGCACTGGGACTGCGCAGGCGCCCAGCGGTGTGTCTCGAAATATTCTCGTACCGACAAGTGAGAAAATCGCCAGACATCCGTTTGGCTGTCGAGAACAAGGAGATTGTTGCACAGACTAAGCAGGATAGACGCACTGATCTCCTCTGTCGGGTGTGTGATGTCATCCGGGTCCAGGCGAACTGCGTCTAAGAGTGCGTCGCGATCCAAGGGTGTTTCGGCGCAGGCTACCCACGTAAAGGCACGGTCTGCGATCGCCTTCTCACTCGCATCACCCAGCTGAATCGCGCCATAGATCTGGTCGTAAGCAGCTTTGAGGTCCTTCGGAAGTGTCCCCAGTCGATTCCGTATGGCACCTTCTGTCTTCAGCTCCAGAAGCTGCGTGATCTGGAGTGACGCCCACTGGAACCTAATTCGAACTACATTAGCACACGATACACGCTTAGATACTGTCCAGGCACGAAAAGTGATCAAAGCAGACGTACATTCCTTGGCTGCGAGCTATGAAGGTGTCCAAAATCTCTCTGCGAAGCCGGCCCCGCATCGTACTCCACTGGGGATGCTGGTCAATCTGTGTATTGACAAACTTTTTGATATCGTCGTCGTTGTCTGTTGCGCGGATCTCGATATTAGGAAGAGATTCGAAGAGACTCCGAATGTCCCCGTCGGGTCGACTTGACACGAAGACGCGGAGGGGTTTTTTGGCTTGCGACTTGAGGATTTTGAATGTTTCAATGAGATGTGCACGCGAGGTAGGTTCACACTCGTCTAGGGCATCCAAGATAAGCGTGGTACTGTCGTAGAGGTTGATTGAGGAGAGGATCAGTTTCTTGCAAGCCTCAAAGCCAAGATCCTGACCCTTGGACCTTGACTCTTGCCAAAGATGTCGCATATGGTTCTGCATTAGGTCCGGCTGGCCCGCCACAGACACAAGTTGGCGTGCGTAGCTTTGGAGCACAGAAATCGGTTTTCTGCGCGCGTCCTCGTTCCGGTCACAGTAGAAGAAAGCAAATCCTTCTTGGACCGTGGAACTTTTGTGCTCCAGGACGTGGTCGATGACACGAGAAGTAAGGTACGTTTTGCCTGCTCCAGCTGAGACAATTCTGTTAGGCAATTGTTTAAGAGGAAAACGGGTTGCATATATCAATGCACTCACGGGAGCCTTGAAGCCACACTATGGCCGGGGAGTCCTTCGTCTCCCAGTCTAAAAATCCTTCGTGGTGTAGCAACCAGTCACACGTATGCGCGGTTCTGGCCTCAGAGACATTGAGGTGGTGACTTCCGTACTGTATCGGCGAGATCCACTCGAGGATCCGTAGCCACTCGGTATCTTTGATTCGTTCGAAACTATCCAGGAGGATTGTTCTGTGGAATGTGCTGTGAGCATGTGGTTGTCAAAAATCAGGCAAACGGCGTTCTACTTACGCTTGGTCGATTGTCAGACTTGTGTTGAGATTGTCTCGGTGTTTGTGGAGAGCCAAGATGGTTTTGTCGACCTCTCTGCTTTCAAGTGGCCATTTTAGACGCCTGCGGTTCAATGGATGCCGATGCATCCCCCCTGACTTTGTCGAGAGCTTTGCCTTCAGGCTGTCGATTTCGGTGCGGCATCCTGCAAGGCTATCCTTTAGAAGTTGTGATGTTGCGAGCTTTTATTTGTGCGGCCCCTCGAGTAGCGGTTTTGCGCCTTCGAGGATTGAATAGAGGCTTTGGAGCTCTTCCTGCAAGCGTTTGATATGGCCTGGTCCATGCTTGACGGCCTTTGCGTACTTGTAGCAGAGGGTCAAGACTCGCTCCGTGATCTGGACCACAGCGATCACACTGGCAGCGGCATCCATTGTGCGGTGGAAATGGTGTAACGGAATTGAAACAGAGAAGACGATGATTGTGTCGCAGGAAGTTGGATAACAAATTGCGGAAATGGTGACAAAGAGTGTACGTGTAGAGACGTGGAAGAAGCAAGAGGAACTGGGCACGACCACAGATATCGGGAAAAGAGAATAAATAAGTGCCAGTTAGGCAGACCAGAAAACGAGCGGACGCCCGGGATCAACGATATCGCGGCTGAGCGTGCGAGTCCGATCGTTGGCAACAAATCAAGTTGGGCAGCGACGACACCCGCAGTAAAAGTGCACTTTCATTCACAGCCCCAGACGGTCCAAACTTTGGCCACCCGATAAATGAGAGAAGAGGTAGGAGGGGACGTTCTCTCAGCGACGTCCCTTATCTCACCCTGGACAGTGCCCGACCTTGCTGACCCTGCTGTGAATGTTTGATAAGACGATGCATGGCCTGAAATCGTATCTGGAAGGAGGAAAACAACACGAAGAATAAGAAATTAGAGAAAGCTTTCCCGCGCACGTAAAATGTAAAACAAATTCCATCAAGCTCGAAATCTGACATCTTGAATGCCCTGGGGGAGCACACCGCCCGAAAGCACTTGTTGGCGGGTAACCTCGTGCAGAAATGGCGTCAGTGGCACAGTTTTCGTGGTGAATGTTACTGTAATTTTTTTTTCCTAGCCACATTGGATGGGGGCCGACTTGGGCTCGAGCAGAACGGCAAGCTTTTTAACCGCCCACCTACTCCGTACATGCGGCCAAATATCGAATGAAAAGGCCACAGCCGTCGGTTTATCATGATGGCGATGAAGCTTTCCCTGAACTGCAATTTTGTGTGTCGTCGGCGAGAATCCGGGTTCGGAAGGAGCCATCAAGTTTACTTCGGAAGTCACTAACACCAAGAGGCGGGCCGGTCTTTACTTCTAATCATTAACACTTGTCGATGTTGTTTCTAGTAAAGATAATGAACGTTGCGAGGGATGAATGACTTTTTTGGCGAAAGCAGAGACGCGACCTCGCTTCAAATATTGTAAATACACACACTGAAATCTTCTTAATCTTTAGAAACTAAGTAAAGTGAAGAAGCGCCCGTTGTTTACGCGCCACCATAAAACTGCAAGCCCCTCGACGAAACGATGCAATGAACTGACAAGAGTCAACCGCCCGGGCGCAAAGTGCGTGTCGCTGGCTGGTCGCAGGTGTGGCAGAGTGCATGCAGACAAAAATGCAATTGGACTACGGGCTGTAGGCGACAAGATACGTGTACCTGTGAGAATACAGACGAGTACAGACAACGACGCCCTGCGGACAACGTACTGGCCCCCAAAATGTCACTTGTTGGCCGGAGAGCATTGCATATCAAAGACCGCAGAGCCTCACGTCCGACAATACGCCCACGATTCCGCCTCACACATTGCCTCATCATTATATGCTCCAACTCAACATTGAAGACGCTACTACCCATAATGCTCATTTCCTGAGACATTTTTTTCTTCTTCTATGGTTCCTCGGTCTCACTATACATCGACACACTATCCACACACAAAAAATCATGAGCGCAAACCAGTCGCGACGCAGAACCGACGCGGGCGCCGCTCCGGACATCGGCAACCGGGCCAAGGCAGACAACACGTTGCCATACAAAGGCAATGGGCTTGACGGCAACAGCTTGCGGCTGGTGGAAATCCAACCAGCCGTGCACGATGGCGATCCTGTCGTCTGCACGCTCTCCCAGGTTCCCTTTGGCTCCAGACCCAAGTACGAGGCGCTCTCCTACACGTGGGGAGGCTGCACAAGTACAGCGGATGACGCCACGATTAAACTCAACGGTTCTCCATTTGAGATCCGGCAGAATCTTTACGATGCGCTCGTCTTCCTCCGCCGGCACACGACGACGGCGCCGGCGACGGGCCGGCAGTTTTGGGTCGATGCGATTTGCATCGACCAGGACAATGTGGAGGAGCGTAACCAGCAGGTTCAGAATATGGATCAGATCTATTTCCGGGCGAGCGCCGTCATCGTTTGGCTGGGAAGCTGGTACTCAAAGTTTCAACTGGGCCCCGTGGTCGAGTATGAGCTACTCCCGCTCAAGGGGAACAAGACGGCGGAGGACGTTGATCGAGATAAGCTCCCAGACAACGTCGCCAGCAACACAGAGCAGTCTATGGTGCGGCACCTGAGAACGGATCCCTACTGGGAGCGTCTTTGGATCCTGCAAGAGATTGGACGAGCACGAACATTGCGGGTATGTTTTGGCAACGACTCCTACGCGTGGGTCGACTTCGTCCAGCTTGTCACCCTACACCACAGCGACGGGACGACGGGGCCGCTACGGCTCGACCGGCTTCTCCGCCAGGAACAGTACAGGGGCTCGCACACGCTCAAGCGGCTGCTCGAAGAGCACAGAAACGCCAAGTGCTCGGAGCCGCGCGACAAGGTTTACGGTCTCATCGGTCTAGCAACGGACGCCGCCACGTTTCCCATGGACTACAGCAAGTCCCTCTACGACGTTTGGAAGGATACCATGGTGTTTATGAATAAAATGAACCTCTTTACAGACGAGTCCCAGGTTGTGCCGACGGGTGAACTCATCAAGAACCTCCTCATGGCCGGCGTCAGCGACCCACTACGCCAGATCAAAAATGCAGCATCAGCGACCATGCAGATGCAAGGTGACGCCAGTGTCGACACAAGTCAAGTCATCGACGACACGACGAGCTCGCTTGCATTCCGCCTTCGAGCGGCAGTACTCGGGCGCATCGTTTGTGCTGGACCATACACAGACGACATTGTCGCCCAGCTCAATGTCGCGGCAGAATGGCGTGCGGCCACCCAGAGCCTCTATCCAGCCAACGTGCTCGGACAACGACACTGCGAGAGCGACCGTCTGGTGCGCGCACTTCTGGAGGCGGATGAGTCGGCGGTGGAAACAATGTGCTTCAACAGGCCGAGCAATGTCGTCTGGAAAATCTGCGACCTTGAATTCCACCAGTATCTCACAAAACGAAAAGGCGGCACGGTAACCTTTGGCGTACAACCACCATCACCTCAGCGAGAAAAGGGTCGACTGGCGCCCGTTTTGCCTCGAATGTACATGCTAGAATCCCGCCCTGGCGATACGCTGTGTAGGATGGGCGTTGCGTCGAGTCTCTTGCAGGTGGATGACCTCATTTGTAGTACACAATCATCGAAAAGGGCGCTGTTAGTACGGCATTCTGAAGTGCCCGGCTATGGCTATAGTGATTATAAGTTGCGCGCTTTCGGTACATCCATGTCAACGGATGATGTCTGCAGCAGCCAGGTAGACTATGGTACGCAACAGTGGAAAGCCCTGGGAAACTACATTCAGATCGACCTCTACCTCGACGTGGATACACTATTTCTTCTCTTGGAGTAGATTGGCTGGTTCGTTTTAGCACCCTCAAAAATAAATCAAAAAGCCTGGCCTTCACCTTCAAAGATTTTTGGCAATATGATCTGTGGCATGGTTTCCATGGAATAAGAATAGACACTGTAGATAATTTTGAGTTTGTTGTAAAGGGACAATTCTGCAAGTGGCCTGAATGTTTCTCGCCACCGAATAAATTTACTCCGTAACGCCTCGCGCAAATCACGAACACTAAGGCGCGGGCCGGCCCTTACTTCCACCAAAACCTCTCGATATTACGGACAATGAGAAATGCAAAAGAAGAAAAGGTTGTCGGAGTGAAACAACCTCAATAACGTATCTCGTAGTCACATCTAAGAAAATAAATGTGATCTCCAGACGAAGTGTGGAAATGCACAAGCGCATTCGGACTTTCGCGCCGCCAAGAATGATGCAAATGCGGTGAGGAGCAAGGCAGTTTGGTGCTCGCCATGCCAAGTACTTTCTCCAAGCAAGCAACTCGTAGGCTGGGCAACATGAATTTACAACAGAGGTAGAGCCTCACTAGCCAATACATGCAGGGTCCTGCCCCGCCCCCGCTGCGCCCCTTTTCCATCGTGCCAAGAAGTGTGTGTTCGCCAACTCTGCATTTCAGTTTTTGCGTTGCGATTCGCCATTTTTTTTTTTGAAAATTCTGTTTTGGCTACATCTACATTTCTTTTTCCTCTACACAACATTTAAAAAATGAGCGCCGACCAAACGCAACAGGGGGCTGAGGTGACTCTACCACCCACCAAAAGCAGCACCCAACCCAAGCCGAACAACAGCTTGCCGTACCAAGGCAAAGCGGTTGGCAGTAACAGCTTGCGGCTCTTGACCATACAACGTGCCACGCAGGAGAGCGATCCCGTTGTCTGCACGCTGGTCGAAGTCCCGTTCGGTGACAAGCCCAAATTCAATGCGCTGTCCTATACATGGGGCGACAGTGCACCAGACGACCCCACAATCACCCTCGACGGTTTTCCGTTCCGAGTTCGACGAAACCTTTTCGATGCGCTCGTCTTCCTCCGCCACCAGACGGTGTATCCTGTACGTCAGTACTGGATTGACGCCATTTGCATCAACCAGAATGACGTGGATGAACGAAACCGACAGGTGCGGATCATGGACCAGATCTACTTCCGGGCCACCTCCGTCATCATCTGGCTGGGACAACGGTACGCTCGCTTCGAAGAGGCCGAGGTAGCTAAACCACAAGGGCCGCTGCTACCGGAGAACGAAGCCCAACCGCCGGAAGACGACGGCGAGCAGGACCTGCCTTCCGAAAGCGACACGGTCATTCGACGGCGCCAGTTGTGCGCGGACTTGCAAGCCGATCCGTACTGGGAACGTGTCTGGATCCTGCAAGAGATCACAAAAGCATGGGCACTGCATGTCTGTTTCGGAAAGAAGTCGTACACGTGGGATGGCTTTCTTGACTTTTTACGCGAACACACGGACGGGGCCAGCAACGCCAGGGAGCTGACGAACCCGTTCAGCTTGCACATGGCGCTCCGTGCCAAGAAACAGAGGGGCTCGCATAGGTTGATCGACCTTTTCGAAGAGCACAAGCATGCCAAGTGCTCAGTCCTGCACGACAAGGTGTACGGGCTCCTTGGAATGGCGACCGACGGTGTTGATTTTCCAATCGACTACAGCAAGTCCCTGTACGAGGTGTGGACTGATACGATGGTCTTTTTGAGCGAGAAGAAGCTCCTCAGCATATCGGACAGCTTTATCTATAACGGAGCGCTGGTCAAGAAGCTCCTCATGATTGATGGCGGCGATACGAGACGTACGGCAACGACGACAACAACATCAGGAGCAGCAGTAACAACAGACACAGAAACAGGAGCAACACTACAAAATGGCAACATGTCCCCCGACCAGATCGACGCCAAACAGCTCATTGATGTCAGTTCTAAAAAATATGAGATCTGGAGCACGTCATCGCGCTCCCCTGCGCTACATCCCCGTGCATTTTATCTCCGTGTCACGGTTCTTGGTTCTGTTATTTGTGTTGGCCCCTCGATGGGAAGTATCATGGCTGAGCCGGATGTGTTGTCGACGTGGAAATCGACCATCGGTCAATTGTACAAGACAGACGAGCTAGACGAGCTAGACGATGCACACTGGGAGAGCGACAACTTGCTACGAGAACTTCTGGAGAGTGACGACGTCAAGACGGCAGCATCCTGCATAAGTTTGCCAGCTACGGTTGTGTTCTCGCCAGAAACATTCTATATGGCTGGTTCTACCAGCTATGCGGACATACAGCCATTCTCTTCGACGGCCGAAACAGCAGAAGCAGGACACGAGAACACAAGCCTCGCGGCGCCCGTTGAGCCAAAGCTGTATTTCCTAAAAGCATTTTCCGGCGTCACCCGAAACAAGATGGGAGTAGCGGCAGGTGTCGTGCAGGCGGGCGACATACTCTGCGAAGTCTCGTCGCAAAGACTTCTCGTTAGGGTCTGCCCTGAGGGCCCGTTACAAGGCAAGGCGTGCGTTGTCGGCACAGCACTCAACACGGAGGACTTGTGTCGCGGCAACCCGTATGGTTATACTCCCCCCAACAACACACGTATCATAGATCGTTATGGCGACGTCTTTATCGGAGTGGAGGCATTGTCTTCCTTGTCAGACTTAAAGGAGATTTAATATGTCGACAAGTTCAAGTACCTGTTCAAAAAAAAAAATTAGACAGCTAAGAAGAAAACAAAAAGCAAAAAAAAGAAAACGATGGTTCACGTTCTTTTTATTGTGCGTGTGTGTTTTCTTCAAATATATGCGTATATACACTGGTATTTGTTTCACCTCCACTGCCTCCGGTGATCGGCTGTCAAACGTGGTTTGGGAGAATCGCAGCGTGTTTGGAACCCGACAATGTCTCCTGTGTCGCTGTTCCAGGCGGGCACTAAGTTTACAAATCGCAAACCGTTCCAGCGTCCAGCCGCCGCCGGGCGGGGCGGGGCCCTTGTGTTCCTTTATCTTGCCACGCCCGACTCTGCCGCTTGTGCGCGCTATTTTTGTCTACATCGATTGGTAATCGCCTCGCCATTTGGCGACTACGGATTCACACTTTCACATTATCAACGTCAAACTCAGCATAACGTTATCCAAAATGGACGGCGAAACAAGAACGTACTTTGCCGGCACGGCCACCGGCGCCCTGGAACGGCGGACGACTCCGATTGCTCTGGGCGCGCTCGAGGTGTTGGTCCGCATCACGCACTCGGGCGTCTGCGGCACGGATGCGCACGACCGCACGGCGTCGTGTGGTCTGGGCCACGAGGGCATCGGCGTCATCCACCGCGTGGGCAAGGAAGTGACGGCCGTCAAAGTTGGCCAGCGCGTTGGTCTGACGTAGGTATAGCGCGGTCCCAAAAAACAAAAAGACCCCGATGGTCAGCACTAACATGCATGTCTTAATTACAGTTTCCAAACACATGTAAGTTGCAACAAACGGACCCTGGAATTTCACGGCAACTGACATACCTCCCAGGCCTGTGGGTCCTGTCCCGAATGCGTCTCTGGCTACCGCCAGTACTGCCACAAGTCCGTGGGTCAAAAGTACGGCGCCGAGGACCACGGCACATTCTGCGACTACGCCATCCGTCACCAGGACTTTGTCAACCCGATCCCGGACGGCCTCCCGTCGAAATACGCGGCGCCCCTCGTCTGCGCAGGTATTACGGTGTACGAGGCCCTGCAAGCGGCCGACACCAAGGCGAGCGACCGTGTCGGTGTTGTCGGTCTGGGTGGTCTCGGCCACATTGCTGTCCTGTATGCAAAGGCCATGGGCTGTGCCGTGTCTGTGTTTTCCGGAAACGACAGCAAGCGAGAAGATGCGTTTGCACTAGGCGCCACGGATTTTCATGTGCTCAACACGAAAGGAGAGGCGGCCGAGCCGTTAGATGTGTACTCGAAAGTGAACGTGCTGCTCCTTTGCGGCGGCACCACTACGGACTTCAGCATGTTCGTAGCCACCTTGTTGCTCGGTCTCATTATTGGTTGAATAAACTGCTGACAAACAGCCTCTTGCCACTCCTTGCACGCCGCGCCCGCGTCGTACCGGTCGTTATTCAGACGAAGGACATCACCGTACCGTAAGTGACCCTTGTAGACAGTTGCGTGCCTCTCGTGTTTCCGCTAATAACGACCTTTCTTGCCAGATACATGCCATTCATCCTGCCTGGCATGAAAATCATGTAAGATATATTCATATTCTTGTCATCTGATATGCTACATACTAACCTACCCAACAGCTTCAGCCTGGGCGCTACGAGAGAAAACGAACAAGAGGCACTCCGTTTTGCTGCCCGTCACAACATCCAGCCGTGGGTTGAAGAATTTCCCATGACCACAGCCGGTCTAACTGATGCGTTTGCCGGCCTGGACGACGGCACTATGCGGTACCGTGCCGTTCTGAGTAAAGAGCTGGGAAACGAGTTCTCTGTCTAGCATGGAGGGCGTAGTTCAGTTGTATACAAATAAACACACCATTTACTGTCATTCTATGATGATGGTTGCACTTTGAATTTCAAACTTTACTTTTGTTCTATGTTTTCACAATTCTTTCTATAATCAGAAGGCCCATTGCGTCATCCACTCGTCCATCCATGTCCGTGACACGGCTTCCATCGCCTTCAGTGTCGGACTGCGTTTCTGTGCAAGGATCGTCTGCAGGGCAGCTAGTTGCCTCCCGGCATCACCAGCCGTGGTGACACTGCGGTAGAATGGTATCAAATTCAGGCCCGGATTGTTCTTGTAGTCCCCGGCGGTCTCGCTGGCCTTGAGTGCCGCGAGCCATTCTACCCATGGGATGACGTTCTTGTCAGTGTCAAGACCGAGGCCAGCAGTGACAGTGGGTACCAGTGTCGACCATGGACGGGAAGAAGGATTGACGACATGGTAGACCTGGGGTTCCCCGTTCGTTCGTCCGATATCCGGCACACGAGCCTCACCGTCGAGACTGGCCAGCTCGCAGATAATCTTGGACGCGTGATTGACCGGCACCCAGTCGACTCGGTCCAGCGATGACAGCGTTGTGGGAAGCCTTTTGAGGTACTTGGAACTGGCAATTATCTGCAAATGTGTCAGTATTCGATCGACCTACAGATTTCAGGGGGAAAACTTACCGATGGTAGCCACTCCTGGCGCTTCCAGATGCCCAATGATGTGTCCACAGGCCCTGCGATCTGGCCCAGGCGGCAGATGGTGCTGGTGATTCCACTGTGTTTACTAGCACGTGCCAAAATAAGCTCTGCGACAAGCTTGGACTGTCCGTAGCCGCCTTCTGCGTCAGAGAAGTTGGAGAGTAGAACTTCAGGGACAGGATCGTTGCTGGGTTGTGCCTGGACAACGCCCACGGAAGACACCAGCAACAGCGTTGGATTCTGGGAACTCGAAATAGCCAAGTCAACCAGGTTCCTTACACCACGCAGCTGCGGTGCAAACGATGCCACCTGCAAGTGGAAGTTTACGGGCCACTGGTTGTGGAGGATGTATGTGGCGTTGGCGACAAGGTCCTCGTAGGCTTCCCGGGTGAGGCCAAGACGTGGCTTCGACAGGTAGGCATGGAGGAACGACACGCGTGATGTCGAGCTTTCCTTCTTTTCCAACTCCAGCAGCGATTGCTCAAGACCCCGGGTGCGGGCATCCTGCAGCTGTCTTTCGTGGGCGTTGGCCGACCGGTTGAGGCAGACGACGCGATGGACGGCTTTGTTCGTTAGTAGAGTGTCCAACAGGTAGGAGCCCAGAGAGCCAGTGCTGCCCGTCAAGACGACACAAACTTGGTCGTGTTGTGTGGTCGATTGGTGCGGCCGTTGTGGAAGGCCCCTTGTGAACTCGTCGAGGAGATCCTGCATGATGACTTCTTCTGGCTTGTCCACGGTGGACTCTTCTTGAACCGGACGCACGAGTTGGTCAATGGCACGCGTCAACTTGTCAAAGGTGGGATGAGCATAGATGAACGCGATCGTCACCGCGGAACTTGACGCAGTTGGGTCGATACTCTTGTACTTCTCCAGTGCTGACCTCAGACTAGAGTACACCGACAGAACCGACAGTGAGTCGAGACCATGGATAAATAGGTCGTCTGTGTCGTTTAGTTGGCCGTCTTGGATGTCGATGATCTCCGACAGCAATGCTCGCAGAGATGTCTGGATGGTCGATATACTGGTAAGGTCGATACTGGGTAGGACGCCATCCGGATGAGACACGGCTAGCGCCCGCTCAGCGTACAGCGCCTCGATCTCTGGCACGTACAGACGGGTAGTAACACCACGCAGTACGGTGTCTTTGCCTGCGAGTGCAAACGGTTTGTCGGGGGATGCAATCAGGACATGATCACGATGCAGTTGACCGTGGGCGGGTGCTTCTCGGTTGGCCCTATCGACGTACGGCCACAAACTCTCCCAGAAGGAGGCAGTATCTTTGTCAGTCGATAGAGGCCGGAGCAGCTCCAGAATGGCCGCCACTTGGAACTGCCCGGCACCGACCACCAGTGCGGCCTTGACGGCTGGGTGGCTCCCGAGACACGTCTCCATGTCAATGGGGTTGACCTTCTCACCGTTGGACAGCACAAGCACATCGTCAACACGGCCGCGGTAAAGCCACCGGCCAGGCTTGGTGGGATGCTTGGCGTACAAGTCCTTGGTCGGAACGGAGTCTTCGTCGGGGAAGGTCTGGAGAAACGCCTGGAACATGTCCAGCTCCGGGTCACGCGTTTGGACCAACTCATACAGCTCGTCGGTGCGCGGCACAAAGTTGTAGCCGCCACCTGGGTGGAAGTGATGGTAGTGCCAATCCTCAGGCTCGGCCTGGACGACGGGGAACAAAGAGCCCTCGGTGACGCCCATGATGTTGATAATGGACGTTGCGGTGTTGATGCTGTCGCCGCAGACCTTGTTGAGGGGGGCTACAAGTAATCAGTATCATGTCAAAGTCATCACACGGTGAGGTGGGAGACTCACCACCTCCGACCACTGTAAAGTCGGTCTTGGCGATCCGGGCCAGGGATGCAGGGTCTTTGGAGATTTGCTCCAGCATGGATGGTGCCAGCAAGGAACCACTGACGCCGGCATGGTCAAACATGGCGTTGACCAGGTCTAGATTGACGGGTACAAGGGCCGGGCCCATGACGATGCTGAGTTTGTAGAAGAATGGAAGGGCGAAACAAAACACCATCCCGGCGGACTGCATCTGTCAGTAAGAAACGTCATCTAATATGGCCAGAAGGTAACGACATACATGGAAGTTGGGAAACGTTGAATAAGCCGTCCGCGGCTCGAGAAAGTACTGTGCATGTGTCAAACGGCCTTCAACGGGAGGAAGTAGATGCTGTGCATCTACCGTGGCTAGGCTGCCGTTGGGCACGCGAATGGGCTTCGGCAGGCCCGTGGAACCAGACGTGTGCAGGATCACAAACGGATCTTGACGGGCCTCGGCGAACGTCTTCTTGTAAGGGTAAATGGGCACACCATCATCCTCCTTGTGAAAAGAAAGAAGATCCAGCTGCTCGGGAAGCGTGACGACCGCCATGGGTCGAATGTCGAGAATTTGTTGCACGTGGCCCAGCTTCTGAGCTGGGAGGATCCAGCGCGTGCACGCACACTTGTCCAGTACAGCGAGGTGGCCTTCAATGCTGTTCCGTGGCGATAGGTACATCATCTTGGTGCATGGTGCAGGCGGTATGTTAGTATTTCGTATGATTTTTATGATTTTCCAAATCAAAATCACCTTCTAAATTATATCACGTACAGTGTAGCCGATCTTCACAGCGGCCGCTGCCAGCATGGCGTATCTAAGGTCATCTACATCCGCGTCAATATTCGGTCCAAGAAGCAAATAACAGAGGGTGGCGACATACTAGGCCCGATGTAGCCAATGCTGGGAAAGGTGCCTGTCACCGGCTTGCCAAATTCTTTCTCGATAAGCCATGCCACCCGGTTGACGGCATTGGCGTATTGGCGGTTGGTGATGCGGTGAAAACCGTCAGCCGGATTGTCCGTGATGGTGAACGAGTACACCACATGGTCCGGATCCGTGGTGGCGGCCTTGTCGATGACACTGGGCAGTAGGCGTCGACCGTAGTCTTCGTCGGGGGTGGTAGAAGACGCCATTTTCCTGTGCAGGTGAGGATGTCGGTTGACTCGAGAATAGGCAAACGTATGCTCGATCCAGGTCTTGGTGAGATGTTACACTAAAAACTGAGGTGAGTCAACAAATTGTCGTTAACTTTTCACCTGCATTTTGAACCGTGTTGGACCGGTGGAGGGCTGACTGTTCCACAAGGCTTGCAGGAGCAAAAGAGTCTCCTATTAACAGGGCAGCATGTCAGCCGGGCCAATTTCAAAACTATGAATGGCCAACTGCAGCCCGGTTTGCGGCCCATCGGATTGCGACGGATATTCATGTAGAAGAACGAAAAATTCCCAGTAGTTGTTTGCTTTGGGCTTGCTTGGGAGGCGCCTTCCCCGCCGGCAGATGATAGGCCGGCGCGATAATGCACCGCGGCGATCATCCGGCTTCGGACAAGAAATCCACTACTTTTGCGGCTTAAAACTTTAAAAAAGCCGCAACGGTAACAGACGGCATTCGAAAGATTCCACTAGTTCTGCTGGAATTCTGAATGATTTGTATGTTTATTTTCATTTTTAAAAGGGGGGAGGGCTCACAAATATCAAAAATCGAAATTGCTGTCCAGTTGCCAGCGAAGTTTTGTAATCGTTGAAAATATCTTTCAACTGAGAATTTTGTTTTAAATATCATTAAATATAAGACCGTACATAGTCAATTTAGTTTCTATTTATACTCCAGTTTCCTCAATTGTGTTCTCACAAACGCCCAACTTGTTGACAATAAAATCAAACATAACAGCCCATGATGTTTACAGTTTCGCCATGTAAAGATTTGCAGTGGCCTCCATAGAGAGGGTGGTTGATCTAGTGTTCTGGTCAGTCGAAAGACACCAAGTCGTCGCAAGAAAGTGACAGTAGGTGCGCAACGTACTCATTTGCTCGCGCTAGTGGGCGAGGATGCCGTTGATGCGTGCCGCCAGCATCAGTGCCGTGATGATTTCAGGCTGGAAGTCCCTATCGAGTTGCGTGGTCAGTTTTTTTGTGCTCCTACAAGTAGAACGAAAGAGACGTGATAGGCGAAGAGTAGTGACAGGTCGTATGCGGCAACGGGCAAAGAAAATATGGGATAGTAAAATAATAGTACTATTATGTATTACTTGTATTTTTTTTGCCCTGTCGCGGAATTTTTACGACACAAACAATCGATCGAATCGACAACCACGAAAGAATAGGGGGACTGCAGAATTTGTGAAAATGCCATTTTCAGTTCTATTTCAAGCTGGCACCATCACTCGTCCGGTCGTTTGCCCAACGCACCCGCCCCGTCGGCGGCCAAAAAGTCAAAGTCGACGCCGTCCTGCGCCTGCGTGACACTGCGCTCGTACAGTCCCCGGTACCCGCGCGTGGGCTGGCGGCGGACGTCGGCCGGTCCGCGGCTCGCCTTTTGCCCCTCGAGCCGCAGCCAGCGGTCGGCCATGCGCCGCGAGATCTTTTCGTCGCTGACGTCGAGGTGCAGCCGGCGCTGGTCGACGTCGCACTCAATCCAGTCACCATTTTCGACAATACCGAGCACACTCGCCGGCAGGGCGGCCTCGGGGGCAATGTGCAGCACGATACTGCCGCCGGCGGTGCCCGACATGCGGCCGTCAGACAGGCGCAGCATATCTTTCACACCGCGGGCGGCGAGTTTGCGGGGAATGGGCACGAGCCCGGCCTCGGGCATACCAGGGCTGACAAAGCCGATAGGGCCGATGCCCTGGAGGACAAGGACGGAGTTCTCGTCAACGTCGAGATTGGGGTCGTCGATGCGGTTGGCGAGGTCCTGGGGGCCGGCAAAGACCACGGCGCGGCCGCGGTGCTGCAACAAATTGCGGTACTTGCTGGCACTGGCCTTGATGACGGCACCATCCGGGGCGAGGTTGCCTCGCAGGACGACCAAGCTGGAAGCAGGATACAAGGGGTTGTCGAGTGGACGGATGATTTGGGCGGACAGCGGAAACGGCCGGAAATTCTCGGCGTCGAGGGCTTCCCCCAAGGTCCGGCCTGAGATGGTCAGTGCCTCAAGCTTGAGGAGCGGTCTCAACCGCTCGAAGAGGGCAGGAATGCCACCGGCGTTGTGCAGGTCGGTCATGTAGTTGTTGCCGCTGGGCTTGAGGTCGACGAGAAGCGGTGTCTGGCGGCCAATGTCGTCGAGTTTTTGGAGAGTGACGGTACCGTGCACGGCCGGGTGGCGGTTGGCAATGGCGAGCAGGTGCACGATGCCGTTGGTGGAGCCGCCAATGGCTTGGAGGACAGTGAGCGCGTTGTGGAACGAGGCTTCGGACAGAATCTCTTGGGGTGTGCGCTTGGCTAGGGCTGCGGCGACAGCATTGGAGCCCGTCTGCTCGGCGATGCGCAGCCGTGCGCTGGAGACAGCCGGTGCCGTGGCCCCGCCCCGCAGTGGGATCATCCCCAACGCCGCCGTGATGCACGCCATCGTGCTCGCGGTGCCCATCACGCCGCACGTCCCCGCCGTCGGCGCCAGCTCCTCGTTGAGCGCCGCAATGTCTTCGATGGCCAGCTCGCCGCCCCGGTACGCGGCCCAGTTGTTGCGGCAGTCTGTGCACGCGCCGATGCGCTCGCCCTGAAACGACCCGGGCATCATGGGCCCAGTGATCAAGGGCAGCACGGGCTTGTTGGCCGAGATGCCGCCCATCAATTGGGCCGGCACGGTTTTGTCGCAGCCGCCAATGACAATGCACGCGTCTACGGGCTGCGCCCGGATCATCTCTTCCGTGTCCATGGCCATCAGGTTCCGCAAGAACATGCTCGTTGGCGACGAGAACGACTCGTGCACGCTGATCGTGGGGAAATCAATGGCCAGGCCGCCGGCCAGCTGCACGCCGCGCTTGGCGGCCTCGATGAGCTGCGGCACATTGGCATGGCACGGGTTGAAGCCGGAGAAGGTGTTGACGATGCCGACAATCGGTCGGCTCAGCGCGTCCTCGCTGTAGCCGAGCGCCTTGATAAACACCTTGCGCAGGAAGAGCGCAAAGTGCGGGTCGCCGTAGTTGGGCAGGCCCTGGCGCATGCCCGTGACGGGCTGAATGGGCCGGTCGAGGATGTAGTCGGCATGCGGCGGATCGGTGGTGCCCGCGCCCTGTTCGGGTCGAGATTCGTTGTCGGCCATGGCGAGGTGTGTGTTGTGTTGGAGAAAGGGGGTTCAAATTGCAGTTGCTTCTCGACGATGTCGCTTCCCCAGATAACATAACTGTGACAGTGGACCCGCCCACTAACAAGATGGCGCTATTGGCGGCCTGAATTGCAAGTGTGCGCCGTTGTCGCTGCCAAATGCCCGCGAGCTGGTTGGCTGTTTCGGCGCCTGTAAGCTACAGCGGGGTTGCAGTGGATACAGTGAGCGGAGGTGCCCGCATCGTGCCCGCATCTTGGCACTTGGACGGAGCTCCTCCGCACCATGACGCCCGTCTCCTCGGCAGGCACTTGTCCGCCATACCGAGGCAGAATATTGGACAGAATCGCACTGCTTCTGTGTGATGAACTTGAGATTTAAATTTCAGATGCCTTTATGCTAACAAGTTGCAATGAACATGGCGAACCCATTGAAAATCAACCAACTCTAACGGCAGTCAACACACTCCAACTCACGCATACGTGGCATCCTCGTACATGTCGTTGTCGTCGCCCTTGGTCGTCGCCCGACGGCCCTTGCTTGTTCGCAGCAGCCCTGTGCGCGCATCCACCAGCGGACTGGCCCACTGCGCCGTCCCGTCCTTCCCGTTGATACGGAACGTCGTCGCGCCCATGCTCGTTGGGTGGAAGTTGATATAAATGTTCTCCCAGTGCTTGGCCGGGATCTCGTACACCTCATGCATGATGCTAAACAGATGGCCGACCGTCGAGTCCTTGCCCATCACCACAGTGTTCCAGAGGTTCCACCCCTCGCGGTGCACGCCGTCCGTCTCGTGCGCAAACTTGTGCATGCCTTCGTAATTCCGAAAGTAGATTTGGGTCATTGACTCGTTGGACGCGGTGCGCTCGTTGGCGAGGTAGCTCTTGGACCCCAGGTAGCCAAACTCCTCGCTGCGCTGCTCCAGATCCAAAATCATGCGTTCAAAGTACTTGCCTACGACCTGGAAAAGGGGGTGGAAGGCGCCTAGAGCGTGGTTGCTGCGGCTGGCGAGCTGGATCACCACCAGGGGCTGCTGGCTGGGGGCGGTGCTGCCCGGGAATTGGGCCGTCACCTTGCTGGTGATGACGTTGGCCATGTTCGGATTGGGCCGGAAACGGCTCCAGACGAGCAACGTGTCGACGATGCGGGAGGCGAGGTAGACGGCGGCGGGCAGGACGGCCCACTGGAACGAAACAAAGAAGAGGAGGGAGGACTGCAAGAGGGCGCCGAAAGCGATCCACGTCGGCAGCTGGAAGCCGTCGCGGATGAACTGTGAACAGGAGCGCGGTTAGCCCATATGCAATGGAAAAACAAATGTAAAAAAAAAAATGCAACTCACATTGTGTTTAGAACCGGAGAAGAATTGTGACTTTGGCTGTTCACCGGTCGGCGCGAGCATTGGTTGGAAGGACGCCATGGCTGATGGTCGTGGTGGGATCGTGAAATCGCAGGACGGTAAAATGCGTAGATCGTTAGGACTGTACAATCGTAGGACTGTAGGATGCTCGAAGGGGTTATTAGGTCTGTTGTTGTTCTGTTGTCGTTTCGTTGTCTGTAAATTTGGTGCACAAACTATGAAAATGAAAATGATGCAGGCTTTTCATCGTATCCCTTGATTTTGTATTTTTTGATATGCGCCGTAATTGTCTCGTAGTTTGCTACATGGGATGTCTGATCTGTGCATCAATGGCTCCAGAGCGGACCGGCAATACGACTCAATACGAGCAGACACGCAGATGCATATACGTCACAATACGGCGATCGCATGCTGCGTATTTTTGCCAAGTTTTCCGGCGAGTCAGCACTAAATTCGGGGATGATGGGGATGGTCGGCGGGATTACGGGATGCCGATCAGCCGGCCCTTGAATGCGATTGTGAATGCGGCGTCGCATCGAAATACGCGTACTTGTACACATGACGTAAAGTAGGCAATTTCGTTGGGCGATTGGATGGCAGCGTTGTTGTATGTGTATTACGAACTGGCATCTTTCTCTTCCCGTTGACTTGAACATGCCATGATTTCAACAGGGCATCCTCTATTTACGACGTACATGGTCTTTCTACTACATGTTGATGACTGTGTCCCAGTCTGGTAGGAACTGGATGTCGGCCATAAACAAGTCCAGGGACGAGAAGAGGTCCTGGCTGTTTTCTTGGACCAGGCCGGCTGACGGTAAGGATGCATCGTTCATTCCTTGCATTCCACCGTCCATGGCCAGCAGACTCGCCTGGTCTGCTACTGTTGTCGACGCATTCTGTCTTCCACTCGCACCCAACTGCAACTGGGCCTGCTCTCGCACAACGGACGCCTGGTACCGCAGCCGGTGGAGATAACTCCAGATACTGCCGTCGTCACTGGACGTACCAGCCGAGTCCTCGTCTCCATCCATATGGCCATGCAAACGCAGTCCGCTGGGAAACAGTTCGTCCACCAGCGCCCATGCCCGATCCGCCACGGCGTCCATCGCCGCCTCCCGGCTGCAGCACAGACACCGCAGCACATACGCCAGCGCGTACCATTGCGTGTACATGTTGAAGAACCAGCCGTAGTGTGCGGCGCCGCTATCATACTTCAGTGTGCGGCTGCACGCAAGGGCGTCGCAGGCCAGCCCAAAGGACTTTGTCTCGAGGGAGGCTCTTGCATCTACCTGGGACGGTTCTTCCTCTACGCGCTGCAACAAAATCTCCTCTCGTAGCTGCAGGACAAACTCCATCTTCTTGCAGGCCGTGGCCATGTGCGTCGTGGCGATGCGCGGCATATCGGTTGGTAGGCCCGCATCGGGTTCGACGCCAAAGCGGCTGTGCATGTACCGGGCAGCGTTGCGTATGCTTTCGTGGCGCGCACGGATGCGACGGAGGGCCTCGGTGATGTCGGCGAGTCGGTCGGGTGCTCCTGCATTGGGCGAGTCGGTCGCTGTAGGTGGTGGGCCGGACTGGCGTTCCAACGTCTCCATCAGCGGGTGCATGCGTCGGCAGGCTTCGGTCTGCAACAGAAAGAAGGACATGTCGGTCCATCCCTTGGATTCGGTCGGTAGGTCCGTCATCTCCGGGTAGATCTGTGCGTCGTTGACGTTGAGCGGGACACGCAACTCCCAGTTTGTGACGGCAATGGTCGGCTGCAGACCCTGGTCTTCGGGGGCGCGGGAGTCGAGAATGCACAGATGCCACCAAAGACGGAGACGCATTTCAGTCTCGAACGGGCTCAGTTTGAGGTGGGCGCCGTCACGGTGCAGACCCATGGACTGTGCGAGGCGAATGGCGAGACCGTTGAGGATCCACACACTGCGGCCGACCTCGTGGGCACGGAGGCAGGTCTACACATGATTGTTAGATAAACGTTTGGGGAATCACCAACTGTCTTGGAGTTGAAGACAACTCACAACATAAATGGCCAACGCCTGTATGGACGGTATGTCGGGCTGGTTGACGAGATTGGAGACAGTCAGGAGTTGATCCAAAGCTGTTTTGAACCGCGATAAAAGGGCGCCCCTCTCGTCAGCGGGTAGACTTGTCGGCGTGTCGTCCTCGTCACTGCACATGGACGTCACGGCGGCATAGTAGATGGCAAAGGTTAACGCCAAGGTGGATGGAGCTGCCAGTCTAGGTTCGAGGATGGTCTGAACAACTATGGACTGCACCGTCGGGATGTGCAGGATCTTGAGCACGGGATCGACTTGCTTGACGTACACACTCCATAACTGGAGTGCGAGTTGGGTGTTGGGGGAGAGTGTAAGCACATCGGCGTCATCGTTAGACACAACACATGCATCCACTCTCGGTCGACTATCGGATGGATGCACGTCGTGATGAGTTGATGTTGGTGTTTGTTTTTGTTTGTATGGAAAGTAGGAGACGGGCGTGTTGGATGCAGAGCCGGATGTTTTCTAGTTGGACAGTTAGCAAAGTGCCTTTTTCAACTGGGCGTCTTTTTTTACTCACGTTGACAGTGGCACTCTGCGGTGTATTGCCTGTGCTCGGCGTTCCAACAAACGGCAGTGCCCTTTCATCGTGCTCGTCGTTGAGCAGAATCTCCCATGTTGTCGATGGTGGCTGTTGGCTCTGTTGACTCTGTTGTGTCTGCTCGGTCCGTGGAGACGGCGGGTTGCGCGGAGTGTCGATCGGGTGGGATATGGCCTTGGCTGGTGGTGGCTGTCGAGTTGGCAACGGTGCAGCAGACAGCCCAAACCCCTCGCTTTTCTTGACAAGCCGTGTCAACAAGTCTTCCACCCGCTCCAGCCGGCTGTCAATGCTCTGCAGGCTCGGGCCCTTCTTGGCCGGAGCACCGTCAGCGTCGGGGGGCGGCTTGGTCGGGTACACACAGGCCACGCCGTGCTTTTCACAGTTGGTGCACGGCACGCTGCGGTCGCAGCGGACCTTGCGCTGGTAGCAGGCGTTACATGACCGCGACGCGAGCTTGTAGGGCGACGTGGCGGCGGGGTGCTTTTCTTTCTCGCTCGGTTCTTTTCCCATGGTGGCGGTCCCGGGGGTGCGGGTAGGGCTTGGCGTACAGGGCTGATTAAAAATTTCGTGTAAAGTGAGTCTGCCTCATAATCGTGACACAGAAAGAAAACTGCGGTCGGCGCCGAAGTCGTCCTGGGCTGGGGGGGGACGAGGTTCGTGTTCTCCGCTCAATGTGAGGTCGGGGATTTCGGCGCCGGGCCAGCCGAGCAGTGCGAAGTGCAGGGTGAGAATAAAGTGGGGCCATACAACTCCCACAATTGTCCCACTTTAACCGTCATGTCCGCATGTTGTCTTACACGGGCGCTCGGTGCCGCTGCGAGCCGGGCAGGCATGCAATTCTACTGAAGGAGGTGGGCGGGCAAGGAAAGCTCAATACATCAGGAAACAATGACGATTTTTTAAGAGGATCAATTTTTTGAATTTCTGGTATATATGAAGCAGATGGACCTACATCTATTTCAATTGTTGCACATCATCCCCGCTCCTACCAAGACAAGCAATAAGACGAACTACATCACATCACCACGCAAGAGAACGTGTTTTGGTATAACGTACACCGTCTATCCAGGATTTACTCCAATACGATACCTCGATTTTCCGTTTTCCATGTTCATGTCCCACGTCGTCGCCGGCCTGAACCGCTACCTCGCCAAAATGTCCGACACACCTGCGGCCGAAAAGGTCATGGACCAACACCCCACTGGGTCCGAGACGGCGTCCATCACCGACCTGGAGCGAAACGTTCCCGTTCCACAAGCTGCACTCGAAAGCCCAGCCGAGAACAATACCACAGATATGACCTTCAGCATATGGGCCAAGATCTACTACACGGCCATCCCCTGCTTCCTTGCCTACCTCATGTGAGTGTTGACGATACACTGGCCCAACAACCTACGTTCCTCATCACTGACCCTTTCCCCTCTCCAGCACCTTCTCCGCATCCGTTGTCGCCCCCGCTACAACAGCGCTCATGACCGAGTTCAACGTCAGCCGCACCGTTGCGCTCCTCAGCGGCACCCTCTACCTTGTGGGCCTCGCCTTTGGCCCCATGTTCCTGGCACCACTCTCCGAGTTCATCGGCCGCCGCTGGCTGTATGTTGTGACATCAACCAGCATCATCGTCTTTGCTTGTGGTGCCGGTGCGTCTCACACGTACGCTGGGTTTTTGATCTGCCGCTTCCTCTGCGGCTTCTTTGGCTCAAGCGGCGTGGCCATTGGCGCCGGCACCATCTTTGACGTCTGGGACTCCAGCACGGCGCGCGGTATGGCCAGTCTCTTGTTCATCTATGGTCCGTTCATGGGTCCCTCCATGGGCCCCTTGGCCGGTGCCTACATTATGAACGAGTACGGCGGCGACTGGCGCTGGACGCAGTGGCTGATTGCGCTGATCGGCGCGCCCATTTGGATCCTGATCCTGTTCATGAAGGAAACGTCGACGGAGCGCGTGGAGTATGACGGTCACAACGCGGATGGCCGCTTTGGTGTGGTCGGCCAGGCCGCCACGACCCTCAAGGCGGCGCTTGTGCGCTCCACTACCATGCTGACGACCGAAGCCATTGCGTTTCTCATCACGCTCTACACCGGCTACGCCTATGCCGTCGTGTTCAGTTTCTTCGCCAGCGGCTCGTATGTGTACTTGGTCGACTACGGTTTCAACGAGCGCCAGGTCGGCCTCATGTTTCTGGGCGTGTTCATCGGCTACGTGCTGGCGGCCGTGCTGCACATTGTTGTCGAGAAGACGCTGTACGCCCGCGCCGTGCGGCTCGCACCCAACGGCCGTCCTGCGCCGGAGCATCGCCTCTACTCGGCCATGGCGGGCAGTATTTTCTTGCCCATCGGCCTCTTCTGGTACGCGTGGGCGGCCCACCCGGGTGGACACTGGGCAGCCGTCGCCGCCAGCGGCATTCCTTTTGGCATCGGTGCATTTGTCCTCTTTGTGAGTTCCCATCCCCTGTCGCGACTACACAAGATTGAATTTCTACTAATGCTCCTCTCCCTCCAGTTGTCCTCCATCATGTACTTGGTCGAGTCCTACGGCGCCAGTGCATCTGCGTCGGCACTCGCAGCCAACGGTTCCATTCGCTACCTCCTCGGAGCCGTCTTCCCACTGTTTACCATCCAGATGTACGAGAATCTAGGTGTGCACTGGGCCGGCAGTCTCTTTGCCTTTTTGTCCCTCGCTTTGCTTCCCATTCCCTGGCTGCTATTCAAGTACGGCCACAAGCTGCGCAAGAACAGCCGCTTCATTCCCACGGCTGCCGTGACCAACTAAGACCGCGAACATGCCGTAATACACAGTCTTGCAAACACAAATCATCGAATTCTCTCTCATTTTTATATCGTCCTTTCTTTTCTCTCCCTGTCTTCTTATCACAGTTGTTATATTAATACCTTAGATTCTGCTTTGCGTTTTCGATTTTATTTCTTTTCATTTTATTTCTTTCTTATCACATAGATTCCTTTCCACCCCGCCTTTACTTACGTAAAGAGAGACGGTGCCATGGCCATAAACTACATTAATGAAGTATCTCCATAACAGTGTGATTGATTAGTGTTGCTGTTTCGTAGAGGTTCGGACCGTGCCTTGACCCCGCTTTCCTCGACCCCGCTCGCCTCGTCTCTCTCAGCTGAGCACCAGCCTTAAAAAGCCTTAAACTGGTGATAGCTCTCTCTCCACTGAACATTAAGGCGCATCTCCAACCACTACAATTGATACTCCACGACCTCCTCACTCTTCAGACCCACCCCCCCCCCCCCTTTTTTTTTTTTTGGCTCCCCACCATTGCCACGCCAGCCTAAGGGTGAAATCGCCTCTCGATCACAGCAAGAAAGCGCAACCAAATCAAAATGACTGGCGTCGTCGAGGCCGCCACTGTGCTTGGTCTAATCTCATCGATCATCACGATATGTGAAGCAGCTCACGAGGTTTACGAAACTGCTTGTGACGCGTCAGGACTTCCTAAGAAGTTCCGCACGGCCGCTGAGCAGATCCCCTTGGTGTGCCACACTCTCAGCCTCGCAGAGCAGAATGTTACGGAAAACAATGTCAGCGGAGAGGTGTTGCAGAGTGTGATGCCTGTTCTGGAACGATGCAAGGAGAATGTCGCCAGTCTGAAAGATATCTTCGATAAGACTATACCTGGCAAAGACGCCTCGAAGTCAGAGCGTTACAGAAAGGCCATGGGAATTATGAGGAAGAGCAACAAGGTGAAGGACTACATGGAAGAGGTTGTCAAGAACCTGGAGCTTCTAGCGCAAAACCAAGTATTTCGAGATACGGAGACGCTGAAGGATATTACAGAAGCTATTGAACAGTTGAGTAACATTCCAGATGAGGAGGAGCAGCCTCGGTTTGGGCACTCAGGCGCGGGCGCAATCAACGCCATCACTGGTGGCGGCACTATGACGAACTACAACAACTCTGGACCCGGTGGAATCTATCATGCGGAAAGGCAATACTTTGGGGCCCAAGGTACGGACACTACTTAATTCTATTTATCGCTGGGGGATCCTTCGCGTTTAAGGAAGAGTGTGCTATCTGTCGCCGGTCTTTATGGAAAGCCTTTGTCATCTAGGGTCTAGTTCGAAGAGCGTCTGACAATTTGAAATTCGTCTATAATCATTGAGTAGAAATATGACGTAACTGGCTAACTTATACCCTAGACATGTTTCCGGAACGATCTCTCGAGCTCCTCGACAGCCTTTCCGAAGCGTCTTTCGACGCGGCAAATAAGCAGCATGCGGCTACCTGCCTCCCCGACACGCGTCGCGACGTCCTTGCACAGATCAGGAGATGGGCCGATCGAAACGGCGAGAGACGGATATACTGGCTCAAAGGCATGGCTGGCACGGGCAAGTCTACGATCGCACTGACGGTGGCCCGCGAATACAGTAACAAAAAGCGGCTCGGCGCGAGCTTCTTTTTCTCGAGGGGCGGCGGCGACCTCGCGTCGGTGCACAGGTTCGCAGCGACGATCGCCGTCCAGCTTACGGAGAGCTCGCCTGAGCTTTGCCGGCTCATTGCCGATGCGGCGGCCTCCAGCCGCCGCATCCGCGGGCTCGGCTTGTACGGGCAATGGGAGAAGCTTATTCTGCAGCCGCTGGCACAACTGGGCAAGAACGCGTTCCCGCACCCGCTTGTCATCGTTGTGGACGCTCTGGATGAGTGTGACAACAACGACGACGTCTCGCTTTTGATTCGATGCTTAGCAGCGTTAGTGGCCGTCGAGGATGTCGATCTTAGGATATTCGTTACGAGTAGGCCAGACCAGCCGATCAACCTTGGCTTCGACAGCATCTCCATTGATGCACACCAAGACTTCATCCTCCACAATATTGAACGGTCGGTCGTCGATCAGGATCTAGCTGCCTATTATAAGCACCAACTCGGACAAATAGCGCAGGCCTCCCGTCTTGACGCCGCATTTCTCTCTGATGATACCATCCAGAAGTTGGTCCAGAAAGCATGCGGATTGTTCATCTATGCTGCCACGGTATGTCGCTTTGTCCGCGCAGGAGGGCCTCTTGCCAGAGATCGACTTGCTTATCTGATCTCTGCCGAACGCTTGCCCGCGAGAGCGGGGACGGAGATGGACCAGATGTATATGACTGTGCTGGAATACACTCTAAGTCCTATGCTCGACCCCGGCGAGATGACAAGGATGCAAGAGCTGTTCCGCCGTGTTGTGGGGGCCATTGTCGTGCTCTTCGATGCCCTCTCTCTTGATAGCCTTGCTACGACGCTCGACGAGTCCAAGGAGGATATTGCATCGCTTCTGGGCAGGCTTCACTCACTGATGAATGTCCCGGAAGCAAAGGCCAGACTAATCCGGCTTCTCCACCCCTCCTTCCGTGAATTTCTGCTCGACCCACAGAGATGCGCCAACACGATATTTTGCATCGACGCCAAGAAGTCGCACAGGCACCTGTTCGATTGTTGTCTGAGGATCCTTTCAGGTCACCTCCGACAGGATATGTGTGACCTCCTGCGACCGGGAACTCGAGTCAGCGACATTCCGATGTCTGCCATAAATAAAAAGGTTCCTTTTGCTGTTCAGTACGCCTGCCGATATTGGGCTTATCACCTCGAGCGGAGTGATGTCGACTCTCGAGAACTCCCTTGTATTGCGGACTTTTTAAAGACTCGATTTCTCTTTTGGCTTGAAACTCTTGCCTTAATCGGTCGACTGGCTGATGGGATCGCTACGGTCAGGCTTTTAGAGACGATGCTGCCTGTAAGTATGTTAAACCCCTTCCTTTTGCCATTCTTGTAGCTGACTGTTATAGAGGAATACTGTAACGGGGTCTCGAGCACTGTTTAATCGGATGCAGGCTAAGCTCGTTCCTAGACGTGTACCAGACCGTCCGCCCCTAGGTGCAATAGTCTACGACGCGAGGCGATTTCTGTTAAGCCACAGCTCGATCGTCGAGGAGGCGCCGCTACAGGTATACTGTTCTGCTTTGGTCTTTAGTCCCGAGGCGAGCATTATTCGACGGCTTTACATACACAAGCTGCCAAAGTGGATAGTACGTGCACCGGCACTTTCGAAAGACTGGAGCGTGCATTTACAGACACTGAGCCACTCAGGCCAGGTCAGAGCTGTGGCCTTCTCGCC